>CM033791.1:5265680-5690680 GCA_019656835.1 Rhododendron ovatum
TAGTGATATCTACCCCCGACCCTCCCCATTGCCATGGGCCGGGCCACTACAGGATGCTGTGCTCAAGAAATTGTTAAAACGTCATTCAAGCAGTCTGCTTTAGAAGCTGATATACTAGGTAAAGTGGTGGCCAAAACACATCTCTACGGAGCAATTATCGAAGTTTGCAACACTGGAGCTAAAAAATGTGATTGCCAATGACCTATCGACTAGATTTTTTAGGGGATGATTACAAGAGCCAAGGTCTATAAAGCGAACAGTTCCGATTACTTTTTATGACCCAAGCCGAGACTCTTTCTGCAGGCATAGTAACCTGTTGTGCAAGCTCGATCCCTGGGGCCATGCATATCATCTGGAGTACACAAGTATCCTCTCAGTGATGTAATGTAAACTGGATCTCGTGGCAATGGAATTTGACGATTATAATCGTTTATATATTATTTATACAATAGACATATGTTGTCAAAGCTTGATGTCATGGATGTTGAATTAATTAGAATTTAGAAGCAACCACAAAATTGTTTAAATTGGTTTCTTAAATTGAGATGATAGCTTCCCTCGCTGGATATACATTGAGTGGAATATAATAAAATTACTTGGCAGTTGGCACTCCCTTGTTGCAAAATAAGGAGTGATGTCTTATTCACATTTGGTGATGTTTTTGTACCCATCATTTTCATTTTCTTTTCCCCCTTTTCTCCTTGAAAATTTTTTGTGGAGTGGAAGGAGAAACAAGGGGCGGGGAGGTATAACATCAGAGTACTGAGGTCCTAGCTATTATATCAGTAAATCTACAACCACAAACAAATACATAACCAATTACATGCACTCACATGGTATGTGGAGCTCACATATACTAAACACCTCCCGTGTGTGGTGGAGCCCACATTTTTGTGAGTGTGTGTGGGTGTAATGTATCAGAGCATCTCGAAATGGACCCTATGAAACACTGAAGCCCCGTTTCGTTAACGTTCTTATTTTTTATATACTTAAATTCTGTTTTACGAGACAGGTGATCATTCTCTCAGAAATACATTACCTTTAATTCAAAAAATAAACACTTATTTTATTTTGAAAGATAAGTACTTATTTGAGTGAGTAGAACACACCCTCAATTGGGTGAATGGCTAAAACTTTAGCTAGTGGATGTACAAAAACTAACTCCAATGGACTAGATAAATTAGGTTATTAGCCTATCGTTCAATAACTCACCCTATATATTTGGTCACCTATTTATGCACTAATTAAAACTTAATTACATCTAGCCATCCCACTGGAGATGCTCTATAAGAAGGTTAAAAATCTATAGTCGTTCTTAATAGCTCAAGATTCCGAACTAGCTTACACGCAACTCGACTAATTTCAGTGGCTCAATCCTACCCACTTACGGATAGCCCAATTAAAACAAGAGCAAATCTCCGTATGAACTGGCCACAAAGAAATTGATTGCGCCTGTGAGGTTTCGATTCTGGAAACTTATTAATTAGGGAGCTAGCAAAACCCTATAAAATCTAAAATTAACTAATATGTAAATCACATGCTAGCATGTGCATGCCTTGATATAGGTGGTCTGTCGTGTTTAGGTAATTAAGAATGTTTGTGCAAAAACATTGGAGGGATTTTTTTATTTTGTTTAAAGTTTGAAACCAATGGATTTTTTGAGTATCGAGATATTTTTTGTTGACCTTAACACAAAGGTCGAGAAGCTTTGACGTGATCTAATTCTTAATTGGTCATCGGGTAAAAAAAGGAGCAACGTAAAATATTCGAACACAAATAAATAGTCCGTCTAATTACATCTCTGCCTTTTGTACACGCCGCCTAAAAAGTAGATAACAAAAAACTAAATAATCCGTCGATTTCATAGAACAATCGTAGCATTTTTTTTATTCACCTTTCTATATTTATAGTTTTATAATAATTAATTAAAGGCGTGTTTATTTATAGCAAGAACATATGCAAGAAAGTCTAAAAAACAACTATATTTAATCCTCAACGCTACCAAAGGCATATTCGCACGCCATGCCGATTAAATACTATCCCAACTAGTTTTAAAAAACCATTGATGTCAAGCGCGCGAGAATTACTGGACGCTGTTACTATCATGTGAGATTCGCGACAATTAAATCCGGTCTAATACACGACAACCTAAGACAGCCGCGTGCTTTCGAAGAAGAAATAAACTAACGAAAGACACTTCTACCTAGGGAACTAATATACTACAATTTTTGTATGCGACAAGATTTAATTCTTGACCTTATCAACTCTTATAAGGCCAATCTAGAAGTGGCTTTGCCCGGACTTTAATTTAATTAGACTCCCGGTAGTGAAATGTGGGATCGTTTCTTACGGATTAGTCGAGGTGTGCGTAAACTGAATCGACACCTTGAGTTATCCCGAAAAAAAGGACTGGCCAAGTAGGATACATAGCACTAGCTAGTTGGTTCTAACTAGTGCAACCAACTAGTGCTTATCGCTCGTCTTCATTGCGAGCAACCTGATTATGAAGTCTCTTTTCTATTCCATTAACTATCCTCGTATTTTGCGAGATTAATCATCTAATGTTATTCAATACCGCAGCGGAAGCTATGTACTCGATGCTGAAAGTGAAAATTGAATCCGTCCCAAGATTCATAATTTGATTGATTCCGTTCATTTTATTGGGCAATTTGGGCTTGACACCGGATATCCTTGCAAAATATCAGACCAGTTGGATGTCGATATTTTGTTTACCGTCTTAGAGTGGCTGATGACCGGCCAAATTGAGAGTTGCTGTTGCGGAGGCGGTGACGGAGCCAAAATTCGGGCAATAGTTGTCATGAAGAACCATATTGTAAGGGTAGAATCATCGTGTAACTACGCATGCGGGAGGAACACGTCAAATGAAAGCCGCACAGAAGATGAACAATCATTGTTTGGCTTCCATTTGAAAACTGTTCAGATATTTGATGCAAAATTCATAAACATGAAAAAAACTTGAATAAAGACAAAAATAAAAAGACAAGTTAATTTTTCTAGGGAAACCCAATTCGTATTTCTTGGATCCCTGTTCAATTGAGCTTGGATTTTGCATTGCAAATAATTGCAATATACCAACCCTCAGGCCACCTGGAGTCTGGAGGGTTTGCTCGGATGTTAACTTTAGGGCCCAAAAAATAGTGGAGTTACGCGTAAGTTGCTCCAGACATTCGGTTAAAAAAAAAAGTACTACTATAGAATGTACCGGTTGAACCATTGGCTAGTCTTTTAAATAATTTGTCATTTGATTGTCGAGTTCTCCATTTATGCCTCTCTCTGTTTTTTCCCCTTTTTTTTTTTTTTTTTTTTCATACTGGCTGATTACATGTGCGACCAATTTATGAGTTTGCACCCATCGAGTTATTAGTTGAAGTTTTACCCTTGTTTTGTTTTTTTGCCAATATAGTATATACCAGTGGAGGGCTAGAAGTAAATTAGTGGGTTAACAAAGAAAAGATGTTCGACGGCTATCCATAGACACGAACGTCAAACATTCACCTTAAAAGCCATTGTAAACTATATATGTGAACATGTGAACTACCTACTTATCTTGCACCACACAAAAAATCTTTTTAAAACTATATATGTGAACATGTGAACTACCTACTTATCTTGCACCACACAAAAAATCTTTGTCTGGGTTTCGAGGGTTTGCTTTCCCCCATGGCCAGTTCACCTCAACTCATAGGTGTGTGAAACAACTGTAGGATGGACCATAAGAATACTTTGAGTTGTGCATAGACTGACACCATACTTTAATTCAAGATAGAGGATTTTTAAGCATGACACTGGCTAAGGGAGTCCTAAATGCCATTGCCGCTATTGAAGGAGACTAGCCTAAACGCCAAACTAGCCAGTTGCCTGAGCGGGAGGCGGGCTACTTAAGGGGAACTTCCTGGCCGGTCCTGTCTGGGTAAAGAATAGTCTACTAGGTCCTACCGAAAGAGCCCATAACCTAGTTGGTCCTATTCATTATTTTGTTGACAAAAACACCCCTCGCAAAAAAAAGGCAATTGGAGAGAGACATCAACGAGACGAACTAGCCGCCGCCACCACCACCACCACCACCACGACGCCACCACTACCACCATCATGCAACCACCACCATCGCCGCCGTCGCTACCACCACCACCAAGCCGCTGCTGCCACCACCACCACCGCCAAGTCTCCACCACCACCACCACCGCCGCCGCCACCGCCACCGCAATGACTACCACCACCACGCCGCCACCACAACCACCACCACGCCTCCACCATCCCTATCACCACGCCGCCACCACCACTGCCATGATTAACAATGTTAAATTCTGTCTAAATTTACGATTAACAGTGTTAACTTTTGTTTAAATTTACGATTAACAGTGTTAAACAGTGTTAAATTATGTCTAAATTTATGATTAACAGTGTTAAATTATGTCTAAATTTACAATTAACAGTGCTAGGACTGGCGGAGGAATGGCCGGTGGCGAGGCTGAGACCGATGGAGGAGTGGCCGGTGGCGGGGTTGAGATCGACGAAGGAGTAGCCGGTGGTGGCAGGGCTGACTAGAGAGAGAGAGAGAGAGAGAGAGAGAGAGAGAGAGAGAGAGAGAGAGAGAGAGAGAGAGAGGTGGGCTGCATTCATTTGAAATCCTAAATGATGGGCTGTGTTCATTTGTTGCTATTTAAAGTGAGGTAAAGAAGTAAAATCACACCCATAGGACTTAGTGAGCATTGCAATTTTACCCCATAGGACTTGGTGGGCTATGAAATCCAATAGTAGGACCGGCCTAGAAAATTTTTCAATTCAAAAAACACTCATTACCCTTACTTCTAATCATTACTTTAATTTATCTCGCGTCTTTCCAATCATTATTCTCATTTCTCTCTCCACTTATTACCCATACTTCCAATCATTACTCATCAACAAAATGGCATACAAACATAGAAAAGACCCAATAAAGGCCTAAAAAGTTTCAAATTAGTTTCCAAATTTGCAACTTTTTAATTTATTTAGAACCAAACAGGAACCTGAGACCAGGCGTACGTACATAGGAAAGACCCTATCAGAACACACTCCTAGCCTTACAAGTTACAACGACATAAAGGAAAAACTCATACCGACAGCATTACTACATTCAAATCCCAACTAGTATAAAGCAGTAAAATAGACGAAAAAATTGGGAAACACCTTCTCATATTTCACCAAAAATAAAAAATAAAAAAATAGATGTCTCCATTGCATATTCCAAGCAAGTATACATGATTCGGCCATCATGAATCACCAAGGCTGAGCAGCATTTCATTCCTATGCAATATCAAAGAAGACCACTCAACCAATCTCTTAAGAGGAAGCCCTTGATCCTAGTTAGACATCAATGGCAACACCATGAACCCAATGCATCCCTAGAATTGCAGCATAACTTGGACAAATCTGAACAAGGCTTTGGAGAAACCAACCTGATTTTTCCTGAGCTTTAAACGGATCTTTTGAACTAACGAGAACCAATCACCAGAGAGACAATGATAACTTTTGAATTGCAACTTACCGAACACCACCAACCCACAAGACTTGAGCACAACAGACCTCAACCCTCCACCCAGAAAAGAATCACCTACCTACAAGACTCACACACCGATCGAAAAATAATACTGACTTTATCCGATCGAAAGAAAAAAAAGGAAAAAAAAACTCACACCCCATAGACAAAGAACAAACAGCCACCCCAGCCAAATATGCTGAGAATCACTATGTCACCCAGGACAAGAATGGTCTTTTCATCTTAGGAGCCTTCAAGCTTCTGATACCAGTGAGGCACCTCTTAAGGTCTTGCAAACTAGTAGCCGCTTTTTGACAGCAATTCCCCCTTGCCATTTTGATAAGTTTGTCTCTTCTAACAAAACCCATTTCATAGATTACAAGAAAACCATGGATCCTTATATTCACAATGATTTTGATGATCAACTCGATAGATGACCAGCTACTTCTGAGGTAAAAAGATAAAATGAAAAACCCACTGTCGTATTTTCCTAATCTTTAAAAGAAAAAAAAAATCACAAAGACTTAATTTTCTAGTAATTTCTCTATTGGTTTCTTCCTTCTTTTTTCTGTTCTTCACGCAATGGAAGAAATCAAAGAAATAGGGAAGATCTCAGGTCCAACAGCAATAACAGGGCTACTACTACTCACGAGCCACAATCTCAATGCTATTCCTCGGCTACCTCAGCGAGCTAGAATTCGCCGGCTTAGCCATCGGAATGGAACCAGTGGAGCGGAGGAGTTTCCTCTGTTTTGCAACGCACGCTTGGCTCCTCTATTTTACACCATAGGCTTGGCCGCAGATGGGAGGAGGAGTTTCCTCTGTTTTGTGCCGTAGGCTTGGCCGCAGATGGGTTCCATGCCCATGTCTAAGCCGGATATGACACAGTAACCGGTAACGTTGGCGAAGCCGATGGATAGAGAGTCGCCGGCGAGTTCTAGCTCGCTGAGGTAGTCGAGGAATAGCATTGAGAATTTGAGATCCTGGCTCTTGATTAGTAGTAGCCCTGCTATTGCTGTTGGACATGAGATCTTCCCTATTTTTTTGATTTCTTCCACTACGTTAAAAACAAAAAAAGAAGGAAGAAACCAATCGAGAAAATGCCAGAAAATTTAAGAAGTTGTGATTACTTTTTTCTTTGTAAAGATTGGGAAGCTGGGATGGTGAGTTCTTCTTTTTGCAATTTTTTTTTCCTTACCTCAGAAGTAGTTGGCCGGCTATAGAGTTGATCATCAAAATCATTGTCAATATCAGGAACCATGGTTTTTTCGTGATCTATGAAATGGGTTTTTGTTTGAAGATGGAGTACTACAAATGAAGGGGGAGAGGAAGGTTTTGGGGTTGTAGTATTTGTTTCCTAATGGGGGGATTGGAGGCATAGGAGATGGTGTATCTATATACTTGAAATTACTGGGGCCTACTGTTTTGCCTCCCACAGACATGTCAAAATGGCAAGAGGGAATTGCTGTAAAAAAGGGGCTACTAGTTTAGTGATGCTTCCTGTTTGGTGGGGGGAAGTTGTTTTTTTTATGACTTAGATGTTCGGGACAGTTTATACATATCTTGATTGATCTAATGAGACCAATACTATTCAACGGGGGTCATAGTAAAAGTCAGAGCAAAACTGTACATGGACTAGCACCTGAGAGATTTCAAGTTGAGACCTTCAGAGAGAGCGAAACTATAAATTCTAAATCTTGATCACTAGGCTAATCCCTCAGAGTTGCCCAGAAAAAAAATGTTCAGTTCGACCAAGGGTGATTGTCTATATTCAAATAAACAATGTTTTATTAATACTTGAAATTAACTGGGGCCTACTGTTTAGCTTCCCACAAACGTTTCAAAATGTCAAGGGGGAATTGCTGTCAAAAAGGGGCAACTAGTTTAGTGATGCTTCATGTTTGGTAGGGGTCGACCCATCTTACGATATGATCTAAAGAAATTAATTTTTTTAAAAAAGTGTTCGGGTTAGTTTACGCGCAACTCGATTGATTATTAGGAATCAATCCGACCATCCATTTGCGGAGACCCTAATCAAAGTCAGAGCAAAAGTCAATATGAATAATAGACTATTACCAAAAGAGTTAATAGTACATGAGATGTTTTGAACTTGAGACCTTCAGAGAGAGCAAATCGTTAAATTCCAAACCTTCATCGCCAACCCCTCAAGGTTATTAAGAAAAACAATGTTGAGTTCGACCAAGAGTAATTGCTCTATATTCGAATAGACAATGTTCAGTATTAGGTTTATCATTTACAGAAAAGAAGAGGTGGATTTCGTTATCCGTAGGTTTCGTTGAATTTTAAGTCGATCATATGAAAAGTTGTTTTTTAGGAAACATGAACACATAGGTGCATATGCCGCATACCTTAAGTCTAATCTCAAGCGGGAATCAAACACGGGAAACCGTGGGATTAGGCGCCCTTAGTCCAATCCTAGGCGAGCCTAATTCCTGAATCAAACGAGGCCTTTGTTTATTGACATATTCTTTTTGCTTGAGAATCAACTTCCGTTTCAAGTTTTTGATTTGCTGATGAGCTTAAATTCTGACAAAAAGAAAAAGAACCATTAGAATAGATTTACCATTACAAAATATAAGCGTATAATTATCCCACAAAAATGCAATCATTACAATATTTCAAAATCCATCATTTAAAAATTAGCCTTTATCACACTTTTTGCTGCAAATGTATTAATTAAATCTCCATAGCCAAACTGTTTCACCAGCTCTTAGGAGCCCTCGTTTTTACCCTTCTTTTGGGACCCAAAACCCATCCTTCTCCAGCCTTCCTTGTCAGCCGGCCTTGATAATCACTGTACAAAAGTAAGATAATTAAAGTCGTCTCTCCGAAAAATAATCCGTGAAAAATGTGGTGGTCATGTTTGAATCAAATTGCGAAAAAAGTACTACTCCTATTTTGAATCTATATTTTAACCACTTTACACAGAGAAATGATCCTTGAAATTCATAAAAGAACCTTTTTTTTTTTTGATCGGCAATAAGAACCTAGCCTTTAAAACTCAACACTCACACCATTACAATTATAATGTCAAGTGATACTTTACGCGAAATCTTAAACTGTGCGATTGTGTTGCAGCACTTTTCTCAAAAAAAAGAAGTAGGAATACAGAACTCCAAACGATTTTTTACTTTTCGATTTGTATAATACTCGAGGAAAAAAGAGATTCGTATAATAATACACAAAAGTTTGGCGAAACGTCAAAAAAAAATTAAATGAGAACAAAAACCAGCTAAAAACTCTTTTTACTTGGCAGAACCTAGTCTCCCTGTTTGAAACTTAGGGCATGCTTGGATGGAGTTAAAGAGAGAAGGGAAAATATAAGAGGGGGTAAATGGGGCGGGTCCATTCATCCCTTGCTTTTGCTGGTGCTTGGATGCAGAATTGGTTCCCCTCTTTCGTTTCCATCCATTCTTCTTTTTAACGTGCACAAGGGCTTTTGCCGTGAAAGTTTTGGGCTCCTCTTGGGTTTTCCAAATTTTATTCGGCCGTAGAGTGGTGGAATTTGGACGAAATTACCTTTGCTTATCCCTTTTCCTATGTTTTTCCCATCATCCACCCCTTTTCCCTCATTTTATAAACTATCCAAACAAAATCAATTTTATCGCCCTATTTCATATTTTATCCAAACTATGTACTATTTTATCTTCCTTTATAAATATCAAATCGATATGGGTCAATCCATCAAAAATAATATCTTCTACCATCTTATCATTCTTCATATTTTTAATCCTCGAAATTTTATTTGCATCCAAGCATGCCCTTAAGGGAAAGAATTGAAAATTAAAAAAAAAATCCTTTACTGTTCGGTTGAAAGAGAAAGAGAGAACAACAAAAAAATTTTAAGTTCCGTAAATAGTAGTATAATTTTTTCCTCCCATTTTCTTTTCTTTTTTTTTCTCTGATTTTTTAAGTTCTAAACAAAGCCTAGTTAGTGAGAATTTTTTTTTGTGCTGGATGACTATATCCTATATGATATCTGCTCTGTTCATTTGGACAATCCAAATATACTCTTGGATTATTTGGATTGAAACACTTTCTCTTCTCTCACCCCAATACTTTATCTCTTTAACTCTGAGCTGTCCAAAAATGCAATAGACGGCTCGAATGCACCGAGCGAGCACCACGAGATACCGTTCCGCACTGAAATTTTTTCCCTAGTCACCATAGAGGATTCTGTTCAGTGTTCAGTCCTCTCACATCATCAGCCGTCCGCCGCCGTTGCAATGCTCTTGAACCTCCGGCGAGCCACCGCACTCCGCTGCGTCCCAGTTCCAACTCTCTCTCCTCATCTTCTCCACTCAACCCTCTCTCTCTCCTCAAACCCAATTCAACACACTCCCATCGAACCCCTCACCAAACCCCAGCTCAAAACCCTAGTCCTCTCTCACTACCGCCACGGCAAGTTCTCCAACCTCCTCCAAAACGTCGTCGCTTCTCCGTCCGTCCTCCTCACCGCTTGCCACAACCTCAAACCCCTCCAAACCCACAACGCCCCTCAACCCAACTCGCCCGAGTCACCCATTCTCAACTGGGTCCAAGAAACGGCGACCCAACTCGGAAACAACCGGTTCGACGTCGAGTCGTGCTGCGTGGCGGTCGGGCCAATGGGTAAGAGAGGTGAGTCGCTTGTTCTTCCCAATTTGAAGCTCAAAGTTGTGATTGAAGCTATTAGGATTGTGTTAGAGGTTGTTTATGATGATCGGTTCGCTACGTTTGCTTATGGTGGGAGAGTGGGTATGGGACGACACACCGCAATTCGATACCTCAAGAACTACGTACAAAACCCTAGTTGGTGGTTTACGGTGTCATTTGATCGACAAAAGTTTGATTTTGATCATGTTGAGAAGTTATGCTCTATTATGGAAGAGAAAATTGGAGATGAGATGTTGATTGGTGTGATCAAGAGGTTGTTTAAATTGGGAGTGGTGAGGATTGAATTGGGTGGATGTTATTTAGGGAGGGGGTTTCCTCAAGAAAGCGCATTGAGTTCAATTTTGATTAATGTTTATTTTGATGGGCTTGATAGGGAAATTCAAGTGTTACGTCTACGAACAAACCGGGAGAATCCCAAGTTTGAGTCAAATGAGCTTGAAACAATGTCTAGTAATGTTTTCTATAAGCCATTGAAGATTCATGTGGTTAGGTACTTGGATGAGATACTATTGGTCACTTCAGGGACAAAGATGTTGACTATGGATTTGAAGAAGAGGGTTGTAGATTTTTTGGAAAATACTTTGGAATTGAGGGTAGATAGAGTGAAAACGGCGATTCATAGTGCAATTACAGAAAAGATTGATTTTTTGGGAATGGAACTTCAGGCCGTTCCTCCTTCAGTTCTGCGTCCGCCTATGTCTGAGAAAGCAATTAGGGCACGGGAGAAGTACCTCAGACAGAAAGAAGTTAGGTCTTTAGAATTGAGGAATGCTAGAGAGACTAACAGGAAGAAACTTGGGTTGAAACTTATGGGTCATGTTTTTAAGAAGTTGAAACAGAGTAATGGATTCAAATTTGATTTCCATATTGAGAATGAAGTGAGACAAATTTTTAGAACATGGGCTGATGAAACAGTGAGCGAGTTTTTGGGTTCTTTGGATGAGCGATGGAGCTGGCATAGGGAGCTATCTGCTGGTGATTTTCTCTCTTTAAGAAGAATACGAGATCAATTGCCCGAAGAGCTAGTGGAATCATATGATAAGTTTCAAGAGCAAGTTGACAAATATTTGAAGCCGGAGAAAGCTAGAAAGGCATTAGAGGAAGAAGAGAGGAGGATAGAAGAGGAAGAGGAACAGAGATATGCTGAAAGAACAGTTGAAGATTTGGCGAAACTGTGTCTAAAAGTCTCTGCTCCCATAGAACTCGTAAGGAAGGCAGTTAAAATGGCTGGATTTACAAATCATATGGGCGTCCTAGGCCCATTGGCCTACTCATGGCTCTTGAAGATAGTGATATCATAAGATGGTATGCGGGTGTAGGGAGAAGATGGCTTGATTTCTTTTGCTGTTGCCACAACTTTAAAATGGTGAAAACTTGTGTAACTTATCACCTAAGGTTCTCTTGTATCTTGACATTAGCAGAAAAGCATGAAGCGACAAAGCGTGAGGCAATCAGACACTATACTAAAGATTTGCAAGTTCCTGATGTTAATGGAGTTGAAGAAGTGCATTTTCCTACAGAAAGGGAGATCAAGATGATGGGAGATAATAATCTTGTGGATCCAAAACCAGTGGATGGGTCTATAACAATGGCTCTGATCAGATTGGCTTCTGACGAGCCTTCATACAAATGTGTTGCTCATTTCTGCCACAGAACAGACACTATTGTGTACCGAATTCGGTTACTGCAGAAAGATTTGAATATAAACCCGTCAGATGAAAAGAAGTGGGTTCATGGGATGGGCACGATTCATGAATGTCTGAATCGGAAGTGTCTCCCTCTATGTTGTGATCACATAAACGCATTGCATATGGGAAAAATTACTCTCCAAGATATCGATTGTACTTCATTTGTTGATGTGGACTGAATGGTGTTTGATTCCTCCGCTCCATATACAGTATCATGGATTTTGATTGCTCAAAAGGCTGTTTGCTGCATCAAGCTGCACTCGAGAGATTGTTGTAACTTCTTTGCTCAACTGTAATGGATTGTTGAGTTGAGTAGTACAGACTACCCCAAAAATTACGTAGCAATTTGGGCTTGCCCTTGTCGCTAGAAGAATGCTTCACAAATGCTTGGGCTTCTTTAGGTTGACGATCCTTTGTATGTTATCATTACAGACAACATTGAGATATACATATGGGAATGTTGATTAGCCTTATTTCTTTAACCAAAGTCATTTTTTGACCTTTTGGTATTAGCTAGTAGATTGATCATCGTGGAAGGGGAGTCATAGGTAGGATTTTGTCTCTAGTTCTCCTGCGATTGGCTTGTTGTAACCTGTGGATACACATGTTATTTTCATGTATTCAGATGTGTTTTCCTTGTTGCAAGATTTTCTGCGAAAGGCAGCTTCCGTGCATTATGGGTCTTTATTTACTATTCACCACCTTCTTCCATATTGTTGTGGTTGTGATATTTACCAGATCAACTGATTGATGTGGAGAGTTGTTGAGCTATTCAGAGAAAGTCGATATACTCCTTAAAGATTGCACTAATGCTTTGGTGATCAACTCTTGTGACCACATTTTAGATATCATGGGATGTGTCATCATTGTATTGGTAGAGTATCTCTCACTTGTCATGTTCTTTACCAATGCGATGATGACGAGTCACATGATATCCAAAATGTGGTCACCAAAGATGGTCACCAAAGTATTGCTCTAAACATTGGCATTTCTTCTTTTGCTATTTGTTAGTATTCTCTTTTGAAATTGCTGTTGAACATTAATCTTCTTGTCTTCAAAAATGTTATTTCGTCCACCTTTTGCCGTTTACTTCTTGTAGCTTGTACAGAGAAAAGGCTGAGGATTCATCGCTTTACTTCGGCTTCAAAGCTGATAGTTAATATCTGAAGAAGAAAGATGTGTAGAAGTTGATGCTCCTGTAAAACTTGTAAGGAAGGCAGTTAAAATGGCTGGATTTACAAATCATATGGGCCGACATAGGCTCATTGGCTTTCTGATGGCTTGAAGATAGTGATATCATAAATGGTATGCAGGTGTGGTGAGGCCTCATGATGGTAACTCTTCCAAGGAACTTGTGTTTGAAATTCCATGTCTGCTGTTTCTACGCCATGAATGAGCCAATTGAATGCAATTTGCAGTCCTTTACCGTATACAATTGCCAGATTGCTAAGATGCATTGTATATCGAATTTTGGTTATTCAGTAAGAGTAAGGGTCATCATTTGGCCCGAAGGCCCGCGGCCGGCCTGGCCCGAGCCCGTGAAACGGGCGGCCCGGCCCATAGTTTGTAATGGGCGGGCTCGGGCCTATAAATTTTTACTCGGCCCGCCCGTAGGCCCGGCCTGTGAGCCCGCCCGTGGTACCCGTCCAAAAGCCCGCCCGTTAGCCCCAAATCCCACAAAATCCTTTTTTTTTCCCTTTCCCAAGGAAATTTAAGCCCGCCCGGTTTTTGGCCCGCTAGCCCGTCAATTGGGCTAGCCCGCGGGCCGGGCTTGGGCTTCAATTTATGGTAGGTAGCCCGGCCCGCCCGCCCCACAAAAAGAAAAAGCCCGATTGGCCCGGCCCGTGGGCAGGCTTGGATAGTACATTGGCGGGTTGGGCCGGCCCGGCCCAGCCCGATGATGACCCTTAAGTAAGAGTAAATATAGACATTGTTTTAATTATTCGTCTTTCTATTTAAGCATGCAAGTTAGGTGCAATCGTAATGTTATGGAATTTCGAGGAGAGTTGGGGAGTTTGGATGATGCTTTAGCCAGATTAGCAGCCTTGCGAATGGGTTTTGAACCCAGACAAGAAGCATAAGTGAGATTTTTGGAGAATTCTGGAGGTCACAACAGTGACTAAAAGTTATCCAGGGAAGGATTCTGAGTCTTCGTTCATCTTCAACTTTGAATGCAAGGCCGGCCTTGGGCTAAAGCCCGAAGTGCCGGCACTTTAGGCCTCCGAAATTTCAGAAAAACGAGGGCCTCATTTTTCATAAAAAAAAATCAAATATATTATATTTATATAAATGTTCCGTCTTTCAACACAATGTCAATTCTAACACAAGTGGTCTGTGTGAGGTACGTGAAATTGGGATGGGAGATCCCTGGTTTAAACTCCTAGGGAGGTTTGGTTTTCTTTTGACAAAGGTTTTTTTTCCCCTTTTTTTTCTTTTGAATCTAGGAATAAATAATATACAGCTCTTACACCTTTTGCATTCTTATGGTTAAAGTTAATGACATGATTAGTTAAAAAAATGCAGTGTATGAGTGGTATTTTGTTATGTTTGATTTTTTATTCTAATGGTATAAAATATTTTAAAATTTTATTTTAGTTAAATTACGAAACTAAAATACCATGTTCAATATTTTTACCTTATATTAACCGCCTATATTGATTTTTTTTAAATTTTTTTATAGAAAACCGAAGGCCTCAATTTTAAAAGTCGCTTTAAGCCTTCAAATTCTCAGGGCCAGCCCTGGCAATGAGGGGGTGAATTTGAATGAAGCTTGGCACTTAGTCACGGATGGGCCTTTGGGATGCTGAGTCAATGCGTGGAGCTCGGGTTAAAGGAGGGGTCAAAACATGGAGGCAGCTCAGCAAGAGTGAGGGAATTTCAAGCTAGTTCTGCGACATTGGTCGAAGTTAGAGCTGGCATATTGGCTTTGCAATGGGCCAACAACAAAGAAGTGATGAAGGTTTGCCTCTACACAGATAGCATGGAGTTTGTCAAGGGGCTTATCAATCCAGTAGCAGCTCCCGCTTTGCACCTGTCTGCTCTTCTGGATTTCTGTTATTTGTGTACTAGATTTAAAGTTGTAAAAGTTATTAAAGTTCCCAGGTCTGAAGTTGTAGCTGCCCATAAACTTGCTAAGGCTGCTATGGCTAATGTGTAATGCTCTGATCATCTATGGGATTTGCTTGTTTTCTGAAAGAAAGATTGCCACAAATTGGAAACTCTGATATTTCGTGCTACCATGTTTTAAACTCTGTGATAGTGTGAGGACATGGAGAGGGAAGTTCATGGGAACCAAAAAAAATGAGGGAATATGCAGCAAAATGGCTCTTGGATTTGGAACCCAGTAATGCTGGCTGTTACAGTTATAGGCCGTTTGATTTGGGGACTAAATTAGACAGAATTATGAGTTCTGGGATTTTGGACTATTTATCTCGGTACAAATTTAGTCCTCAATCCTAAACAAAACAATCCCCTGTTTGATTAGCGCGGGACTGAAATTGGGTACAGACAAGTTCTTGAGGTTCCAAATTTCCTAAAAAAAAGGAAGATAGAAGTTCTTGAGGTTCCCGATAAACAAAAAGGAGAAGTTCTTGAGGTTTGATGTACAAGTCAAAAACGAAAATCATAGTTTTTTAGAAAAACTGATTAGATCAATAAACGAAAATCGATTTCAAACCTACTCTCTCACACCCCTCTCCTTCCCCATCGCCATGGATCGAATGAGTCACGTACAAATTGAAACTGCAAATCCTGTGCCAGCGCAACACGTGTGGCTTACCGGAGTTCTCAAGGGACGCCGTTGACCGTATGGTGGCGGTGAAGTTAGGAAAGTCGATTTCCTAGCTTTACCGCCACTGTAACCGTCTGTGGGGTCCCTTTCACCACCGAAGACGACAACAGGAATTCCAAAGAAGCTCAAAACAAAGCTGCCAAGATCTGGTATCCGGCCATCCATCTCAGTACGAATGACTTAGATTTAATCCGAGCTCCTATTAATCCTCTTCGTTTCTGGTTCTACTGTAGCCGGCTCCTATAAGCCGTCTATTGTTTGGATTGAAATCCGAACCCGGATTCCTGGTATTGTATTATACCCTCCATATAGAGATAGAAATTGTACCGGTATTAATAATCTCGGGTGCCGAAACAGGAACTAAACGAAGGAAAAAGCGGGATTAGACGCTCTTAGTCCAATCCCAGGCGCCTAATCCCCGAATCAAACTAAGCCTTAGTACTGTTCAAGCTGTTGTTGAGATGTGGGATGGAGTTGAAGAACTACCGACATGTATGAACGACAACGATTTCATGAAGAAGCTGGGGTGGAGCTGCGTTGAAACCAGAGGATTGATCTATGGTTTTGCTTCTAAAGATCGATCACACCCTCAAATGCTAGAAATCTATGAGGAATGAAATTTTTTCGTTTCCTTTTGAAAGAGCCTCGACGCTCAAATTTTTTGTTCACAACACAAGAACCAGTGAAAAAAAAAAAAGACCTCTGGAGTTTTTTTTATTTAATTATCTAGAATTATGAAGTTCACAGTTAAAACATTTTTCCCTTTCTAGCATGTTGGCATGGAATTTAGTGGTTCATTACATCAAAATAGAAAAAAGTGAATGCTCCCGAGGAGCAATTCAAATGCGGTTGAGACACATTACTAAATGAGAGAAAATAGGATGCGCCCGGGGTGCATTCAATTGCGCCTAAGGCACATTACAAAAAGAGAGAAAAATGTGGATGCGCCCAGGCACAACTTAAATGCTCTTGGGACGCATTTGAATTGCGCCTAAGGCGCATCCGCGCATGTGATGCAACAAATATTTTTAATTTGTTTTTCTACTGAGTTTCTCTAGTCCGAATTGACACGAGACTAAAAATGGCAATCCTTTAAACATTATGAGGATCATTAAAGCATCAAAGAGGCACACGAAGTGATTCCATGATTTCCATATATCCAGGAAGATTTCATTGACGTATGTTTTGATTTCAGGTCTACATGATTCAAAAGTTTAGAAATGGTAGAAATATGCAAGTAATCTGTGGTTCTTGGACCTGGAGGCACTGTGCTCGTTCTTTTCATGGAGCTCTATCTTGGGCCTAAAAAAATGATCAAAATTGTGTACGTATTTGACTTGTCAAGTTTGTCGTACACACAACAAATCTCACTGATCAGATGAATACTCGGGTAATTAAAGACACATTTATCTTGAAGTTTACACTTACAACCATATTAGTCTCCAATTTTTTTTTTTAAGCCAAACGTGTTTTGTTCATGTTAACACCAAATCACTACGATTATTACATACTTTTTGGGTAAGTTAAATTGATGAAAACCAAAGCCAAGTTACAAAAACTACAGAGTACACAACTTGAAAGAGACCTTAGCCCCACAATTAAACGGTTGATTCACAATTACACACATCTGCATATGTCAAGTCAACTAATTTGGTTCTAGATACGAAGTAGCAGCAACTTTTGAACTTGGTTTGGGTGGGCGCGCCAGGCCAAGGCAATAGTGCAACACCAAGGCAACGCATGAGAGGCCCCAGTAGCTTGGTACTGTAGTGGGCCCTCCCTCTCAAAAAATTAATTTAATAAGGAATGAGCCGATAGCCCACATATCACATCTATCTATCTATCTATCTATCTATCTATCTTCTTCCGCTATTTCCCTCCACCTACCATTGTAAAACTCTCCTCATACACCATTCCCGTACACATCAAACAAAAAAAAAGCCATCCAAACAAAAGAGCAATTGGTTGCCATCCATTTCCCCCCCCCCCCCCCAACATCTGTCGCCCCCCGTTCTTGACAGAACCGTCCCACCCCCCCGCCCCTTGACAGAAAGGTAGGACTACTCCTCCTTCACTCTTTTACTCTCTCTTTTTTGTATTTTCCAATCTAAAATCCTCTATTTCATCTATTGTTTTTCAGAGGCGAAGTTCAGAGGTAAGGTTCAGAAGAGGCAAGGAGTCAATTGTTGATTACGAGCCTTCAAGGGTTTCTTAAATTCAACCAAGTAAGTTGATTTCCTCTGTGTTTTTTTACACTTAAAATGTTCAAAGGCGACTGCAGTAGTTGGATTCTATTTTTTTGCCATTCAAAGTCTCCCTTTTTTCCCCTCTTCACAAAGAAATGCCTATCCTCTTTGCTTATTGTAGGTCATAGAGACAACTTGAATAAATTGACCATTGCTATCGCATGAAGTTTTAAAAAAAAAACTTTGGTTACAATTGATATAATGTTAAACCTGATCATTTTAAATATTAAAAAGCATGATCCTACTAATGATAAATACATTATTTTATCATTTTAAAATAATGTTAAAAACTTTGGTTACAATTGGTATAATGTTAAACCTGATGGATTCACATGCACAACGCTAGATGATAAGAAAAATAGTTTAATATTTTTTTCCGGTCTCATGTTCAATGCAAGCTAGCATTAGTCTCGTTTTATGCACCAAAAATATATGTGCGGTGGAAATTAAATTTGAGGTTACCCGTAATGGTGATCTTGTGCATAGAACGGGCACAAACGCTAGTATCAGTATATGGTCATGTTTTCTCTTCTCGTTTTTGTGCTTAGTCAATGTGGGAAACAAACCCCAAAGTAACACACTGGTTTTTTCTGCTTTTGCACATATTTTGCTTGGTTTGTGCCGTCAGTTCAACTCATTGTTTGAAGCCTTTGAACATCTCGTGAATCCGTGCGTCTAACTGCTGAATTTATTGAGTATTAGTCTATTAGATTGCTTACGACAAAAAAAAAAAGCCCTCTAAATTAGCCGTGTAGATAGCTGGTTTCCCATCCTTTATTAGGGGTCAAGGTTGAACCTCTTGCTACTCTCTTTTTCTCCCTTCCCCTAAAACATGGTGATCAAGATATTTCGATAATGAGTGCTATGGTTTGCGCAGATTGTACTAATCCAATGTTTTTTTAGACTACATATTTGTGGAGGAATTTATCAACGGGGAGAGAAAAGAGCAAGAAAAATTGATTTATTTAAAATGTGAGCAGTGATCGCGGATTTGAATTAGGTAGGTGAGCCACACTTCAACTATTCACACCATTGGATTGCGCATCCGACGGCTCAGATGCAATCAACAATCGAGAGCCGTTCATTGTTGAAATGAAATCCAAGCCATCGGATACACAATTCAATAACTCAGAGGTGCGCAGTACAGTACTGCGCATGCCCCTGTCAACACCATCCCCCATTCCATTATCTATTGGGTATGCAAATAGCTGGGGAATATGGGAGGGAGAAAAAGGAACAGAAAAACGACTTTGAGATTAAATAGCTCCTTCATCTCCTTTTGAGAACAAATTAAAACAAAAAAGTGACTCGAAACTTGTGCCACTCTTTATGCTTGAACAACCCTTGGAATTGTTGGGATTATTCTCCTAGATCAATCCCACGCGCAAATGGAAGTGTAATCGAAAAAATTAAACACGCAATAAAAAAGGAAACAACAGACAAGAAAATATGTGGTTCCCTAAACTAGGGTATACGTCCATGGGAGAGAGATAATCCACTATACAAAAAATAAGAGATTACAATGTGAGATGAAAAACTCTCCTTGAGCTCCTAACACTTGGCTCACTATGTTTTTCACTCACCCCCAACATCTCTATTTTCCTCACATTACTCTCCTCTCACCTCACAGCCGGCTTACTCGGCAACTCCCGAAGGAGTTGTCCATTAACAGGAATCACTTCGTATGGGCTTCTTGTGCCTCTCTTATGCTTTAAAAATTCTTATTATGTTTAAAGGATTGTCTTTTTAGTCTCCTGCCAATTTGGACAAGAAAAACTCAATAAAAAATAAATCAAAAGGATTTGCTGCATCACATGCACCTTAGGCACAATTCGAGTACGGCCCAGATGCATTTAAGTTGCGTTTGGGCGCATCCATACTTTCTCTGATTTTGCAATGCGCCTTAGGCGCATTTGAATTGCTCATAGGGAGCATTTAGTTTTTTCTCTTTTGATGTAATGAACCATTGAATTCCATGCAAACATGCTCAAAAGTGCAAAATGTTTTCACTGTGAACTCAGTAATTTTGGGGTGGTTTAGGCAAGCGGAACAGCGCTCCTCTTATGAACGATACATCTCCTTTTGAATCGAGTTGGATGATGTTATTTCCTCAAAATACAATGATCGATCTTTAAGTCCACTTTTTTTATTGTGAAACAAAACCACCGAACCGATTATTGCCCAACACTCAAATACTCTGATCAATCACGACGTGTAGATAATTACCAGAACGGAAAAAACTACAATACACCCCATCATATACGAATTTTGTGGCTGATAATTACGACTTTTTGTAGCTCACTTTATTAGCTTTTGTGGCTCATCGTACGAAAGTGTGTACGGTACACCTTTATGAATTTTGTGGCTTACTTTTATGAATTTTTGTGGCCCAATATGAGATTTTATGGTTTATATATGAATTTTTGTGGTGTTGTATATGAAAAACTCTCTTTAGGAGCACCCCTCTGAGCTCGACTCCCTCAGGTTATCTCTCACCGTCACAACAAGTCTTGCCTTGGGTGAATCCTGATGATGAAACGGTTTTTGAGTATTTGATGAAGTATTGTGAGCCCAATGAATCTTGTGGCTGAACACTCTTACAGAATGAACGAATACCCTAGAACTGGGGATGTGGGCATCAAATGGAACTAAGAATGTGTAAATGAGCGCGAAAACGTACTTTAGCCTTTGTTGCTCTGATGATCTTTGAATCACTCTCCCTTTGACAACCTTTACAAAAATAAAACATCATTATTTTAATTGTTCGTTTTTATCATGTTTTAATACAGTGAAAGCCTTATTTATTATTATATAATTGGTCTTAATCCGATTCAAAATGAAAACAATACGAGCCTTTTATTGAAATAATTTTTTTTCCGACCAATTGAGGGTAAAATGGTCATGTATTTTGATGTACAAATTAATTTTCATTGAAACGAATTTAGAAGGAAAGTAGATTGGACAAGCTTTCTAACGGTTCAAACCACAAGTGAATTGGAGTTCGGGAGTGTCTGGGGCATGTCCACAAAGTTGGGACTTCTTGTGCATTTCGAGATGCGCCTGGGTGCGAAGGATTGCATCTGAGACGCATTAATGCTGCTCAAACTTTGCGGACTTGCCCCGGACACCCCCTAACTCTAATTTGCCCGTGGTTTGAACCGGTAGAAAGCTTGTCCAATTTACTTTCTATCCAAAGTAGTTTGGATAAAAAATCATTTGTTCATCAAAAGAAGTGACCATTTTACCCTTGATGGGTCAAAATATGATTCATTCCGGTAAAACGCGTGTATGTTTCTCATTTTAAGTTGGATCAAGACCCATTGTATATGAAAAAAATAGAGATTTTAAAGTACTAATTAAAAGACGGCGGAATCCAGCCATAAAAAAATTTGCATTTCATTCATGAAAACTGGATAGAAACATGAAAACTACAAAAATCACCGAAGCCTATGAGCACCTTGTGAATCCGTGTATCCCAATTACATTGTAGTAACTGCTGAATTTATTGAGTATCAGATTGCTTAGGATAAAACCCCCCCTCTGAATTAGCCCTGTAGATAGATGGTTTCCCATCCTTTAATAGGGGTCAAGGTTGAACGTCTTTCTTCCTTCCCTTAAAACATGATGATCAAGATATTTCGATACTATCATTCCTCGGATGAGAAGCTTGGCTAGGTGTTCAACCATGGCTAAATACTTTCTGAAGTTCTCTCTTTGAGTAACCGTCTTACCACATGTGGTGTGAGAGTATCAAAATAATTTTTTGGGGAAAGTCTCTAGACATAGAGAGCCTAACCTGCAGAAACCACGTTGACGTCAAATCCTCTGTGTCTCATGGTCATGTAGTGCGTCGAGGATCAAAACCAAACACTCACACGCAAATTGAGAGAAACTTAACAATTATAGGATCATACGCGCACAATAACATTAAGAAAAAATCTCTTGAGGAGCACCCCTCTGAGCTCAACTCCCTCAGGTTATCTCTCACCCTCACCACAAGTCTTGCCCTTGGTGAATCCTGATGGTGAAACGGTTTTTGATTATTTAATGAAGTGTGGTGAGCCAATGAATCTTGTGGCCGGGCACTCTTACAGAATGAACGAATACCCTAGAACTGGGGATGTGGGCATCAAATGGAACTTAGAATGTGTAAATGGGAGCGAAACCGTACTTTAGCCTTTGTCGCTCTGATGATCTTTGAATCACTCTCTCTTTGACAACCTTACATAAATAAAACTTCATTATTTTAATTGTTCATTTCAATCATGTTTTAATACAGTGAAAGCCTTATTTATTATTATATAATTGGTCTTAATCCATTTCAAAATGAAAACAATACGAGCTTTTTATTGAAATAATTTTTTTCCCGACCAATTGAGGGTAAAATGGTCATGTATTTTGATGTACAAATTAATTTTCATCGAAACCAATTCGGTAGGAAATTAGATTGGACAAGCTTTCTAACGGTTCAAACCACGAGTGAATTGGAGTTCGGGAGTGTCTGGGGCATGTTCGCAAAGTTGGGACTTTGAGGCATTTCAAGATGCGCCCGGGGCGCACTTCAATGCGCCTGGGTGCGAAGGATTGCGCCCGAGACGCATTAATGCTGCTCAAACTTTGCGGACTTGCCCCGGACACTCCCGAACTCCAATTTGCACGTGGTTTGAACCGTTAGAAAGCTTGTCCAATTTAATTTCTATCCAAAGTAGTTTGGATAAAAAATCTTTTGTACATTAAATGAAGTTACCATTTTACCCTCGATGGTTGAAAATATGATTCATTCCGGTAAAACACATGTATGTTTCTCATTTTAAGTTGGATCAAGACCCATTGTATATGAATAAATAGAGATTTGAAAGTACTAAAAGATGGCGGAATACAGCCATAAAAAAATTTGCATTTCGTTCATGAAAACTGGATAGAAACAAGATGACTACAAAAATCGCCGAAGCCACTAAGGCTAAAACATGTTCTACATTCAATTTGGTAGTCAAATTACTATTCAAAGTAATTTCTTGTTTGCTTAAGTGTTTCATTGTGTTCATAGAGTATCCAACTTTTAATCAAAGCATAGGAAAAACCATTTCATCACTGAAATTCTCCCAAAGCGATGCTTAAATATTTTCAAATTCAAATTTGGGTGTTTTGCTAAATCTACCAACACAATAAAAATTGAGAATATTTCTGAACGAGAACACCGAAAAGGATTAACAGTATTTTCTATATTTCATTCTACTGCCACCACATTACAACAATGATCTTTAGTGCCGCCACAATGGATTTCTAACATTCTCTAATCAGGAAAATATTCTTAATCCAACGACATTGGTAAAGTGATGGTGGATTAGTAGGAGAAAAAGCAATAGAAAACGACTTTGAGATTATCTGCACATCGTGATCATATATTTTGAGAACAACACAAAAAGAAAAACAAAACACTTGCTCGAACTTCTTCAAGGTTTGGTTATGTAATTATCTGCACATCGTGATCATATATTTCTCAGAGTATATGGGTGTTGGGCAATAATTGGTTTGTAAAGTTTCACTTCACTCTAAAAAAGTGGACTTAAAGATCGTTGTATTTTGAGGAAATAACATCAACCAACCTGGTTTAGAAGGAGGTGTATCGTTCATAATCAAGGGAGAGCGCGGTTCCGCGTGCCTCAAACACCCCACAGGCTTGTCGAAGATATCTTGGTTGACTATTTGATTACTTTTATTGGTGTCATTATGCAATTCTTCTAGCATAAAATCCTACATAATCTCGCATAGAATATGAAAATTTTCAACAGTACCAAATTGGACAGGCAATCAAAAAAATACCAAATTGGACATGACGTGTTGATGTGCCCGGCCACATCTTAAATGCGCTTGGGCACCTGAGACGCATGTGATGCATCAAATATTTTTAATTTGTTTTTTTACTAAGTTTTAGATAGTAATTAGTTGACACATCTATGGATGTCAAGCCAACTTATTTGGTTCTATACAGGAAGTAGCAGAAACCTTTGAACGTGGTTTGGGTGGAGTGCGACAGGCCAAGGCAATAGTGCAACACCAAGGCAACGCATAAGAGACCCAAGTAGACATACTGTAGTGGGCCCTCCCCTCAAAAAATTAAATTAATAAAGAGTGAGCCGATGGCCCATATATTAGATATTAAACTAATAAGAACAGATACTACACTTGATCTTAGCTAGACGGCCGAGAAAGGTATGTCTTCTCTTCTCTTGAGCTGCTTATTTTATAATTGCGTTTTCTCTCCTCGTTTTTTTGCTTAGTCGATGTGGAAAACAAACCCCGAAGTTACAAACTGGGTTTTGCTCTACTTGATTTGTGCCGTCAATTCGACTCGGTTGTTTGAAGCCTATGAGCACCTTGCGAATCCATGTATCCCAATTAAATTGTTGCAACTGCTGAATTTATTGAGTATCAGATTGCTTAGTATAAACCAACCACACCGCCCCCCCCCCCCCCCCCCCCCCCCCCCCCCCCCCTACCTACCTAAATTAGCCCTATAGATAGCTGGTTTCCCATCCTTTATTAGGGGTCAAGGATGAAAAAGAGAGTAGTAAGACGTTCAACCTTGACCCCTAATAAAGGATGGGAAACCAGCTATCTACACGGCTAATTTAGAGGGGTTTTATTTATTTATTTTTTATTTTATATATTAATCAATTTGATACTCAATAAATTCAGCAGTTAGACACACGGATTCACAAGGTGCTCTGAGGCTTCAAACAACTGAGTTGAGCTGACGGCACAAACCAAGCAAAATATGTGAAAAAGTAGAAAAAACCAGTGTGTTACTTTGGGGTTTGTTTCCCACATTGACTAAGCAGAAAAACGAGAAGAGAAAACATGACCATATACTGATATGTTATATGTGGGCCATCGGCTCACGCCTTATTAAATTAATTTTTTGAGGGGGAGGACCCACTACATTAGCAAGCTACTGGGGTCTCTCATGCATTGCCTTGGTGTTGCACTATTGTCTTGACCTGGCGCACCCCACCCAAACCAAGTTCAAAAGCTTTTGCAACTTCGTGTCTAGAACCAAATTAGTTGACTTGACATATGCAGATGTGTGTAATTGTGAATCAACCGTTTAATTGCGGGGCTAAGGTCTCTTTCAAGTTGTGTACTTTGAAGTTTTTGTAACTTGGCTTTGGTTTTCATGAATTTAACTTACCCAAAAAGTATACCATATTCGTGTTGGAGTTAAAAAGTTGTCAACCTGGCCCCTCTAACTTTATGTTGGGTTCGAGTCATTTAATAGGCCATGCCCAAAATCTCAAACTCCAATCCTCATGGCATAAAAGACTCTACAACCTTCAATTAGAAGGCTAGAGTTGCTACAAGCAAATAATAAGCTCAAGATCGAAGGTCATACTATTCGGCTCCATACCTTCTTCCACCATTTGACGAAAAATTTGCAGGGCTTCAAAACCTAGCCCATGTGCTCCACTGCCCTCGATTATCGATTTTCGTGTCACGAGTTTTCTATTCATCACCCTGTCACACCATAGTCTAGCATAACAAAGGCTTCTACATCGATCATGTGTACATATTTAGGATAAGCATGGGTAAACTTGAATGATTTGGGATTATCAATAAAACTGAAACTGATTTAACAATCCTTATAAGGTTCGGAAACTATGGGGTCCATGATCTCCTACACAACTTGCAAAGCAGTGAATAACAAATTATGAATCATGTATTCCTGAGCATCAAAACGTATGTCAATGAAATCTTCATGGATAGAACTCATGGAATCACTTCGTATGGGCTTCTTGTCCCCTTCTATGCTTTTACAATCCTTATAATGTTCAAAGGATTGCCTTTTCTTAGTCGCCTGCCAATTCAGACTAGAAAAACTCAGTAAGAAGCAAATTAGAAACATTTGTTGCATCACATGCGCTTGGGGCGCAATGTACCCCCGGCACATTTAAGTTGCGCCCGGGCGCGTCCAAATTTTCTCTCTTTTTGTAATGTGCCCCGGGTGAGTCCTATTTTCTATCATTTCATAATGCGCCACAGGCGCATTTGAATTGCTTCTCACGCGGGAGCATTTACTTTTTTCTCTTTC
The DNA here is from genome assembly GCA_019656835.1 of Rhododendron ovatum. Taxonomy (NCBI): domain Eukaryota; kingdom Viridiplantae; phylum Streptophyta; class Magnoliopsida; order Ericales; family Ericaceae; genus Rhododendron; species Rhododendron ovatum. The sequence continues at coordinate 5,291,707 of CM033791.1, forward strand.
GATGTAATGAACCACTGAATAACAAGCCAACATGTTCGAAAGTGGCAAAATGTTTTAACTGTGAACTCCATAATTCTGGTTCCAAATACAAATTCACTTTGTGTCACTGGGGAAAGTCGTAAGTGGATCATTAATCATCTGATATTGTTGAAGGAAAAGATATCTGAAAGCATGACAATAAGTTGTAACACAATGGCATTTACAAACGAATCCTTCACATAGAGTACCCAGTACCCTTCTTGCAAATTTTTTTTGTTGCTTATCCACTTTTTCTTCCGCTTGATATACAGTTATCGAGCTTTTATAAAATCATCTTTTGCCAAGCAAAAAAAGAACTATGCCAAACTATCAAATAATTAATGCGTTTGAGATCGGAGAGAAGTCATGCAGGCAATGGTTGTGGCAAAATAGTTGCAGAGCCAGACAATAGTTAATGCAATATTTTTATTGCTTTCATGGGAAATCAAAAGTCACAATCCAACATGATAGTTGGCAAACAATAGCTTAAGTGTAGTTAACATGATCTTGAAAACTTTAAGGTCAGTAAAAACATGATCTTGAAAACTTTAAGGTGAGTAAAAACATGATCTTGAAAACTTCTATAGTTACCATACATGTAGGTATTACCAAGTTTTAGATTTTCAGTGAAATGAAACAAAAGGCTTAAAAAGCATCAAATGTAAACAACTTCTTGAACATTACTAAGTGTAATAGCAAGCATTATTGGGTTCCAAATCCAAGAGCCTTCAGCTGCATATTCCCCTATTTTTTTTGTTCCTATTGAACTCTACAGGCTGCTAATAGCGCTCCCCAAATACTACCACATAGAAAAGCCACTAGTTTCAGAACCATACCGAAAGCCTCATTGATCTTCCCAGATTGACTCAACAAATCCATGATACAAGTGTAATGATTTAGATCAGGTTCCATTCTGAATCTTCATTTCATGGCATAAAAGAATCTACAGTCTTCACTTAGAAGGAAGGCCAAGAGTGGCTACAAGTAGATAATAAGCTCAAGAAGGTGAATACTTTTCTGCTCCGGTCCTTTTTCCACCATTTGACGAACAATTTGCAGGGCTTCGAAACCTAGCCCACGGGTTCCACAGCCCTCAATAACCGATGTCCATATCACGAGTGCACTATTTATCATCCTATTGGCCAGAGTTTCAAGCTGCCAATATTAGTATACACAACGATGAGGCATTTAAAGATGAGATATCAGCCACAGAACTAGTCAAAAGAAGGAAAAAAAAAGATATCAGCCACTAGTTCTAAACTTCCATTGCCCATTTGCCGGAATAGTTCTATGGCATTCTCAAAATGGAGGGAATTTTGAGTATGATTCTGAAACTAGTGGTGCTATTCTTAAAGAGAATTTGTCTAAACAATTTGAGCTATTCTATCCATGTGCCTACAATTTGAGCTGTTCTATCCATGTACCCACACTTGGCCGCTTTTTATTGCTCCTGGACGCTTGTTTTGACACTTGGCCGCGTCTTATTACACTTGGCCACTTGTTATTACTCTTGGCTGCTTCTTATTAGTCCTGGCCGCTTTTTTTGACACTTGGCCGCTTGTTATTACTTTTGGTCGCGTTTTATTACACTTGGCCGCTTATTATTACATTGGCTGCTTGTTGCAGTGATTTTCTGAAAGCGGGACTAGTATACCCATCATCGTGGCCAAAGCGTGGGTCTTCTAATGAGGAATTTGGGTTTTGAAGTGGGCCTCTAGGACTTAGTGGACTGAATTCAGCTTACCAGCTGGCCCACCTCATTTTAAGCCAAAACCCATTGAAAAAATCTCAACAAAAACAAAAACTTTTAAGAATGTTTCAGTTGGCCCAAAAATCTCATGCGTCGCCTTGGTGTTGCACTACTGCCTTGGCCTGGCGCACCCTACCCAAGCCAAGTTCAAAGGTTTTTGCTACTTTGTGTCAAGAACCAAATTAGTTGGCTAAGGTCTCTTTCCCTATTAGTTTGTAAGTGGATCATCAATCAGCTGACATGATACTAAATTAATTTTTTTGAGGGGGAAGGCCCACCTTGCTCTTGGGGTCTTTTGAGTGTCGCCTTGGCTTGGTGCACCCCAAGCAAACCAAGTTTAAATCACATCAAGGCTGTACGTGTTTGCGTCAAGGATTCTTGGATGTATTTAAGGTGGAATAGGCAAAGGGGAAAATGAAGTGAAAAGCTTGACGTTAAACTTTGGTTTCTCAACCGTTCCATTTCCCTTGATATATCCCATCAAAGATCTTTGATCCAAACAAAGCCTAATAGAGTTCAACAAGTTGAGCATGAAAGGAGAACAATAGTGCAAACCTTCCTTCTGCAGGCCACTCCACAGATTAAAGCATGCTGTGAACTAGCCGATTTCACGGGTATTGGTTCCTCCTCCACGTTTGCTAGCAAAAAAAGAGTAGGTTAATTGATACAACAACAGGTACAACACACAAGTATAAGAATAGAAGTTGAAAGTTAAACTAGATACGGTTGCGACTTGGAAGTGTCCCTCCCTTTTCAGCCCATCAACCGTGCGACGGTGTGAGAATTAGTACCACGAGCCAATTGAAGAAAACCTACCAAGTGAAAACAATGTTTGAGTTTGGAACAAAACCAAAACCAAAAACTGACAATGATTTATTCAATGAATTATTCTTGAAAAGAATGCCACCATTGATGAGAAATAATTTGATGATGAGTAATTTTACATTCTATATGAAATCCTCAGTGAAGTAATTGATTCGAGATCGATCCAAGTTGTTCAATGAAATCTTCATGGATGGAACTCTTGGAAGCCCTTCGTACTGGCTTCATGTGTGTCTCTTTTGCTTGAAAAATCCTTATTAAAGGTTGGCCTTTTATAGTCTCCAGGTAACTAGGACTAAAAAAAACCACTGCAAAAAGATGCATCACATGCGCCTCAGGCGCATTTGAATTGCGCCTCATGCGCATTTGAATTGCGCCTCAGGCGCATTTGAATTGCGCCCCAGGCGTGCATCCTGCTTTGCGCTCCTTTTGTAAGGCACATTTAAGTTGCGCACCGGCCGAGCACACCCAGAATTTTTTCTTTTCGACCAGCCGGCTCTACAACTGTTGTTCCATAGGTTCAAGTTAATGTTTCTTAGGCGCAATTGAATTGCTCCCCGGGCACATCCTATTTTCCCTCTTTTTATAATGGGTCTTTATCCAATTTAAAATGAGAAACATACACATGTTTTACCAGAATGAATCATATTTTGACCCATCGAGGGTAAAATGGTCACTTCAATTGATGTACAAATGCTTTTTTATCCAAACTACTTGGGATAGAAAGTAAATTGGATAAGCTTTCTAACGGTTCAAACCATGCGCAAATTTGAGTTTGGGGGTGTTCGGGGCAAGTCTGCAAAGTTTGAGCAGCATTAATGCGCCTCAGGCGCAATCCTTCATGCCCAGGCGCATCTTGGAATGGCACAATAAGTCCCAACTTAGCGGACTTGCCCAGACACTCCCGAACTCCAGTTCGCTCGTGGTTTCAACCATTAGAAAGCTTGTCAAATCTACTTTCCTACCGACTTGGTTTCGATGAAAAGTAATTTGAACATCAAAATACTTGACCATTTTACCCTCAATTGGTTGAAAAACACATTATTTCAATAAAACGCTTGCATCGCATTCATTTTAAATCAAATTAAAACCAATTATATAATGATGAATAGGGTTTTCACAGTATTATGGAAACAAACAATTAAAATAATGAAGTTTATTAATGAAAAGTTCGTCGAAGGGAGACCAATTCAAAGATCATCAGAGCGACAAAGGCTAAAGTATATTTTTGTGCCCATTTACACATTCTAAGCTCCATTCGATGCTCACATCCCTAGTTCTAGGGTACTTGTTCATTCTGTAAGAGTGTCCACAAGGTTCATTGGTCTCTCCACACTTCATTAAATTATCATAAACCGTTTCATCATCAGGATTCAACCAAGGCCAGAGTCGTGGTGAGGGTGAGAGATAACCAGAGGGCCGGAGTCAAGCTCTCTGGAGAGTTTTTTTTTTCGTAATGTTATTGCGTATGATCCAATAATAGTTAAGTTTCTCTCAATTTGTGTGTGAGTGTTTGGTTTTGATCCTCGACGCACTGCACGAGTCCACTCAATAAACTTTAGTACAAGTTTGTTTCGGTAAGTTGCTTTTCATTAAGAAAAAAACAAAGGGAACTCAAAGGGTAGCAAAGACTTCCTGAAGCCAGAACCAACTCAATCACATTCTAAGCTATACAGAGCTGCGTATTGAACTCATTATTGCTACCGGGTTGCCCTCTCATGCGTTGCCTTAGTGTTGCACTATTGCCTTGACTTGGAGCACCCCACCCAAATAAAGTTCAACGGTTTCTGCTACTTTGTGTCTAGAACCAAATTAGTTAGCTTGACATCTGCAGATGTGTGTAATTGATAATTTTGTCATCTGCAGATGTGTGGGGCTAAGGTCTCTTTCCCTATCAGTATGTTTTGGTGGGTCTATTCTGAACTCTGTAGTTCTCAAGTTGTGAACTCTAGTTTTCGTAACATGGTTTTGGTTTTCATGAATTTAACTTACCCAAAAGAAAATACAAACCGACCCAAAAAATATGAAAAACTCTCAGTCAGTTCATTTTGTGAGTTGTTTTCTTGTAGTTATGATCTTAAGAACCCCAAAAATTCAAAATACTGATCACTTTTTTTGGCCCAAGATAGAGAGCTCCGTGAAAAGCGCGAGCACAGTGCCCCTAAGTCCAAGAACCACATATTACTTGCATTTTTCAACCATTTCTAAACTTTTGAATCATGTATATATACCTGCAAATCAAGATATTTTGTCAATGAAGTCTTCATGGATGGAACTCACGGAATCACTTTGTATGGGCTTCTTGTGCCTCTTTTATGCTTTAACAGTCCTTATAATGTTTAAAGGATTGCCTTTTTTTAGTCTCTTCCCAATATGGACAAGAAAAACTCAATAAAAAAACAAATTAAAAATATTTGCTGCATCCCATGCGCCTGAGGCGCAATTTGGGTGCGACCCAGGCGCATTTAAGTTGCGCCCGGGCACATCCACATTTTCTCTTTTTTTGTAATGTGCCTCAGGTGCAATTGAACGTGCCCCGGGCACATCCTATTTTCTATCATTTCGTAATGCGCCTGAGAATTGCTCCTCGGGAGCATTTACTTTGCTGCATCACATGCGCCTCGGGCGCAATTCGAGTGCTCTCCAGGCGCATTTAATTTGTGCCCGGGCGCATCCACAATTTCTGTCCCTTATTAATGTGCCTTAGGAGCAATTGAACGCGCTCCGGGCGCATCCTATTTTCTCCTAGAGAGCATTCACTTCGCTGCATCACATGTGCCTCAGGCGCATTTAAATTGCTCCCAAGCCAATCCATATTTTCTCTCTTTTTGTAATGTGCCTTGGGAGCAATTGAACGCGCCCCGGGCGCATCCTATTTTCTCTCATTTCGTAATGCGCCTCTGGCGCATTTGAATTGCTCCTCAGGAACATTCACTTTTTTTCTCGTTTGATGTAATGAACCACTTAATTCCATGCCAACCTGCTCAAAAGTGCAAAATGTTTTAGCTGTGAACTCCATAATTCTGGTTCCAAATACAAATTATGCTTCCTCAATGGATGGTTGAGGCTCTAGATGGATTCTCCACCGATTGGTTTGTAGTTGCAAAGGCCGACTGGAAACTGGTGTTTAATTGTTTCTTGGAATGGAATTGAGTAGGCTTCGCACTCGTAATTTGCTTCACAACTTTTCCTCTGAGTTATCCAGTGGTGCCACTTCCAAGACTAAAGGTAAAGATCCTTCAGCTTAGTCTTATTGCATACTGGATTGTATTTTCATGAGGCGGATCAAACATACTACGCGCTAGACAGTTGGGAAGAAAGAGAAGAGCCATATGATTTCATTCCCTTGCTTTTCTGTAGACTTGATTTTCGAAACCCAAATCACAGAGGTGCCTTTCCCTATAATCCAAAACCAGATAACCGAACCAAGAAGCTTAGATGGAAGAATTTCAACAAGAAGAAGGCGGATCAGAATACACAAAGAATCAAGACCCCATGTTAAGAGAAGTTCAACCCTTCTGCAATCACCACTAGGCTATCCATGACAAACTATAACGCCTTGTTTGACTCATTGGCTCGAAAAACAGAGAACCTTCACATATGGTACCCTTCTTGCATTTTTTTCTTTTGGATTAGCAACATGTTCCTTATCCACATTTTCTTCCCCTCAAATGTACCCTTATCGAGCTTTTATAAAATCATCTTTTGCCAAGCAAAAATAAAATAAAATGCCAAACTATCAAATAAATGCGTCTGAAATCGGGAAGAGGTTATGCAGGCAATGGTTGTGGCAAAATAGTTGCAGAGTCAGACAATGGTTGATGCGAAATCAAAAGTCACAATCCAACATGACAATTGGAAAACAATATCTTAAGTGTAGTTAACATGATCTTGAAAATTTCTATCATTACCATACATGTATGTATTACCAAGTTTCAGATTTTCAGTGAAAAGAAACAAAAGGCGCAGTTGACATCAACACTATAATAAGACATCCTGAATTACACATATATGTAATGCGCCTCAGGCACAATTGAATCGCGCCCCAGGCGTACCCTATTTTCTCTCATTTTGTAGGGTGCCTCAGGCGCATTTGAATTGCACCTCGGGAGCACTGTCTTTCTCTTTTGATGTAATTTCATTCCTACATATAACATCCAGTGGCTCATAGATTTCAAGCATTTGAGCGTGTCATCAATTTCCAGAAATCAAACGATGAATCGATCCTTTGGCTTCAATGCAGCTCCACCCTGGCTTCTTCATCAAATCGTTGTCGTTTATACATCTCCGAAATTCTTGAACTCCATCTTCCCTCTCAACAACAGCTTGAACAGTACTAAGTGTCGTAATAGCTAGCCAGTATTACTGGGTTCCAAATCCATTTGCTTTTCTTGGAACGAGTCGAAAGCACAACATATATTTCCTTCGAAATTAAAACATAACCCGCAATCATCATAGTGCAAGAGACCAGATCACTATTAGACGTTCCATAAAACAGCCAAGAGGCATAACCTATGAACAGACAGTTCACAGAGACATCCATCATTGTATTGCAGAAATACATATCTGATTCAAAACCATTGTGTTTCCAAACAATGTATTATTCTTCCAAACAAAACCCCAATCAGAACCAAATAATTCTGTCATAGCCTAGTTGCACTGAGAATGGGATTAGAAGGTTTAACAGCTTTCAATTTTCCTTCCATGAGGTTCAGCCCCTTTACATAAACAAATTTCAAAGGAATGCGAGCGTTTGGTGCTTTTTGGAGCTACTATTAGAAGGTTAACAACAGCTTTCACTTTGCCTTCCATGAGGTTTTTTAATAAGGGAATTTCAGCCACAAACTTTGACAAGATGGCTGCAAACTTTTGTATCATGGCCCAAACTTTAACAAGATGACCGCAAAGACGTGCGTCATGGCCGTGACTTCGGATTTTTGGTAAAAAATTAGGTCTTCAAATTGGACTTAGCCTACCTTCATTTCAAATGCTATAGAAGCAAATCCAAAACAACCTTTCAAAATTTTACTATCACTCCAATAGACGCGTTTTCTTCTTGCTTACTACTAGTAAAAGCGTGATTAGTGTATGGTCTGTTTTCGGACGTCTTGGCCGCATCTTATTACTTTTGGCCGCGTCTTATTACTTCTGGACGCATGTTTTGACACCTGGCCACGATTTTTTGAAAGCGTAGTCACAGAACACACGTTTTCTTCTTGCTTAGTACTAGTAAAAGCAAGAAGGGGGATGATAGAAAACAGAGAAACAGAGACGGAAAATACTGATATTATTTCTGAATGAATTACAATGAGGTGAGTACACCTTTAAATAGAGTAAAGCTATGCCTAAGAAAGGAAGATTACAAGATTTGATTACGATATGATTACCCTATGATTACGCTATGATATGATTACGATATGATTACCCTATGATTATGCTATGATTTGATTACGATACATATCCTAAAATAGCATATTACAAGAAGATACAGAATATATATTCAAGATACAGAATATATATTCACAGGTAGCCACTCCTCTATAGAGAGAGAAGCTCTCACCTCTCTCTAAACTGGCCTTTTTCTGAAATTTTGCTACCGATTTTTTGGTACTGATTATTCAAGAAGAATATGAAGGGAATTGGGTCTCCATCAAATGAATCAGTGCATTGATCAAGTTCACTGAATTTCAGTTGTGAAATGACTCTTGGGTAGGGATTGTATGGGTAGTTTCTGAATTGCTTGTAGAAAAGAATCGAACTCATGTTGACCAATAAATCATTAACCTGAGATTTAAGGCCATGTCAAATGATGGACCTCATTAGAAGCATTCTTTTTCCATCTAGAAGAGGGACTTAGTCTCTCTTCCTCCGGGCAAATCAGTTGTAGGTGGGTGCATGCTGTTAAGGTTCATTCTGATGATGGTCACTTGTTCCAATCCTAGTAAAGAGCTTCAGATCTAATTCTACACTACATACGATATTCCATTCCGGCCCTCGCAAGCTCTTCGCTTGGTTGTACAAGGAGCATGCCCGAGGGAGCTACTATGCTCATCAGGGGCTTATGCACTCCATGACTTTCTTATGTTATGTGGTATCAAAGATTGAATTTTTCTGCCAACCCTAGTCAGCAAGCTGAAAAAGCCCTTTCCCCTTTTCATAATAATAAGTTCACTATTGTCTCTCAAATAGGAAGGGGTTCTGTGATTCTTAAGTTCTAAGAGGATCTGCCTTTGCTTGTGTCTCCACCTGTGCCCATGCCTATGCCTCAAGTACCCGGCTTTCTTCTTTATTAATGGTAGAACAAGGCGCCTGTCTTGCCGGTACTCCATTGTATAGGTATGCAATTTCAGAAAGCTAACTTGAGCTTTGGTGAATTCTATCATATATTGCTGATATGAACTCAGGTAATCGAGCAGCATTTCGGATTTCGGGGATTTCCACGGTAGATCGATGAAATTTGATGCAGGAAAATCAGTGGAAATTATGATGGAAACGTGAAATTGAAAAAAAAAAGATCATGTATAAATTAAACTGTGAGAGAAGACCAAAGACTTCTTCATGGTAAATCGCATTTTCTTCTTGCTTACTACTAGTAAAAGCGTGATTAGTGATGGTTTGTTTTTGAAGATTTTGGCCGCATCTTATTACTTGTGGCCGCATGTTTTGACAAATGGCCGCGGTTTTTGAAAGCGTGGTTACGGAACACGCGTTTTAGTGTATGGTCTGTTTTCGGACATCTTGCACGCGTCTTATTACTCTTGGACGCATGTTTTGACACTTGACCGCGATTTTGTGAAAGTGTGACTAGTATACTCGTCATTGTGGCTGGAGCGTTGGGCTTCTATTAAGGAATTGGGTTTTGAAGTGGGCCTTTAGGACTTTAGTGGACCGAGTACAAGGATGCATTTACAAATCCAAACAATTGTTCAAAAGGAAAATCTCAATTCTCAGAAGGAAGAACTTGTTTGCTTTACTTTTGGAGTTTGGAAAAATGCTCGATCAGTTGAATTATTGTATGATAAAAAATGAAACGAAGGGGCACAATGAAATGATCAAAAGAGTGAAGCATAAATGAACACACAAATGCAGGAGAGGATCTGGAGTAAGCAAGAATGAGATTGACAGCTTCTTCCCCTCTATAAATAATCCAATTGTCCGCAACTTTCCACTCTAACGCCACCTCCATCCACTGCAAGGATTCGGAATCAATACACTACAAAATGAAAAGAAAAACATCTAAATGCATTATAGTACTCCTAGACGTATACATACACATATACCAGTTCCTATTTGCTTGCAGATTTCTAAGAATTTACCATTGGAATTGCAACAAAAGCCAATAACAGTGAAAGCACATCAAGGAATTATGTTTCATCAAAGTGAACTCTCATTTTTCTAACCCAGTTTACGAGAACAATAATTCTACCACATCCATTTATACACCCACACTCACAACAAGGGTGGGGCCCGCACACACTGAGTGTGTAGTGTGTGCGGGCTCCACCCTTGTTGTGAGTGTGGGTGTGTGAATAGGTGTGGTGGTAGAAGGACTCTTACGAGAATAAGAACACCAACCAACCGGCCCAATACAAGAACCAAAGATTACTTGCATATTTCAACCATTTCTAAACTTTTGATTTGAATCATGTATACCTGAAAATCAAAACATATATCAATGAAATCTTTATGGGTGGAACTTATATATGGAATCACTTCGTACGGGTTTCTTGTGCCTCTCTTGAGCTTTAAAATTCCTTATAATGTTTAAGGGACTGCCTTTTTTAGTCTCTTGCCAATTCGGACTAGAAAAACTCGGTAAAAAACAAATTACAAATATTTTGGAACTTATAGCTCCTTGTAATGTTTAAGGGACTGCCTTTTTTTTTTCTTTTTCAGGGAGTGTTCTTGATAGGTCACGAAGAGGTGCAAACGATTTATAGCTGCAGAGTAAACCCTATTTGAAACTTAAGGCTCTGTTTGGAACCTATATGGAAAAGAAGGGAAAATAATTTTTCCTTGTTTGGTTTGAGCTTGATGAAACAAAAAGAAAAATAACAAAACAAGGAAGAATTTTCTTCCCCACTTTCCTTTCCTTTTTCTAAGTTCCAAACAGAGCCTAAATAGAGAGGAAAGTTAGAAGAAAAGTTTTGAGAAGAAATTAGTAGAGAAAATTAAACTTTTTTTTTTTTTTAAATTTCGTACTCTTTTTTCAAAAAATTTTGCTACATAATTTATTAAAAGTGATAGATACTCCGGAGTGTTGAATAACTAAAGTGGGAGGGAGGGGGGCTGCTGCCCCGAATTCGGGGCCCACTCCGGTCTCGATCCGATGATCGGAAATGTTCACTTCGTAGAGCTCGTCGAGTATAATAACTATGCAAAAAATCAGTTTAATTGGATATCCTTAAGTACTTGATCGGAACCTTTTTATTTTAAAAAGAATGGATCCAAAACACTGGATTAAATCCACTGTAACCCATGGACTAAGAGTTTTATGGGCTCCGATCAGGTACTTAATGATATCCAATTAAGCTGATTTTTTGCATAGTTGTTCTATTCGACGAGCTCTACAAAGTGAACGATTCAGATCATCGGAGCGAGACCGGGGTGGACCCCAAAATTGGGGCAGCAGCACGCTGCTGTCCCCTCGGGGACAGCAGCCCCCCCGCGTCCACTAAAGTGTGGCTCACCTATCTAATCAAAGTCCATGCTCGCTGCTCACCTTGAAACACATCAATTTATTGCATCACTAGATATATCTTCTTGCCCTTTTCTCTCCCCATTTATAAATTCCTCCACAAATATGTACTCTAAATTCAAACTATAGCACTGAATATCAACATATCTTGATCACCATGTTTTAGGGGAAGGAAGAAGAAAGAGAGTAGCAAGACGTTCAACTGGCCACGAGGCCTTTGGCCAAATGGCATCAAGAGGGTGTGCTTTAAGTACTAGGAAAGGAAGTCGGGAGTTCTACTCCCCTCCAAGGTAGCTATTTAACATTAATAACTTTCACCACGAAAAAAAAAGACGTTCAACCTAGACCCCTGAAAGGATGGAAAACCAGCTATCCATGTGCCTAATTAGAGTTTTTTTTTTCCTGATCCTAAACAATCTGATGCTCACTATTATTAGTTTAATATCTGATATGTTGGCCAGCCATTGGCTCACTTTTTATTAAATTAATTTTTTGAGAGGGAGGCCCACTACAGTAGCAATGGGATCTCTCATGCGTTTCATTGGTGTTGCACTATAATAGCCTTGGCCTGACACACACCACCCAAACCAAGTGAAGGTTTCTACTAGTTTCAGTACTTTGCGTCAAGAACCAATTTATAGTTGGCTTGATATTTGTACCGGGCTAAGGTCTCTTTCCCTGTCAGTTTGTAAGTCGATCATCATTCAGCTGACATGATATTAAATTATTTTTTTGAGGGGAAGGGCCCACCACCGTAGCTTGCTATTGGGGTCTCTTGAGTGTCGCCTTGACCAGGTGCGCATCCCATCCAAACCAAGTTTAAATCAATCAAGGAATATTTGGGTCAAGGATTCTTGGATGGATTTAAGGAGGAACAGGCAAAGGGAAAAGCCTGAAGTTAAACTTTGGTTTCTCAACCGTTCCATTTCCCTTGATATATCCCATCAAAGATCTTTGATCCAAACAAAAGCCTAATAGAGTTCAACAAGTTGAGCATGAAAGGAGAACAATAGTGCAGACCTTCCTTCTGCAGGCCACTCCACGGATTAAAGCATGCTGTGAACTAGCCGATTTCACGGGTATTGGTTCCTCCTCCGCGTTTGCTAGCAAAAAAAGAGAAGTTTAATTGATACAACAACAGGTACAACACACAAGTACTAGGTTAGGAGTTGAAAGTTATAGTAGATACGGTCGCAACTTGGAAGAGCCTCTCTTTTCAGCCCGTCAACCATGTGAGCATTCGTACCTCAAGCCAACTGAAGAAAACCTACCAAGTGAAAAAAAACGTTTGAGTTTGGAACAAAACCAAAAACTGACAACGAATTATTCTTGACAGAGCCGCACACTCAGTGTGGTCTATCCTTTGGCAGACGCAAAACGATGAAAGAAATAGCTTCCCAACATCGATTAAGTCTGGCCTTTTATTGTCTCCAGCCAACTAGGACTAAAAAAAGATATATCACGCGTGCCTCAGGTTTATTTGAATTACGCCACGGGCGTGCATCCTGATTTGCACTCTTCTCGTAAGGCGCATTTAAGTTGCGCCCCGGGCTTACCCAGAAATTCTCCTTTTTTGTAATGCTTCGCAGGCGCATCCTATTTCTTCTCATTTTGTAATGCGCCTCAGGCGCATTTGAATTGCGCCTTGGGACCATTTGATTTTTCTTTTTTTGATGTAATGAACTACTGAAATTGACATTCAGTTTTTCACGAAACAGCCAAGAGGCATAACCAAATGCACCAACATTTCGCACAGACTTCCATCATTCTGAATCAAAACCCATTATAGTTGCTAGACAATGCATCATTCAGATTCATTCTTCCGAACAAAATACCAACCGGTAGCAAGAATATCGAATGGCAAAAAAGCTTAGAATGTGCAAATGAGCGAGAAAACGTACTTTAGCCTTTGTCGCTCTGATGATCTTGGAATCACTCTCCCTTCGACCAACTTTACATAAATAAAAGTTCATTATTTTAATTGTTCTTTTCCATCATGTTTTTATACAGTGAAAGCCATATTTATTATCATATAATTGGTTTTTATCCGATTAAAAATGAAAATAATATGAGCGTTGTACTGAAATAATTTTTTCCCGACCAATTGAGCGTAAAATGGTCATGTATTTTGATGTACAAATTACTTTTCATCGAAACCAATTCGGTAGGAAAGTAGATTGGACAAGCTTTCTAATGGTTCAAACCACGAGCAAATTGGAGCTCGGGATTGTCTGGGGCACGTCCGCAAAGTTGGGACTTCTTGTGGCATTTCAAGATGCGCCCGGGGCGCATTTCAATGCGCCTGGGCGCGAATGATTGCACCTGGGGCGCATTAATGTTGCTCAAACTTTGTAGACTTGCCCCGGACACCCCCGAACTCCAATTTGCGCGTGGTTTGAACCGTTAGAAAGCTTGTCCAATTTAATTTGTATCCAAAGTAGTTTGGATAAAAAATCATTTTTACATCAAATGAAGTGACCATTTTACCCTTGATGGGTCAAAATATGATTCATTCTGGTAAAACGCGTGTATGTTTCTCATTTTAAGATGCATCAAGACCCATTGTATACGAATAAATAGAGATTTTAAAGTACTAAAAGATGGCTGAATCCAGCCATAAGAAATTTTGCATTTCGTTCACGAAAACTGGATAGAAACATGACATCTACAGAAATCGCAGAAGCCTATGAGCACCTCGCGAATCCGTGTATTCCATTTACATTGTAGTAACTGCAGAATTATTGAGTATCAGATTGCTTAGGATAAACAACCCCCACCCCCCCCCGCCCCCCCTTCCTCCCTCTAAATTAGCCCTGTAGATAGATGGTTTCCCATCCTTTAATAGGGGTGTGGATAGATGGTTTCCCATCCTTTAATAGGGGTCTAGGTTCAACGTCTTTCTTCCTTCCCTTAAAACATGATGATCAAGATATTTCGATAATGAGCGCTATATCATTCTTCAGATGAGAAGAATAGCAAAGTGTTTGACCATGGCTCAATACTTTCTCAAGTTCTCTCTTTCAGTAACCGTCTACCGTGTGAGAGGAACAAAATAATTTTCTATGGAAAGTCTCTAGACATAGAGAGCCTAACCTGTAGAAAGCTTGTTGACAGCAAATCCTCTATGTCTCATGGTCTCATGGTTGTGTAGTGCATCGAGGATTAAAACCAAACACTCACACACAAATTGAGAGAAACTTAACTGTTATAGGATCAAACGAAATGGCATTATGAAAAACTCTGTTGAAGAGCACCCCTCTGAGCTCGACTCCCTCAGGTTATCTCTCAACCTCACCACAAGTCTTGCCTTGGGTGAATCCTGATGATGAAACGGTTTTTGATTATTTGGTGAAGTGTGGTGAGCCCAATGAATCTTGTGACCGGGCACTCTTACAGAATGAATGAATACCCCAGAACTGGTGATGTGGTCATCAAATGGAACTTAGAATGTGCAAATGAGCGCGAAAACATAAATTAGCCTTCATCGCTCTAATGATCTCTGAATCACTCGCTCTTCGGCCAACTTTACATAAATAAAAGTTCATTATTTAATTGTTCATTTCCATCATGTTTTAATACAGGGAAAGCCATATCTATTATTATATAATTGGTCTTAATCCGATTAAAAATGAAAATTATACGAGCATTTTAATTGAAATAATTTTTTTCCCGATCAATTGAGGGTAAAATGGTCATGTATTTTGATGTACAAATTACTTTTCATCGAAACCAATTCGGTAGGAAAGTAGATTGGACAAGCTTTCTAATGTTTCAAACCATGAGCAAATTGGAGCTCGGGAGTGTTGGGGGCAAGTCCTCAAAGTTGGGAATTGTTGTGGCATTTCAAGATGCGCCCGGGCCACATTTCAATCCGCCTGGGCGCGAAGGATTGCTCCTGTGGCGCATTAATGCTGCTCAAACTTTGCGGACTTGCCCCGGACACCCCCGAACTCCAATTTGCACATGGTTTGAACCGTTAGAAAGTTTGTCCAATTTCATTCTATTCAAAGTAGTTTGGATAAAAAATCATTTGTACATCAAATGAAGTGACCATTTTAACCTCGATGGGTCAAAATATGATTCATTTGGGTAAAACGCGTGTATGTTTCTCATTTAATTTGGATCAAGACCCATTGTATATGAATAAATAGAGAATTTAAAGTACTAAAATATGGTGGAATCTAGTCTTAAAAAATTTTGCGTTTCATTCACGAAAACTTGATAGAAACAAGACAACTACAGAAATCGCCGAAATGAACCCGTTACATTCTACTGCAATTCTCACTGCTCAATTTTCTCGATCGTCAGTCCTGACCCACGTAGAATTCCCATATTCTTGGATCTCTCCACTGTTTAAGCCCCCCTCCCTCTACACTATTTTGTTGATTTCTGAAAATATTTTCAAGTGCTAACCAAACACCGGAAAATAAAAGTTTGAAGTTTGTTTTCTGAAAAAACTTTTTACATGGAAAATATTTTACATTGTAAAACATTTTACATCGAAACAAATGGAGCCTTAAGTGTTTTAGAGTGTTCATACAGTATGGACACTTAATCAAAGCGTAGGAAAGAAAAATTGTTTCTTCATTGACATTCGCCCAAAGCGGGGCTTAAATATTTTCAAATTTAAATTAAGGTGTCTTGCTAAAACTAACACAACAAAAATTGAGAATATTTCCAAACAAGAACACCGAAAAGGATGGACAGTATTTTCTATATTTCAATCTACTGTCACCACATTACAGTGCTGCTACAACGGATTCCCAACATTCTCTTTTCAAGAAAATTTTCTGTAAACCAAGTTCATTCTATGGTGCTTATTGACTAGCTAGCAGATTAATGACTGTTGTATTGAAGTAATAGGTAGGGGTTGGGGCTGTTATTTCCTCAAATAAGTTCTATTTTTTGCATACGTTTTGCTTGAACACATACTCTAAATCTGTTTCGTGGAACATTGTTGCGTATGCGAAGGATTCGTTCGCAAACTATGCAATGTTACAACTTATCGTCATGCTTTCAAAACCCTAGAGGCCCACTTCAAAACCCAAATTCCTCATTAGAAGACCCACGCTTTGGCCACGATGATGGGTATACTAGTCCCGCTTTCAGAAAATCGCTGCAACAAGCATCCAACGTAGTAAGAAGCGGCCAAGTGTAATAAAACGCGGCCAAAAGTAATAACAAGCGGCCAAGTGTCAAAACAAGCGGCCAGAAGTAATAAGAAGCGGCCAAGAGTAATAAAAAGCGGCCAAGTCTAATAAGACGCGGCCAAGAGTAATAACAAGCGGCCAAGTGTCAAAACAAGCGGCCATGAGTAATAAGAAGCGGCCAAGAGTAATAAGACGCGGCCAAGAGTAATAACAAGTGGCCAAGTGTCAAAACAAGCGGCCAAGAGTAATACGATGCGGCCAAGTGTAATAAGACGCGGCCAAGATATCCGAAAAAGGATCATACACTAAAATGCGTGTTCTGTAACCACACTTTAAAAAATAGCGGCCAGATGTCGAAACATGCTGCCAGGAGTAATAAGATGCAGCCAAGATGTCCGAAAATATATCATACGTACACTAATCACGCTTTTACCAGTAGCAAGCAAGAAAAAAACACATGAACGACAACGATTTGAGCTTCATACTTTGTATTGTTAAAGCTGTTGTTGAGAGGTGGGATGGAGTTGAAGAACTACGGAGATGTAAGAACGACAAT
This sequence comes from Rhododendron ovatum, assembly GCA_019656835.1. Classification (NCBI taxonomy): domain Eukaryota; kingdom Viridiplantae; phylum Streptophyta; class Magnoliopsida; order Ericales; family Ericaceae; genus Rhododendron; species Rhododendron ovatum. Next base: position 5,308,701 of record CM033791.1, read on the forward strand.
GATTTACTGAAGAAGCCAAGAAGGAGCTGAGTTGAAGCCGAAGGTTTGATCCTTGGTTTTGCTTTTGGAGATCGATCACAGCCTCAAATGTCAGAAATCTATGAGCCCAGCCGTGGATGTCATATGAAGTGTATTGATTCCGAATCTTGCAGTGGATGGAGGTGGCGTTAGAGTGGAAAGATGCGGACAATTGGATTATTTATAGAGGGGAAGGAGCGGTCAATCTCGTTCTTGTTTACTCCGGATCCTCTCCTGCATTTGTGTGTTCATTTATGCTTCACTCTTTTGATTATTTCATTGTGCCCTTTTGTTTCATTTTTTATCATACAATAATTCAACTGATCCAGCATTTTTCCAAACTCCAAAAGTAAAGCAAACAAGTTCTTCCTTTTGAGAATTGAGATTTTCCTTTTGAAGAATTGTTTGGATTTGCAAATGTATCCTTGTACTCGGTCCACCAAAGTCCTAAAGGCCCGCTTCAAAACCCAATTCCTTACTAGAAGCCCAACGCTCCAGCCATGATGACTGGTATACTAGTCACACTTTCACAAAATCGCGGCCAAGTGTCAAAACATGCGTCCAAGAGTAATAAGACGCGTCCAAGATGTCCGAAATCAAACCATACACTAAAACGCGAGTTCCATAACCACGCTTTCAAAAAAGCGCGGCCATTTGTCAAAACATGTGGCCACAAGTAATAAGATGTGGCCAAAATCTTCAAAAACAGACCATACACTAATCACGCTTTTACTAGTAGTAAGCAAGAAGAAAATGCGATTTACCATGAAGAAGTCTTTGGTCTTCTCTCACAGTTAGATTTATACATGATTTTTTTTTTTTCAATTTCACGTTTCCATCATAATTTCCACTGATTTTCCTGCAGCAAATTTCATCCCCAATCTACCGTGGAAATCCCCGAAATCCGAAATGCTGCTCGATTACTTGAGTTCATATCAGCAATATATGAGAGAATTCACCAAAGCTCAAGTTAGCTTTCTGAAATTGCATACCTGTACAATGGAGTACCGGCAAGACAGGCGCCTTGTTCTTCCATTAATAAAGAAGAAAGCTAGGTACTTAGAGGCATAGGAATGGGCACAGGTGGAGACACAAGCAAAGGCAAATCCTCTTAGAACTTAGGAATCCCGGAATCCCTTCCTATTTGAGAGACAATAGTGAACTTATTATTATGAAAAGGGGAAAGGGCTTTTTCAGCTTGCTGACTAGGGTTGGCAGAAAAATTCAATCTTTGATACCACATAACATAAGAAAGTCGTGGAGTGCATAAGCCCCTGATGAGCGTAGTAGCCCCCTCGGGCACGCTTCTTGTACAACCAAGCGAAGAGCTAGCGAGTGCCGGAATGGAATATTGTATGTAGTGTAGAATTAGATCTGAAGCTCTTTACTAGGATTGGAACAAGCGAGGAACAAGTGGCCATCATCAGAATGAACCTTAACAGCATGCACCCACCTACAACTGATTTGCCCGGAGGAAGAGAGACTAAGTCCCTCTTCTAGATGGAAAAAAAAAGCTTCTAATGAGGTCCATCATTTTGACATGGCCTTAAATCTCAGGTTAATGATTTATTGGTCAACATGAGTTCGATTCTTTTCTACAAGCAATTCAGAAACTACCCATACAACCCCTACCCAAGAGTCATTTCACAACTGAAATTCAGTACTGAACTTGATCAATGCACTGATTCATTTGATGGAGACCCAATTCCCTTCATATTCGTCTTCAATAATCAGTACCGAAAAATCAGTAGCGAAAGTTCAGAAAAAGGCCAGTTTAGAGAGAGGTGAGAGCTTCTCTCTCTATAGAGGAGTGGCTACCTCCCCCTTCTTGCTTTTACTAGTACTAAGCAAGAAGAAAACGTGTGTTCCGTGACTACGCTTTCAAAAAATCATGGCCAGGTGTCAAAACATGCTTCCAGAAGTAATAAGACGCGGCCAAAAGTAATAAGATGCGGCCAAGACGTCCGAAAATAGACCATACACTAATCACGCTTTTACTAGTAGTAAGCACGAAGAAAACGCGTCTATTGGAGTGATAATAAAATTTTGAAAGGTTGTTTTGGATTTGCTTCTACAGCATTTGAAATGGAGGTAGGCTTAGTCCAATTTGAAGACCTAATTTTTTACCAAAAATCCGAAGTCACGGCCATGACGCACGACTTTGCGGTTATCTTGTTAAAGTTTGGACCATGATACAAAAGTTTGCAGCCATCTTGTCAAAGTTTGCGGCTGAAATTCCCTTATTAAAAAACCTCATGGAAGGCAAAGTGAAAGCTGTTGTTAACCTTCTAATAGTTGCTCCAAAAAGCACCAAACGCGGGCATTCCTTTGAAATTTGTTTACGTAAAGGGGGCAGAACCTCATGGAAGGAAAATTGAAAGCTGTTAAACCTTTTAATCCCATTCTCAGTGCAACTCGGCTATGACAGAATTATTTGGTTCTCATTGGGGTTTTGTTTGGAAGAATAATACATTGTTTGGAAACAAAATGGGTTTTGAATCAGATATGTATTTTTGCAATACAATGGTGGATGTCTATGTGAACTGTCTGTTCATAGATTATGCCTCTTGGCTGTTTTATGGAACGTCTAATAGTAATCTGGTCTCTTGGACTATGATGATTGCGGGTTATGTTTTTGAAGGAAATATATGTGGTGCTTTCAACTCGTTCCAAGAAATGCGAATGGATTTGGAACCCAGTAATACTGGCTAGCTATTACGGCACTTAGTACTGTTCAAGCTGTTGTTGAGAGGATGGATGGAGTTCAAGAACTACGGAGATGTATAAACGACAATGATTTGATGAAGAAGCCGGGGTGGAGCTGCATTGAAGCCAAAGGATAGATCCATGGTTTCATTTCTGGAAATTGATGACACGCTCAAATGCTTGAAATCTATGAGCCACTGAATGTTATATGTAGGAATGAAATTACATCAAAAGAGAAAAACTGTGCTCCCAAGGTGCAATTCAAATGCGCCTGAGGCGCCCTACAAAATGAGAGAAAATAGGGTACGCCTGGGGCGTGATTCAATTGTGCCTAAGGCGCATTACATGTGTGTAATTCAGGATGTCTTGTTATAGTGTTTGTGTCAACTATCTGTAGCCTTACATTTGATGCTTTTTAAGCCTTTTGTTTCTTTTCACTGAAAATCTGAAACTTGGTAATACATACATGTATGGTAACGATAGAAATTTTCAAGATCATGCATGTTAACTACACTTAAGATATTGTTTTCCAATTGTCATGTTGGATTGTGACTTTTGATTTCACATCAACCATTGTCTGACTATGCAACTATTTTGCCACAACCATTGCTTGCATAACCTCTCTCTGATTTCAGACGCATTTATTTGACAATTTGGCATTTTATTTTATTTTTACTAGGCAAAAGATGATTTTATAAAAGCTCGATAAGGGTACATCTGAGGGGAAGAAAAGGTGGATAAGGAACATGTTGCTAATCCAAAAGAAAAAAATGCAAGAAGGGTACTGTATGTGAAGGTTCTCTGTTTTTCGAGCCAACGAGTCAAACATGGCATTATGGTTTGTCATGGATGGCCTAGTGGTGATTGCAGAAGGGTTGAACTTCTCTTAACATGGGGTCTTGATTCTTTGTGTATTCTGATCCGCCGTTCTTCTTGTTGAAATTCTTCCATCTAAGCTTCTTGGTTTGGTTATCTGGTTTTGGATTATAGGGAGAGACACCTCTGTGATTTGGGTTTCGAAAATCAAATCTACAGAAAAGTGAGGGAATGAAATCATATGGCTCTTCTCTTTCTTCCCAACTGTCTAGCGCGTAGTATGTTTGATCCGCCTCAAGAAAAATACAATCGAGTATGCAATAAGACTGAGCTGAAGGATCTTTACCTTTAGTCTTGGAAGTGGCACCAGTACTGGATCACTCAGAGGAAAAGTTGTGAACCAAATTACAAGTGCGAAGCCTACTCATTTGCGTTCCAAGAAACAATTAAACACCCAGTTTCCAGTCGGCCTTTGCAACTAAAACCAGTCGGTGGAGAATCCATCTAGAGCCTCAACCATCCATTGAGGAAGCATAATTTGTATTTGGAACCAGAATTATGGAGTTCACAGCTAAACCATTTTGCACTTTTGAACAAGTTGGCATGGAATTCAGTGGTTCATTACATCAAACGAGAAAAAAGTGAATGTTCCTGAGGAGCAATTCAAATGCGCTAGAGGCGCATTACGAAATGAGAGAAAATAGGATGCGCCTGGGGCGCGTTCAATTGCTCCCAAGGCACATTACAAAAAAGAGAGAAAATATGGATGGGAAGGGAGCAACTTAAATACGCCTGAGGCGCATGTGATGCAGCCAAGTGAATGCTCTCTACAAGAAAATAGGATTCGCCCGGGGCGCGTTCAATTGCTCCTGAGGCACATTACAAAAGGACAGAAATTGTGGATGCGCCCGGGCGCAAATTAAATGCGCCTAGAGCGCACTCAAATTGCGCCCGAGGCAAATGTGATGCAGCAAAGTGGAATGCTCCCGAGGAGCAATTCTCAAGCGCATTACGAAATGATAGAAAATAGGATGCGCCCGGGGCACGTTCAATTGCGCCTGAGGCACATTACAAAAAGAGAGAAAATGTGGATGTGCCCGGGCGCAACTTAAATGCGCTTGGGTCACACCCGAATTGTGCCTTAGGCGCATGGGATGCAGCAAATATTTTTAATTTGTTTTTTTACTGAGTTTTTCTTGTCCGAATTTGGAAGAGACTAAAAAAGGCAATCCTTTAAACATTATAAGGATTGTAAAAGCATAAGAGAGGCACAAGAAGCCCATACAAAGTGATTCCGTGAGTTCCATCCGTGAAGACTTCAATGACATAATATTTTGATTTGCAGGTATATATACATGATTCAAAAGTTTAGAAATGGTTGAAAAATACAAGAAATATGTGGTTCTTGGACCTAGGGGCACTGTGCTCATGCTTTTCATGGAGCTCTCTAATCTTGGGCCTAAAAAAGTGATCAAAATTTTGTATTTTTGGGGTTCTTAAGATCATAACTATAAGAAAACTACTCACAAAATGATCTGATTGAGAGTTTTTCGTATTTTTGGGGTTGGTTTGTATTTTCTTTTGGGTAAGTTAAATTCATGAAAACCAAAACCATGTTACTAAAACTAGAGTTCACAACTCGAGAACTAGAGTTTATAGAACAGATCCACCAAAACATACTGATAGGGAATTAGACATTAGCCCCGCAATTAAACAGTTGACAAAATTATCAATTACACACATCTGCAGATGTCAAGCTAACTAATTTGGTTCTAGACACAAAATAGTAGAAACCGTTGAACTTTGTTTGGGTGGCGTGCACCAGGTCAAGGCAATAGCGCAACACCAAGGCAACGCATGAGAGGCCGCCCCAGTAGCAAGCTACTATAGTGGGCCCTCCCTCTCAAAAATTTATTTAATTTAATAAAGAGTGAGCCGATGGCCGACATAGGTCACGCCCTCGATTTTCAACATAAATAATAATCATTTACAATAAATAAAATCATTATTGAAGTACCGATAATACCCAAAAGACATATCTTTTCCCATTCTCATGTCACATTCAAAAGTTACAATTCTGGCTTGAAGCTCAAGTACAAATGCCAAAATAATATTACAGTTTTCATTAATCATTCTCCCGATTACTATTTTCATTTCAAAAGCAAATTAAATTCCTCCTTTGTACCTTCGAGACATATGGTCAACAAGTACGAGATGCACGCCAAGTTAACTTCCATGCTTTTTACCTGAAAATGATAGGTTGAGCTACACTAGCCCAGTAGAAAAATCTATACTCAAGTGATATGTAAATGCGATGAAACATGCAATAAGAGTGAATGAGTTTCAATAAAAGGACACGAGATGCAGGGGTTACCAAAATGAACAGACGATTAGACTTCGGGATTTCGGACATCTTAGGGATAATCCTAACCATCAACACGTCAACTAGAAGCAGCATTAAAACTCACATCAGCCAAACGAATAACCACAATAGTTCAACCATCTCATAACTTTTCGAATGAATGCCACAAACCACTTCCTCATTTCATACCATTCACCATAGAGCTTTATTTCATAAAACTTTCCTTTTTGATTTCCAAAATAATTTAGAAAAAACTCAAGACCATCACAGGCCAAGCTCCGTTGATTCGAGCTTGAACGCCGGAGTCCGTTGATTTGTACCCAAATACCGGATCCGTTGATTCGCTCAAGAATACCGGAGGATTTTTAGTAAAAATCCTCTTTTCAAAATCCAAAATCCTTTCTTTAATAAAACCTTGATAGAATCAACCGTTCATTCTCTTTTTCAACAACCACGATCACAAGCAACAAACAATCCAAACTTCAACATAAACTTCTAAAATCAATCAAACTTATCTTCATCCTTGAAAGACAATCAACTGTGTTACCACCCCTTGCATGACAGTGAAGTCTCTCCACCTGGGTTTCCGCATTATCACACCTTGCGTTGCGGACCCTTTATTCAAATTCTCCATTCAAGCATACACACATATAAACCATCGTTCAATATACAAGCAGGCAACATCTCCCAAATTCACATTGTAATACAAACTCGTAAATATGTCACATCGTACATTGATTATTACCTTAAGTTCACATTATTTCTCTAAGTCTATCACAACGTTATTCTCTACATATCGAAGCCACAATTGACTTCTCGACACACCACCCGCTAGGTTCTAAACAAGAATCTTATAGAATGAATGCCAAAGGAATCTAGGGAACTTAACACGACAAAGAGAGAGGATACAAGTCACAATACTACCCCTCGGATCACTAGACAAGCTCATGTTTACTCACAACACACATCACTTTATTCCTTATAGCCCACGGTACTCCTATCAACATTACGGTACATTTCCTAACCAACGTCGTTGATATTATGCTCTAATGAGTGCCAAGAAACAAGGTCGAACAATGGTTCATTAGTACATAAACAATCATCCTCAAGAGTGACTTAAACGTATTCCAATTATATAGGGAATCATAACACGTAACGAGAACAATCTTAGGAATAGTCACAAACATTTGCAGACTGACACACCTCTACTCAAATGGTCATAACTTTCTGTGTACTAATAGATTTAAGGTGATTCTGATAGCAAATGAAAGCTGACTTCAAGACCTTCGAATCGATATAAAGTTTGCATGAAACAGACATCAAACGAAGAAGTTAGGACCGTTTGAAGTTGGGCTGAAACCCAAAAAGCGAGCAGAATTTCCAGAGAAGGGAGGGATCGATCCCTCCTCTCTTGGGGATCGACCCCCAAGGGCAAAAGTTCGGATTTAGTCCAAATTTGAATGAGGGATCGATCCCTCATGCTTGGGGATCGATCCCTAGGCAATTTTGGGCGATTTTCTGCAGTTTCAATAGCTTTTCGAAGACACAATGGTTGATGATCTAAACTCGATTAAAGCACGAGATCAACTCATAAACACATAAAATGGGTAAGAAATCCCTACCTCAAGGTTAGAAACTTCAAACACGAGATCAACGATCGAGCCCTAGCTTCCAAAGCTCCGAAATCCTCCAAGATCTTCCCTCCGAGCCTCACCCAACACAATACGAGCCCGAGGTTGCGTTATAGAGATGAAATATAGATGGATCCTCGAGGTTTTTTGTGAGATGGAGTGAAGTTTTTGGGTGAGAGAATGGGAGAGAGTGAGAGAGCCGGAGAGAGAGGGAGAGCCGAGAGAGAGACGTGAGGAGAGAGAGATATTTTTTGGGTTTTCTATCCTCTACACACCCACACAATCCTTATATACTAGCACACAATTCAATTTCACTCACACTCCCTCAATTTTACAATCCTATCATTTGCGTCCCAAATCAAATAAACTCATAATTTTCTTCATTTATAAAACTTTTAAACCATTTTCGTAAAATACGAGTCTCTACAACATATCAGATATTAAACTAATAAGAACAGATACTACACTTGATCTTAGCTAGAAGGCCGAGAAAGGTATGTCTTCTCTTCTCTTGGGCTGCCTGTTTTATAGTCACATTTTCTCTCCATGTTTTTCTACTTAGTCGATGTGTAAAAAAACTCCAAAGTAACAAACTGGGTTTTGCTGGTTTTGCACATATTCTGCTTGGTGTGTGCTGTCAGTTCTACTCGGTTGTTTGAAGCCTCTGAGCACCTAGTGAGCCATTGTGTCCACCATTTACCTTGTAATACTTAATCTATTGAGTATCAGATTTTTTTTTGATAGACAACAAAATTTTATTAAGAAACTTGACAAGGGTACATCAAGTTGGGGGAGGGGGAAGGAGAATCTGATACAGAATTGGATAAAACCTATTGGGACAAGCCCAGAACACCTGTGGGTCAAAAACCCCAGATCAGACATTAAGAACAGAAAAACCTAAGGGCCTAACTGCCCAAATTTGACAATGGAGCTCAAACCAAGTTGGCCAGGCCCAACCCAAACTCCCCCACACCCGGCACATCACAAAACCACTACTTGGGATAAAAAAAAACCCTTCAAAAATAGCCCTCTAGATATCTAAATTGCCCAATAATGAGTTCAATACGCAGCTCTGTATAGCTTAGAATGTGATTGAGTTGGTTCTGGCTTCAGGAAGTCTTTGTTATCCTTTGAGTTCCCTTTGTTTTTTTCTTATTGAAAAGCAACATACCGAAACAAACTTGCACTAAAGTTCATTGAGTGGACTAGTGCAGTGCGTCGAGGATCAAAACCAAACACTCACACGCAAATTGAGAGAAACTTAACTATTATTGGATCATAAGGAATAAAATTACAAAAAAAAAAATATATCCAGAGAGCTCAACTCCGGCCCTTTGGTTATCTCTCACCCTCACCATGACTCTCACCTTCATTGAATCCTGATGATAAAACGGTTTATGATAATTTAATGAAGTGTGGAGAGCCCAATGAACCTTGTGGACACTCTCACAGAATGAACGAGTACCCTAGAACTAGGGATGTGAGCATCGAATGGAGCTTAGAATGTGTAAATGGGCACAAAAATATACTTTAGCCTTTGTTACTCCGGTGATCTTTGAATCGGTCTCCCTTTGACGAACTTTTCATAAATAAACTTCATTATTTTAATTGTTTGTTTCCATAATACTGTGAAAACCTTATTCATCATTATATAATTGGTTTTAATTTGATTTAAAATGAATACGATACAAGCGTTTTATTGAAATAATGTGTTTTTCGACCAATTGAGGGTAAAATGGTCATGATTTTGATGTACAAATTATTTTTCATCGAAACCAATTCAGTAGGAAAGTAGATTGGACAAGCTTTCTAATGGTTTAAACCACGAGCCAATTCGAGTTCGGGAGTGTCTGAGGCAAGTCCGCAAAGTTGGACTTGTTGTGACATTTCAAGATGCGCCAGGGGCGCATTTAAATGCGCCTGGGTTCGAAGGATTGCGCCTGAGACGCATTAATGCTGCTCAAACTTTGCGGACTTGCCCCGGACACTCCCGAACTCCAATTTGCGCGTGGTTTGAACCATTAGAAAGCTTGTCAAATTTACTTTCTATCCAAAGTAGTTTGGATAAAAAGATCATTTGTACATCAAATGAAGTGGCCATTTTACCCTCGATGGGTCAAAATATGATTCATTCCGGTAAAACACGTGTATGTTTCTCATTTTAAATTGGATAAAGACCCATTATTCATAAATAATTAGTGTTTTAAAGTACAAAAAGATGGCAGAATCCAACCAAGGGATATTCTTGCTTCTGATTGGTATTTTTTGTGGAAGAATGAATTAATCTGAATGATACATTGTTTGGCAACAACTATAATTGTGTTTTGAATCAGAATGATTGATGTCTATGTGAAATGTTGGTGCATTAGTTATGCCTCTTGGCTGTTTATGAAAAATTGAATGCTGTTTCAGTAGTTCATTACATCGAAAAAGAAAAATTGAATGCTCCCAAGGAGCATTACAAAAAGAGGGAAAATAGGATGTGCCCAGGGAGCAATTCAATTGCGTCTGAGACAACAGTTGTAAAGCCAGCTGGCCGAAAAGAAATTCTGGGTGTGTGCCCGGCCGGTGCGCAACTTAAATGTGCCTTACAAAAGAAGTGCAAAGTAGGATGCACGCCTGGGGCGCAATTCAAATGCGCCTGAGGCGCATGTGATGCATCTTTTTGCAGTGGGTTTATTTAGTCCTAGTTACCGGGAGACTATAAAAGGCCACCCTTTAATATGGATTTTTCATGCAAAAGAGACACACATGAAGCCAGTATGAAGGGCTTCCAAGAGTTCCATCCATGAAGATTTCATTGAACAACTTGGATCGATCTCGAATCAATTACTTCACTGAGGATTTCATACAGAATGTAAAATTACTCATCATCAAATTATTTCTCCTCAATGGTGGCATTCTTTTCAAGAATAATTCATTGAATAAATCGTTGTCAGTTTCTAATTTTGTTCCAAACTCATGCTCACACTGTCGCACGGTTGATGGGCTGAAAAGGGAGGGACACTTCCAAGTCGCAACCGTATCTAGTTTAACTTTCAACTTCTTATACTTGTGTGTTGTACCTGTTGTTGTATCAATTAACCTTCTCTTATTTTGCTAGCAAACGAGGAGGAGGAACCAATACCCGTGAAATCGGCTAGTTCACAGCATGCTTTAATCCGTGGCGTGGCCTGCAGAAGGAAGGTCTGGATAAAAGATCTTTGATGGGATATATCAACGGGAATGGAATGATTGAGAAACCAAAGTTTAACGTCAGGCTTTTCACTTCATTTTTCCCTTTGCCTATTCCTCCTTAAATCCATCCAAAAATACTTGACGCAAACACGTACAGCCTTGATGTGATTTAAACTTGGTTTGGATGGGTGCACCAAGCCAAGGCGACACTCAAAAAACCCCAAGAGCAAGGTGGGTCTTCCCCCTCAAAAAATTAATTTAGTATCATATCAGCTGATTGATGATCCACTTACAAACTAATAGGGAAATATACCTTAGCCAGCTAATTTGGTTCTTGATACAAAGCAGTAAAAACCTTGGAATTGGTTTGGGTGGGGTGCGCCAGGCCAAGGCAATAGTGCAACACCAAGGCGACGCATGAGATTTTTGGGCCAACTGAAAAATTCTTAAAAGTTTTTTTTTTGTCGAGATTTTTTCAATGGGTTTTGGCTTAAAATAAGGTGGGTCAGATGGTAAGCTCAATTTAGTCCACTAAGTCCTAGAGGCCCACTTCAAAACCCAAATTCCTCATTAGAAGACCCACGCTCTGGCCACAATGACGGGTATACTAATCCCGCTTTCAAAAAATCGCGGCCAAGTGTCAAAACAAGCAACCAATAGTAATAAGAAGCGGCCAATTGTAATAAAACGCGGTAAAGAGTAATAACAAGCGGCCAAGTGTCAAAACAAGCGGCCAAGTTTAATAAGACGTGGCCAAGAGTAAAACAAGCGGCTGGGTGTAAAAACAAGTGGCTAGAAGTAATTAGAAGCGGCCAAGAGTAATAAGATGTGGCCAAGAGTAATAACAAGCGGCCAAGTGTAAACACAAGCGGCCAGAAGTAATACGATGCGGCTAAGTGTAATAAGATGCGGCAAAGATATCCGAAAAAAAATCATACCCTAAAATGCATGTTCCGTAACCACACTTTAAAAAATAGTGGCCAGATATCGAAACATGCTGTTAGGAGTAATAAGATGCAGCCAAGATGTCCGAAAATATATCATACATATACTAATCACGCTTTTACCAGTAGTAAGCAAGAAAAAAAAAACGCATGAACGACAACGATTTGAGCTTCATACTTTGTATTGTTCAAGTCGTTGTTGAGAGGTGTGATGGAGTTGAAGAACTATGGAGATGTATGAACGACAATGATTTACTAAAGAAGCCAAGAATTGAAGGAGCTGCATTGAAGCCGAAGGTTTGATCCTTGGTTTTGCTTCTGGAAATCGATCACACCCTCAAATGCCAGAAATCTATGAGCCCAGCCGTGGATGTCATATGTAGGAATGTTGTTCTGTTTCCTTTTGAAAGTGCCTCGAGGCCCAAATTTTTTGTTCAAGATTTTTATCATATACAAATAAATATGGGCTAACACAAGAACCAATGAACTATGGAGTTTTTTTTTGTTGATCCAGAATTATGGAGTTCACAGTTAGATTTTGCACTTTTGAGCATGTTGGCATGGAATTCAGTGGTTCATTACATCAAAAGAGAAAAAAAGTGAATGCCCCCAAGTAGCAATTCAAATTGCGCCTGAGGCACTTTACAAGAAGAGAGAAAATGTGGATGCGCCCGGCCACAACTTAAATACGCCTGGGGCACACTCGAATTGCGCCTGAGGCACATGTGATGCAGCAAATATTTTTAAGTTATTTTTTTACCTCACTTTTTCTAGTCCGAATTGGCAAGAGACTAAAAAAAGACAATCCTTTAAATATTATAAGTATAGTTAAAGCATAAGAGAGACACAAGAAGCCAATACGAAGTATTTTAAGCTTTTGGGGAGAATGGTAATAGTTTTCAAGGCAAAAGTTGCATGGTTTTGCTACTGAAAATGGACTTTATCACTGTGTTCTCCAAACTTCATTCCTTGGATTCTTATGCAAAGTGCGGGTACATGGATAGAACAGCTCAAATTGTTTAGACAAATTCTCTTTAAGAATAGCACCACTAGTTTCAGAATCATACTCAAAATGCCCTCCATTTTGAGAATGCCATAGAACTATTCCGGCAAATGGGCAATGGAAGTTTAGAACTAGTGGCTGATATCTTTTTTTTTTCCCTTCTTTTGACGAATTCTGTGGCTGATATCTCATCTTTAAATGCCTCATCGTTGTGTATAGTGTATACTAATATTGGCGGCTTGAAACTCTGGTTGATAGGATGACAAATAGTGCACTCGTGACATGAACATCAGTTATTGAAGGCTGTGGAACCCGTGGGCTAGGTTTTGAAGCCCTGCAAATTGTTCGTCAAATGGTGGAAAAAGGACTGGAGCAAAAAAGTATTGACCTTCTTGAGCTTATTATCTACTTGTAGCCACTCTTGGCCTTCCTTCTAAGTGAAGGCTGTTGAGTCTTTTATGCCATGAAATGGAGATTCGGAATGGAACCCGATTTAAATCATTACACTTGTATTGTGGATTTGTTGAGTCGGTCTGGGAAGCTCAACGAGGCTTTCGGTATGTTTATGAAACTAGTGGCTTTTCTATGAGCTAGTATTTGGGAAGTGCTATTAGCAGCCTATAGAGTTCAATAGGAACAAAAAAAAAAAAAGGAGAATATGCAGCTGAAGGCTCTTGGATTTGGAACCCAATAATGCTTGCTATTACACTTAGTAATGTTCAAGAAGTTGTTTACATTTGATGCTTTTTAAGCCTTTTGTTTCTTTTCACTGAAAATCTGAAACTTGGTAATACCTACATGTATGGTAACTATAGAAGTTTCCAAGATCAAGTTAACTAGACTTAACCTATTGTTTGCCAATTGCCATGTTGGATTGTGACTTTTGATTTCCCATGAAAGCATTAAAAATATTGCATCAGCCATTGTCTGGCTCTGCAACTATTTTGCCACAACCATTGCTTGCATGACTTCTCTCCAATTTCAAACGCATTAATTTATTTGATAGTTTGGCATAGTTCTTTTTTTGCTTGGCAAAAGATGATTTTGTAAAAGCTCGATAACGGTACATCGAGGGGAAGAAAAAGTGGATAAGCAACCAAAAAAATTGCAGGAAGGGTACTGTATGTGAAGGATTCGTTTACAAATGCCACTGTGTTACAACTTATTGTCATGCTTTCAGATATCTTTTTCTTCAACAATATCAGTTGATTAATGATCCACTTACAACTTTCCCCAGTGACACAAAGTGAATTTGTATTTGGAACCAGAATTATGGAGTTCACAGTTAAAACATTTTACCACTTTCGAGCATGTTGGCTTGTTATTCAGTGGTTCATTACATCGAAGGAGAAAAAAGTAAATGCTCCCAAGAAGCAATTCAAATGCGCCTGCGGCGCATTATGAAATGAGAGAAAATAGGACGCACCCGAGGCACATTACAAAAAGAGAGAAAATGTGGATGCGCCCGGGCGCAACTTAAATGCGCCGGGGGCACATTGTGCCTGGGGCGCATGCATGTGATGCAACAAATTTTTCTAATTTGTTTCTTACCGAGTTTTTCGAGTCTGAATTGGCAGGCGAAAAAAAAAAGGGCAATCCTTATAACATTATAAAGATTGTGAAAGCATAAGAAGGGGACAAGAAGCCCATACGAAGTGATTTCATGAGTTCCATCCATGAAGATTTCATTGACATACTTTTTGATTCTTAGGTATACATGATTCATAATTTGTTCTTCAATACTTTGTAAGTTGTGTAGGAGATCATGGACCCCATAGTTTCCGAACCTTATAAGGATTGCTAAATCAATTTCAGTTATACTGATAATCCCAAATCATCCTAGTTTATCCATGCTTATCCTAAACATGTACGCATGATCGATGTAAAAGCATTTCTTATGCTAGACTATGGCATGACAGGGTGATAAATAGAGAACTCATGACACGAAAATCGATAATCAAGGGCAGTGGAGCACATGATCTAGGTTTCGAAGCCCTGCAAATTTTTCGCCAAATGGTGGAAGAAGGTATGGAGCCGAACAGTATGACCTTCGATCTTGAGCTTATTATTTGCTTGTAGCAACACTAACCTTCTAATTGAAGGTTGTAGAGTCTTTTATGCCATGAGGATTGGAGCTTGAGATTTTGGGCATGGCCTATTAAATGACTTGAACCCCACATAAAGTTAGAGGGGCCATGTTGACAAATTTTTAACTCCAACACGAATATGGTACACTCTGACGAATATGGTATACCTTTTGGGTAAGTTAAATTCATGAAAACCAAACCCAAGTTACAAAAACTACAGAATACACAACTTGAAAGAGACCTTAGCCTCGCAATCAAACGGTTGATTCACAATTACACACATTTGCATATGTCAAGTCAACTAATTTGGTTCTAGACACGAAGTGGCAAAAGCTTTTGAACTTGGTTTGGGTGGGATGCGCCAGGTCAAGGCAATAGTGCAACACCAAGGCAACACATGAGAGACCCCAGTAGCTTGCTAGTGTAGTGGGTCCTCCCCCTCAGAAAATTAATTAATTTAATAAGGAGTGAGCCGATAGCCCACATATAACATATCAGTACATGGTCATGTTTTCTCTTCTCGTTTTTCTGCTTAGTCAATGTGGGAAACAAACCCCAAAGTAACACACTGGTTTTTTCTGCTTTTTCACATATTTTGCTTGGTTTGTGCCGTCAGCTCAACTCGTTAGTTTGAAGCCTCTGAGCACCTTGTGAATCCGTGTGTCTAACTGCTGAATTTATTAAGTGTCAAATTGCTTAATATAAAATAAAAATAAAAAACCCCCTCTAAATTAGCCGTGTAGATAGTTGGTTTTCCATCCTTTATTAGGGTCGTTCAAGGTTGAACGTCTTGCTACTCTCTTTTTCTCCCTTCCCCTAAAACATGGTGATCAAGATATTTCGATAATGAGTGCTATGGTTTGCAGAGATTGTTCTAATCCAAATGTTTTTTAGACTACATATTTGTGGAGGAATTATCAACGGGGAGAGAAAAGAGCAAGAAAAATTGATTTATTTAAACTGTGAGCAGTGATCGCGGATTTGAATTAGGTAGGTGAGCCACACTTCAACTATTCACAATTCTACAATTTGTTATCCAAAGGTACCTACGCATTATTAATAATTACAGTAAAATTTATTTTTCATATCTCATCTTCTTTTTAACGTTGGAAGAATTGGATTCTCTGAATTACAAAAAACCGAGTGACACTCTCTGTATTGGGAATGATTGTCTATAAATTACATATGGGTATTCGGTATAGAATTGGGTTGGTATTGTGTAGTACCGTGCTGCGTATTTTTGAGCCATTGGATCGCGCATGTGACAGCTCAGATGCAATCAATAATCGAGAGCCATTTATTACTGAGATGAGATTTGAGCCATCGGATGTACGATCCAATAACTTAGTCACTCAGAGGTGCATAGCATAGTGCTGCGCATACCACTACCAACACCATCCCCCTCCATTATCTACCGGGTATGCAAATAGCTGGGGAATATGGGAGGGAGAAAAAGAAACAGAAATACAACTTTGTGATTAAATAGCTCCTTCATCTCCTTTTGAGAACAAAACAAAAAACTTACTCGAAACTTCTTCAAGGTTGGGTTCAGCAAGTATTGGCTTCTTGTGCCTCTCTTTATGCTTGAACAACCCTTGGAATTGTTGGCATTATTCCCTTAAATCAATCCCACGCGCAAACAGAAGCGTAATCGAAAAAATTAAACACGCAATAAACAAGGAAACAACAGACAAGAAAATACGTGGTTCCTCAAACTAGGGTATATGTCCACGGGAGAGAGAGATAATCCACTATACGAAAAATAAGAGGTTACAATGTGAGATGAAAAACTCTCCTCAAGCTCCTAAAACTTGGCTCACCATGTTTTTCACTCACCCCTAACATCTCTATTTTTCCTCACATTACTCTCCTCTCACATTACTCTCCTCTCACCTCACGGCCGGCCTACTCAGCAACTCTCGAAGGAGTTGCCCATTAACAGGAATCACTTTGTACGGGCTTCTTGTTCCTCTATTATGCTTTAGCAATCCTTATTATGTTTAAAGGATTGCCTTTTTAGTCTCCTGCCAATTAGGACAACAAAAACTCAATAAAAAATAGATCAAAAAGATTTGCTGCATCACATGCGCCTCAGGCACAATTCGAGTGCGGCTCAGATGCATTTAAGTTGCATCTGGGTGCATCCATACTTTCTCTGATTTTGCAATGCGCCTTAGGCGCATTTGAATTGCTCATCGGGAGCATTTAGTTTTTTCTCTTTTGATGTAATGAACCACTGGATTCCATGTCAACATGCTCAAAAGTGCAAAATGTTTTCACTGTGAACTCCGTAATTCTGGATCAAACAAAAAACAAAAACTCCAGAGGTCATTGGTTCTTCTGTTAGCCCATATATTATTTGGCTATGCGACAAATCATTGTACTCAACGAAATATACATTAAAAAAGCTTTGGGGTCGTTTAGGCAAGCGGAACCGCGCTCCTCTTATGAACGATACATCTCCTTTTGAACCGATGAGTTGGATGATGTTATTTCCTCAAAATACAATGATCGATCTTTAAGTAACCTTTTTTACTGTGAAACAAAACCACCGAACCAATTATTGCCCAACACTCAATTACTCTGAGAAATATATGATCACAATGTGTAGATAATTACCAGAACGGAAAAAACTACAATACACACTATCATATACGAATTTTGTGGTTGAAATTTATGACTTTTTGTCTCTCACTTGAGTAGTTTTTGTGGCTCATCTTACGAAAGTGTGTACGGTACACCTTTATGAACTTTGTGGCTTACTTTTATGAATTTTAGTGGCCCAATATATGAGATTTTGTGGTTTATAAATGAATTTTTGTGGTGTTGTATATGAAAAACTCTCTTGAGGAGCACCCCTCTGAGCTCGACTCCCTCAGGTTATCTCTCACCCTCACCACAAGTCTTGCCTTGGGTGAATCCTAATGATGAAACGGTTTTTGAGTATTTAATGAAGTGTCGTGAGCCCAATGAATCTTGTGGCCGGGCACTCATAAAAATTGAACGAATACCCTAGAACTGGGGATTTGAGCATCAAATGGAACTAAGAATGTGTAAATGAGAGCGAAAATGTACTTTAGCCTTTGTCGCTCTGATGATTTTTGAATCACTCTCCCTTTGACAACCTTTACATAAATAAAACTTCATTATTTTAATTGTTTGTTTTCATCATGTTTTAAAACAGTGAAAGCCATATTTATTACTTTATAAATGGTCTTAATCCGATTCAAAATGAAAACAATACGATTGTTTTATTGAAATAATTTTTTTCCCGACCAATAGAGGGTAAAATGGTCATGTAATTTGATGTACAAATTAATTTTCATCGAAACGAATTTGGTAGGAAAGTAGATTGGACAAGCTTTCTAAGAGTTCAAACCACGAGCAAATTGGAGTTTAGGAGTGTCTGGGGCAATTCCGCAAAGTTGGGACTTGTTGTGGCATTTCAAGATGCGCCCGGGGCGCATTTAATAGGGGTCAAGGTTGTCCAGTAGATAGATGGTTTCCCATCCTTTAATAGGGGTCAAGGTTGAACGTCTTTCTTCCTTCCGTTAAAACATGATGATCAGGATATTTCGATAATGAGCACTATATCATTCCTCGGATGAGAAGAACAAAATAATTTTTGAGGGAAAGTCTCCAGACATAGAGAGCCCAACCTATAGAAACCTTCTTGACAGCAAATCCTCTATGTCTCATGGTTGTGTAGTGCATCGAGGATCAAAACGAAACACTCACACACAAATTGAGAGAAACTTAACTATTATAGGATTATACGCAATAACATTACCAAAAACTCTCTCGAGGAGCACCCCTCCGAGCTCGACTCCCTCAGGTTTTCTCTCAACCTCTCCTCAAGTCTTGTCCTGGGTGAATCCTGATGATGAAACGGTTTTTGTGTATTTAATGAAGTGTCCTGACCCCAATGAATCTTGTGGCCGGGCACTCTTACAGAATGAATGAATACCCTAGAACTAGGGACGTGGGCATCAAATGGAACTTAGAATGTGTAAATGGGCGCGAAAATGTACTTTAGCCTTTGTCGCTCTAATGATCTTTGAATCATTTTCTCTTAGACCAACTTTACATAAATAAAATTTCATTATTTTAATTTTTCATTTCCATCATGTTTTAATATGGTGAAAGCCTTATTTATTGTTATATAAATGGTCTTAATCCAATTCAAAATGAAAACAATACGAGCGTTTTATTGAAATAATTTTTTTCCAGACCAATTGAGGGTAAAATGGTCATGTATTTTGATGTACAAATTAATTTTCATCGAAACAAATTCGTTAGGAAAGTAGATTAGACAAGCTTTCTAACGGTTCAAACCACGAGCAAATTGGAGTTCGGGAGTGTCTAGGGCAATTCCGCAAAGTTGGGACTTGTTGTGGCATTTCAAGCTGCGCCCGGGGCGCATTTAAATGCGCCTGGGTTTGCGCCTGAGACGCATTAATGCTGCTCAAACTTTGCGGACTTGCCCCGGGCACCCCCGAACTCCAATTTGCACGTGGTTTGAACCGTTAGAAAGCTTGTCCAATTTACTTTCTATCCAAAGTAGTTTGGATAAAAGATAATTTGTACATCAAATGAAGTGACCATTTTACCCTCGATTGGTCAAAATTTGATTCATTCCGGTAAAACACGTGTATGTTTCTCATTTTAAGTTGGATCAAGATCCATTGTATATGAAAAATAGAGATTTTAGAGTACTAAAAGATGGCAGAATCCAGCCATAAAAAGATTTGCGTGGATAGAAACAAGACAATTACAAAAATCGCCGAAGCCTATGAGCACCTCGTGAATCCGTGTATCCCAATTACATTGTTGTAACTGCTGAATTTATTGAGTATCAGATTGCTTAGGTTAATACCCCTCTAAATTAGCCCAGTAGATAGATGATTTCCCATCCTTTAATAGGGGTGAAGGTTGAACGTCTTTCTTCCTTCCCTTAAAAGATGATGATCAAGATATTTCAATAATATCATTCCTTGGATGAGAAGCCTAGCTAGGTGTTCGACCTTGGCTAAATACTTTCTCAAGTTCTCTCTCTCAGTAACCATCTACTGTGTGAGAAGAACAAAACAATTTTCTAGGGAAAGTCTATAGACATAGAGAGCCTAACCTGCAGAAACAATGTTGACATCAAATCTTCTATGTCTCATGGTCATGTAGTGTATTGATGATCAAAACCAAACCCTCACACACAAATTGAGAGAAACTTAACTATTATAGGATCATACGCAATAAAATTATGAAAAAATCTCTTGAGGAGCAGCCCTCAAAGCAAAGGTCAACTCCCATAGGTTATCTCTCAACCTCACCACAAGTCTTGCCCTGGGTGAATCCTGATGATGAAACGGTTTTTGATTATTTGGGGAAGTGTGGTGAGCCCAATGAATCTTGTGGCCGGGCACTATTACAGAATGAAGAAATACCCTAGAACAGGGGATGTGGGCATCAAATGGAACTTAGAATGTGCAAATGAGCGCGAAAACGTAGTTTAGCCTTTGTCGCTCTGATGATCTTTGAATCACTCTCCCTTCTACCAACTTTACATAATTAAAAGTTCATAATTTAAATTGTTCATTTCCATCTTGTTTTAATGCAGCGAAAGCCATATTTATTATTATATAATTGGTCTTAATCAGATTAAAAATGAAAATAATACGAGTGTTTTATTGAAATAGTTTTTTTCCCGACCAATTGAGGGTAAAATGGTCATGTATTTTGATGTACAAATTAATTTTCATTGAAACCAAATCGGTAGGAAAGTAGATTGGACAAGCTCTCTAACGGTTCAAATCACGAGCGAATTGGAGTTCGGGAGTGTCTGGGGCAAGTCCGCAAAGTTGAGACTTGTTGTGCCAATTCAAGATGCGCCCGGGGCGCATTTAAATGCGCGTGGGCTCGAAGGATTGCGCCTGAGATGCATTAATGCTGCTCAAAATTTGTGGACTTGCTCCGGACACCTCCGAACTCCAATTTGCGCGTGGTTTGAACCATTGGAAAGCTTGTCCAATTTACTTTCTATCCAAAGTCGTGTGGATAAAAAATAATTTGTACATCAAAGGAAGTGACCATGTTACCTTCGATGGGTCAAAATATGATTCATTCCTGTAAAATGCGTGTATGTTTCTCATTTTAAGTTGGATCAAGGCCCATTGTTTATGAATAAATAATGATTTTAAAGTACTAAAGTTGGCAGAATCCAGCCATAAAAAAATTTGCATTTCGTTCCTGAAAACTAGATAGAAACAAGACAACTACAAAAATCACCGAAGCCACTAAGGCTAAAACATGTTCTACGTTCGATTTGGTAATCAAGTTACTATTCAAAATAATTTCTTATTTGCTTAAGTGTTTCACAGTGTTCATAGAGTATCCAAACTTCATCAAAGTGTAGGAAAAACCATTTCATCACTGACATTCTCTCAAAGCGGGGCTTAAATATTTTCAAATTCATATTTTGTTGTCTTGCTATAACTTCCAACACCACAAAAATTGAAAATATTTCCAAACGAGAACACCGAAAAGGATTAACAGTTTTTTCTTTATTTCATTCTACTGCCACCACATTACAACTACGGTCTTTACTATGATCTGTTGAAAAATGTATGCATAATAATTTGAGAATTTATATGTATTACATTTATATATTTATTTTGATGAATGTTGGAAAAAACGATATTATGATGTTTCGGCAAATGCTAATCTTTCGAAAAGTCTTTTTTGGACTAAATATTTTAGGCCTTGGAACATTGCATAAAGTCTCTTGGATTCAAAGTTCAAATCTTACAAAGACTTATTGAGCTCGATACATGCTTTAACGGTTTTATTTAGATAAAATTTTGAGCCACAGGTTGACGAATCGGCTGACAGGCCGGCTGTCTGAACATGGAGCTGTGACAACTGGAGACCATCGGATGACCGGCCGGTCGACCACTCGGACGACCACTCTGTCAACCGGCCAGTGTAAAATGGCCTCCAACGGCTAGCTCCAACGGCTCAACTCTCCAACGGTTCCATCACTTTACAAATAGCTAGTAGGAGATTGAAAGGCTATATAAGGGTTCAAGAACTCATTGATGAGTGGGGATTCAAGCTACAACTTTCATATCACCCCAAGCAAATTCTCCAAAAATCAAGCCAACACTTTCATATCTATCTTGAGAGAAATTTTGTATAAGTTGAGAGCTTTCACTTTCATATCTACCTTGTGAGGTTTTTGTTATTTGAGAGCTTCAAATTTCTCCACATACTTGTAATTCTTAAGTGAGTGTTTGAGTCAAACACTTGAAAGCTTAGAAGACCAAATTAGGGTTGGAATTTGGGTGTTATTGTTTTTGAGAGGTTTTCGGAGAAAACTCTTGCGGTTGCACTAGCTCCTCGGGAAAGCTAGGGGATAAGGTCGATGTAAGCACCCGCAAGACTTACTGCTTGTAATCTTTTTGAAGATTAAAGGAACCTTCAAGTAGTTGCTTGAGGAGAAGTGGACTAGGCCGGACCGTGGCCGGACAAATCCGGGCCAAACCACTATAATCTGGTTCTATCTCTCTAACTCTCTCTCTTTTACCTGCTCATATTATCTTGGATATATTTGTTAGAGATTATTAAGCAACCCGATTCACCCCCCTCTAGGTTGCAATTTTTGGGTAACATGATCTTTAGTGCCGCCACAAGGGATAAAGACATTGATAAAGTGATGGTGGTGTAGTAGGAGAAAAAGGAATAGAAAACGACTTTGAGAATAAATAGCTCCTTCATCTCCTTTTGAGAACAACACAAAAAAAAAAAACCCAAATTGGACATGACATGTTGATGCGCCCGGGTGCAACTTAAATGCGCTTGGTCACACTCGAATGGCACCTGAGGCGCACGTGATGCAACCAATATTTTTAATTTATTTTTTACTGAGTTTTAGACAGTAAATAGTTGACACATCTGCAGTTGTCAAGCCAACTTATTTGGTTCTAGACATGAAGTAGCAGAAACCGTTGAACTTGGTTTGGGTGGGGTGCGCCAAGCCAAGACAATAGTGCAACACCAAGGCAACGCATGAGAGACCCAATTAGACATAAAGTAGTGGGCCCTCCCCCTGAAAAAAATTAATTTATTAAAGAGTGAGCCAATGGCCCACATATTAGATATTAAACTAATAAGAACAGATAATACACTTGATCTTAGCCAGAAGGCCGAGAAAGGTATGTCTTCTTTTCTCTTGGGCTACTTAATTTATAGTCACCTTTTCTCTCCTCATTTTTCTGCTTAGTCGATGTGGGAAACAAACCCCGAAGTTACAAACTAGGTTTTGCACTACTTGGTTTGTGCCGTCAGTTCGACTCGGTTGTTTGAAGCCTATGAGCACCTTGTGAATCCATGTATCCCAATTACATTGTAGTAACTGCTGAATTTATTGAGTACCAGATTGCTTAGCATAAAACTCCCCCTCTAAATTAACCCTATAGATAGCTGGTTTCCCATCCATTATTAGGGGTCAAGGTTGAACGTCTTTCTTCCTTTGATAATGAGCGCTATATCATTCCTCGGATGAGAAGCCTGGCTAGGTGTTTGACCATGGCTAAATACTTTCTCAAGCTCTCTCTTTCTGTAACCATCTACCACATGTGGTGTGAGAGGAACAAAATAATTTTCTAGGGAAATTCTCTAGACATAGAGAGCCCAATCTGCAGAAACCTTGTTGACATCAAATTTTTTATGTCTCATGGTCGTGTAGTGCGTCGAGGATCAAAACCAAACATTCACACACAAATTGAGAGAAACTCAACTATTATAGGATCATACGCACTAACAATACGAAGAACTCTCTTGAGGAGCACCCCTCTGAGCTTGACTCCCTCAGGTTATATATCTCTCACCCTCACCACAAGTCTTCCACTGGGTGAATCCTGATGATGAAACAGTTTTTGATTATTTAATGAAGTGTGGTGAGCCCAATGAATCTTGTGGCCGGGCACTCTTACAGAATGAACGAATACCCTAGAACTAGGGATGTGGGCATCAAATGGAACTTAGAATGTGTAAATGAGCGTGAAAATGTACTTTAGCCTTTGTTGCTTTGATGAACTTTGAATCACTCACCCTTTGACAACCTTTACATAAATCAATCTTCATTATTTTAATTGTTTGTTTCCATCATGTTTTAATACAGTGAAAGCCATATTTATTATTATATAATTGGTCTTAATTTGATTCAAAATGAAAACAATATGAGCGTTTTATTGAAATAATTTTTTTCCGACCCATTGTGGGTAAAATGGTCATGTATTTTGATGCACAAATTATTTTTCATCGAAACCAATTCGGTAGGAAAGTAGAATGGACAAGCTTTCTAATGGTTCAAACCACGAGCGATTGGAGTTCGGGAGTGTTTGGGACAAGTCCGCAAAGTTGGGACTTGTTGTGCCAGTTCAAGATGCGCCCGGAGCGCATTCAAATGCGCCTGGGCTCGGAAGATTGTGCCCGAGACGCATTAATGCTGCTCAAACTTTGCGGACTTGCCCCGGACACCCCCGAACTCCAATTTACGCGTGGTTTGAACCGTTAGAAAGCTTATCCAATTTAGCAAGCAGAACCGCACTCCTCTTATGAACGATACATCTCCTTTTGAACTGAGTTGGATGATGTTATTTCCTCAAAATACAATGATCGATCTTTGCGTCCACTTTTTTATCGTGAAACAAAACTGTCGAACCGATTATTGCCCAACACTCAAATACTCTGAGAAATATAAGATCATGATGTGTAGATAATTACCAGAACGGAAAAAACTTTTATGCACACCATCATATACGAATTTTGTGGCAGATTTTTATGACTTTTTGTAGCTCACTTTATTAGTTTTTGTGGCTCATCTTACGAAAGTGTGTATGGTACACCATTATGAATTTTGTGGCTTACTCTTATGAATTTTAGGGGCCCAATACATGAGATTTTATGGTATATATATGAATTTTTGTGATGTTGTATATGAAAAACACTCTTCAGGAGAATTCCTCTGAGCTCGACTCTCTCAGGTTATCTCTCACCCTCACCACAAGTCGTGCCTTGCGTGAATCCTGATGATGAAAATGGTTTTGAGTACTTAATGAAGTGTCGTGAGCCCAATGAATCTTGTGGCCAGGCACTCTTACAGAATGAACGAATACCCAAGAACTTGGGATGTGGGCATCAAATGGAACTAAGAATGTGTAAATGAGCACGAAAACGTACTTTAGCATTTGTCGCTCAGATGATCTTTGAATCACTCTCTCTTTGACAACCTTTGCATAAATAAAACTTCATTTTTTTAATTGTTCGTTTTCATCATGTTTTAATACAGTGAAAGCCTTATTTATTATTATTATGTAAATGGTCTTAATACAATTCAAAATTAAAACAATACGAGCGTTTTATTGAAATAATTTTTTTCCCAACCAATTGAGGGTAAAATGGTCATGCATTTTGATGTACAAATTAATTTTTGTCGAAACTAACTCGGTAGGAAAGTAGATTGGACAAGCTTTCAAACGGTTCAAACAAAGAGCGAATTGGAGTTTGGGAGTGTCTGGGGCAAGTCCGCAAAGTTGGGACTTGTTGTGGCATTCCAAGATGCGCCCGGGGCGCATTCAAATGCGCCTGGACTCGAAAGATTGTGCCTGAGACGCATTAATGCTGCTCAAAATTTGCGGACTTGCCTCGGACACCCCCGAACACCAATTTGCGCGTAGTTTAAACCGTTAGAAAGCTTATCCAATTTACTTTCTATCCAAAGTAGTTTGGATAAAAAATCATTTGTATATCAAATGAAGTGACCATTTTACCCTCGACGGGTCAAAATATGATTCATTCCGGTAAAACGCGTGTATGTTTCTCATTTTAAGTTGGATCAACACCCATTGTATATGAATAAATTGATATTTTAAAGTACTTAAAGATGGCAAAATCCAGCCATAAAAAAATTTGCGTTTCATTCATGAAAACTGGATAAAAACAAGAAAACTACAAAAATCGACGAAGCCTATGAGCACCTCGTGAATCTATGTATCCCAATTACATTGTAGTAACTTCTGAATTTATTGAGTATCAGATTGCATAGGATAAACCAACCCCCCCCCCCCCCCCCCCCCCCCCTCTAAATTAGCCCTGTAGATAGATGGTTTCTCATACTTTAATAGGGGTCAAGGTTGAACGTTTTTTTCTTCCTTCCCTTAAAACATGATGATCAAGATATTTCGATAATGAGCGCTATATCATTCCTCGGATGAGAAGCCTGGCTAGGTGTTTGACTTTGGCTAAATACTTTCTCAAGTTCTCTCTTTCTGTAACCATCTACCGTGTGAGAAGAACAAAATAATTTTCTAGGGAAAGTCTCTAGACATAGAGAGGCTAACCTGCAAAAACCTTGTTGACAGCACATCCTATATGTCTCATGGTTGTGTAGTGCATCGAGGATCAAAACCAAACACTCAAACATAAATTGAGAGAAACTTAACTATTATAGGATCATACGCAATAACGTTACGAAAAACTCTCTTGAGTAGCAACCCTCTGTGCTCGACTCCCTCAGGTTATCTCTCAATCTCACCACAAGTCTTGCCTTGGGTGAATCCTGATGATGAAATGGCTTTTGGTTATTTGGTGAAGTGTGGTGAGCCCAATGAATCAAGTGGCCGGGCACTCTTATAGAATGAACGAATACCCTAGAACTGGGGATGTGGGCATCAAATGGAACTTAGAATGTGCAAATGAGAGCGAAAACGTACTTTAGCCATTGTCGCTCTGATGATCTTTAAATCACTCTCTCTTCGACCAACTTTACATAAATAAAAGTTTTTTATTTTAATTATTCGTCTCCATCATGTTTTAAATCCGTGAAAGCCATATTTAATATTATACATGCAGTTGGTCTTAATCCGATTAAAAATGAAAATAATACGAGCGTTTTATTGAAATAATTTTTTTCCCGACCAATTGAGGGTTAATGGTCATGTATTTTGATTTATAGATTAATTATCATCGAAACATTTTGGTAGGAAAGTTGATTGGACAAGCTTTTCAACGGTTTAAACCACGAGCGAATTGGAGTTCGGGAGTGTCTGGGGCAAGTCCTCAAAGTTGGGACTTGTTGTGGCATTTCAAGATGCGCCTGGGCTCGAAGGATTGCGCCTGAGACGCATTATTGCTGCTCAAACTTTGCGGACCTGCCCCGGACACCCCCGGACCGCAATTTGCGCGTGGTTTGAACCGTTTGAAAGCTTGTCCAATTTACTTTCTATCCAAATTAGTTTGGATAAAAAATCATTTGTACATCAAAAGAAGTGACCATTTTACCCTCGATGGGTCAAAATATAATTCATTCCGGTAAAATGCGTGTATGTTTCTCATTTTAAGTTGGATCAAGACCCATTGTATATAGATAAATAGAGATTTTAAAGTACTAAAAGATGGCGGAATGTAGCCATAAAAAAAAATTTGCATTTCATTGATGAAAACTGGATAGAAACAAGAAAACTATAAAAGTCGACGTAGCCTTTGAGCACCTCGTGAATCCCTGTATCCCAATTACATTGTTGTAAGTGCTGAATTTATAGAGTATCAAATTGCCTAGGATAAAACACCTCTCAAGGCAATAGTGCAACACCAAGGCAACGCATGAGAGGCCGCCCCAGTAGCAAGCTACTATAGTGGGCCCTCCCTCTCAAAATTTATTTAATTTAATAAAAAGTGAGCCGATGGCTGACATATCAGATATTAAACTAATGAGAACAGATATACTTGATCTTAGCTAGAAGGCCAAGAAAGGTATGTCTTCTCTTCTCTTGGGCTGCCTATTTTATAGTCATATTTTCTCTCCCTGTTTTTTTATTTAGTCGATGTGGAAAAAAACTCCAAAGTAACAAACTGGGTTTTGGTGCTTTTGCACATATTCTGCTTGGTGTGTGCTGTCATATCTACTCGGTTGTTTGAAGCCTCTGAGCACCTAGTGAGTCCTTGTGTCCACCATTTACATTGTAATACTTAATCTATTGAGTATCAGATTTTTTTTTTTTATAGACAACAAAATTTTACTAAGAAACTTGACAAGGGTACATCAAGTTGGGGGAGGGGGAAGGAGAATCCAATACAGAATTGGATAAAACCTATTGGGACAAGCCCAGAACACCTATTGGACAAAGTCCGAAACACCTGTAGGTCAAAAAACCCAGATCAGACATTAAGAACAGAAAAACCTAAGGGCCTAACTGCCCAAATTTGACAATGGAGCTCAAACCAAGTTGGCCAGGCCCAACCCAAACTCCCCCACACTCGGCACATCGCAAAACCACTGCTTGGGATAAAAAAAACACCCTCGAAAATAGCCCTCTAGATATCTAAATTGCCCAATAATGAGTTCAATATGCAGCTCTGTATAGCTTAGAATGTGATTGATTTGGTTCTGGCTTGAGGAAGTCTTTGCTATCCTTTGAGTTCCCTTTGTTTTTTTCTTAATGAAAAGCAACATACCGAAACAAACTTGTACTAAACTTCATTGAGTGGACTCGTGTAGTGCGTCGAGGATCAAAACCAAACACTCACACTCAAATTGAGAGAAACTTAACTATTATTGGATCAGACTGAATAAAATTACAAAAATAAAAAAAATCTTCGGAGGGCTTGACTCCGGCCCTCTGGTTATCTCTCACCCTCACCACGACTCTCGCCTTGGTTGAATCCTGATGATGAAACGGTTTATGATAGTTTAATGAAGTGTGGAGAGCCCAATGAACCTTGTGGACACTCTTACAGAATGAACGAGTACCCTAGAACTAGGGATGTGAGCTTCGAATGGAGCTTAGAATGTGTATATGGGCACAAAAATATACTTTAGCCTTTGTCACTCCGATGATCTTTGAATCGGTCTCCATTCGGTGAACTTTTCATAAATAAACTTCATTATTTTAATTGTTTGTTTCCATAATACTGTGAAAACCTTATTCATCATTATATAATTGGTTTTAATTTGATTTAAAATGAATACGATACAAGCGTTTTATTGAAATAATGTGTTTTTAGACCAATTGAGGGTAAAATGGTCATGTATTTTGATGTACAAATTATTTTTCATCAAAACCAATTCGGTAGGAAAGTAGATTGGACAAGCTTTCTAATGGTTCAAACCACGAGCGAATTCGAGTTTGGGAGTGTCTGGGGCAAGTCCGCAAAGTTGGGACTTGTTGTGACATTTCAAGATGCGCCAAGGGCGCATTTAAATGCGTCTGGGCTCGAAGGATTGCGCCTGAGACGCATTAATGCTGCTCAAACTTTGGGGACTTGCCCCGGACACCCCCGAACTCCAATTTGTGCGTGCTTTGAACCATTATAAAGCTTGTCAAATTTACTTTCTATCCAAAGTAGTTTGGATAAAAAAATTCATTTGTACATCAAACGAAGTGACCATTTTACCCTCGATGGGTCAAAATATGATTCATTCCGGTAAAACACATGTATGTTTCTCATTTTAAATTGGATAAAGACCCATTATTCATAAATAATTAGTGTTTTAAAGTACAAAAAGATGGCGGAATCCAACCATATATGGAAGTTGAATGTACAGTTTCTTTTTCTCCACATTAAACCAAGCGATATTCTTGCTTTTGATTGGTATTTTTTGTGGAAGAATGAATTAATCTGAATGATACATTGTTTGGCAACAACTATAACTGTGTTTTGAATCAGAATGATTGATGTCTATGTGAAATGTTGGTGCATTAGTTATGCCTCTTGGCTGCTTATGAAAACTGAATGTCTGCTTCAGTAATTCATTACATCGAAAAAGAAAAATTGAATGCTCCCAAGGTGCATTACAAAAAGAGGGAAAATAGGATGTGCCCAGGGAGCAATTCAATTGCGCCTGAGACAACAGTTGTAAAGCCGGCTGGCCGAAAAGAAATTCTAGGTGTGCCCGGCCGGTGCGCAACTTAAATGTGCCTTACAAAAGGAGCGCAAAATAGAATGCATGCCTGGGGCGAAATTCAAATGCGCCTGAGGCGCATGTGATGCATCTTTTTGCAGTGGGTTTTTTTTAGTCCTAGTTACCTGGAGACTATAAAAGGCCAACCTTTAATATGGATTTTTCAAGCAAAAGAGACACACATGAAGCCAGTATGAAGGGCTTCCAAGAGTTCCATCCATGAAGATTTCATTGAGCAACTTGGATCGATCTCGAATTAATTACTTCACTGAGGATTTCATACATAATGTAAAATTACTCATCATCAAATTATTTCTCCTCAATGGTGGCCTTCTTTTCAAGAATAATTCATTGAATAAATCGTTGTCAGTTTTTAATTCTGTTCCGAACTCAAACATTCTATTCACTTCGTAGGTTTTCTTCAATTGGCTTGTGGTACTCATGCTCACACTGTCGCATGGTTGATGGGCTGAAAAGGGAGGGACACTTCCAAGTCGCAACCGTATCTAGTTTAACTTTCAACTTCTTATACTTGTGTGTTGTACCTGTTGTTGTATCAATTAACCTTCTCTTATTTTGCTAGCAAACGAGGAGGAGGAACCAATACCCGTGAAATCGGCTAGTTCACAGCATGCTTTAATCCGTGGCGTGGCCTGCAGAAGGAAGGTCTGGATAAAAGATCTTTGATGGGATATATCAACGGGAATGGAATGATTGAGAAACCAAAGTTTAACGTCAGGCTTTTCACTTCATTTTTCCCTTTGCCTATTCCTCCTTAAATTCATCCAAAAATCCTTGACGCAAACACGTACAGCCTTGATGTGATTTAAACTTGGCTTGGATGGGGTGCACCAAGCCAAGGCGACACTCAAAAGACCCCAAGAGCAAGGTGGGTCTTCCCCCTCAAAAAATTAATTTAGTAATAGGGAAATAAACCTTAGCCAACTAATTTGTTTCTTGACACAAAGTAGCAAAAACCTTTGAATTGGTTTGGGTAGGGTCAGGCCAAGGCAGTAGTGCAACACCAAGGAGACGCATGAGATTTTTGGGCCAACTGAAACATTCTTAAAAGTTTTTTCTTTTTTTGAGATTTTTTCAATGGGTTTTGGCTTAAAATGAGGTGGGCCAGTTGGTAAGCTCAATTCAGTCCACTAAGTTCTAGAGGCCCACTTCAAGACCCAAATTCCTCATTAGAAGACCCACGCTCTGGCCACAATGATGGGTATACTAGTCCCGCTTTCAAAAAATCCCGGCCAAGTGTCAAAACAAGCAACCAATAGTAATAAGAAGCGGCCAAGTGTAATAAGACGTGGCCAAGAGTAATAACAAGCGGCCAAGTGTCAAAACAAGCAGCTAGGAGTAATAAGAAGCGGCCAAGAGTAATAAAAAGTAGCCAAGTGTCAAAAAAAGCGGCCAGCAGTAATACGATGCGGCCAAGTGTAATAAGACGTGGCCAAGATATCCGGAAAAAAATCATACCCTAAAACGCATGTTCCGTAACCACACTTTAAAAAATAGTGGCCAGATGTCGAAACATGCTACCAGGAGTAATAAGATGCGGCCAAGACGTCCGAAAACATATCATACGTACACTAATCACGCTTTTACCAGTAGTAAGCAAGAAAAAAACGCATGAACGACAACGATTTGAGCTTCATTACTTTGTACTGTTCAAACTGTTGTTGAGAGGTGGGATGGAGTTGAAGAACTATGGAGATGTATGAACGACAATGATTTACTGAAGAAGCCAAGAAGGAGCTGCATTGAAGCTGAAGGTTTGATCCTTGGTTTTGCTTCTGGAAATCGATCACACCCTCAAATGCCAAAAATCTATGAGCCCGGCCGTGGATGTCATATGTAGGAATGAAATTGTTCTGTTTCCTTTTGAAAGTGCTTCGAGGCCCAAATTTTTGTTCAAGATTTTTATCATATACAAATAGATATGAGCTAACACAAGAACCAATGAACTACGGAGTTTTTTTTTGTTGATCCAAAATTATGTAGTTCACAGTTAGATTTTGCACTTTTGAGCATGTTGGCATTGAATTCAGTGGTTCATTACATCAAAATAGATAAAAGTGAATGCTCCCGAGTAGCAATTCAAATTGCGCTTGAGGCACTTTACAAGAAGAGAGAAAATGTGGATGCGCCCCGCCACAACTTAAATGCACTTGGGGCACACTCGAATTGCGCCTGAGGCGCATGTGATGCAGCAAATTTTTTTAATTTTTTTTTACCTCACTTTTTCTTGTCCGAATTGGTAGGAGACTAAAAAAAGACAATCCTTTAAATATTATAAGTATAGTAAAAGCATAAGAGAGGCACAAAAAGCCCATACGAAGTATTTTAAGCTTCTGGGGAGAATGGTAATCGTTTTCAAGGCAAAAATTGCATGGTTTTGCTACTGAAAATGGACTTTATCACTGTGTTCTCCAAACTTCATTCCTTGGATTCTTATGCAAAGTGCGGGTACATGGATAGAACAGCTCAAATTGTTTAGACAAATTCCCTTTAAGAATAGCACCACTAGTTTCAGAATCATACTCAAAATGCCCTCCATTTTGAGAATGCCATAGAACTATTCCGGCAAATGGGCAATGGAAGTTTAGAACTAGTGGCTGATATCTTTTTTCTTTTCCTTCTTTTGACGAATTCTGTGGCTGATATCTCATCTTTAAATGCCTCATCGTTGTGTATAGTGTATACTAATATTGGCGGCTTGAAACTCTGGTTGATAGGATGATAAATAGTGCACTCGTGACATGGACATCGGTTATTGAGGGCTGTGGAACCCGTGGGCTAGGTTTTGAAGCCCTGCAAATTGTTCGTCAAATGGTGGAAAAAGACCTGGAGCAAAAAAGTATTGACCTTCGTGAGCTTATTATCTACTTGTAGCCACTCTTGGCGGCCTTCCTTCTAAGTGAAGGTTGTAGAGTCTTTTATGCCATGAAATGGAGATTTGGAATGGAACTTGATCTAAATCATTACAGTTGTATTGTGGATTTGTTGAGTCGGTCTGGGAAGCTCAACGAGGCTTTCGGTATGGTTATGAAACTAGTGGCTTTTCTCTGAGGTAGTATTTGGGAAGCGCTATTAGTAGCCTATAGAGTTCAATAGGAACAAAAAAATAGGGGAATATGTAGCTGAAGGCTTTTGGATTTGGAACCCAATAATGCTTGCTATTACACTTAGTAATGTTCAAGAAGTTGTTTACATTTGATGCCTTTTAAGCCTTTTTGTTTCTTTTCAATGAAATCTGAAACTTGGTAATACCTACATGTATGGTAACTATAGAAGTTTCCAAGATCATGTTTTTGCTGACCTTAAATTTTTCAAGATCATGTTAACTACACTTAAGCTATTGTTTGCCAATTGTCATGTTGGATTGTGACTTTTGATTTCCCATGAAAGCAATAAAAATATTGCATCAGCCATTGTCTGGCTCTGCAACTATTTTGCCACAACCATTGCTTGCATGACTTCTCTCCAATTTCAAACGCATTAATTTATTTGATAGTTTGGCATAGTTCTTTTTTTGCTTGGCAAAAGATGATTTTGTAAAAGCACGATAACGGTACATCGAGGGGAAGAAAAAGTGGATAACCAACCAAAAAAAAAAAAATTGCAAGAAGGGCACTGGGTACTGTATTTGAAGGGTTCATTTGCAAATGCCGCTGTGTTACAACTTATTGTCATGCTTTTAGATATCTTTTTCTTCAACAATATCAGTTGATTAATGATCCACTTTCCCCAGTGACACAAAGTGAATTTGTATTTAGAACCAGAATTATGGAGTTCATAGTTAAAACATTTTGCCACTTTCGAGCATGTTGGCTTGTTATTCAGTGGTTCATTACGTCGAAAGAGAAAAAAATAAATGCTCTCAAGAAGCAATTCAAATGCGCTTGTGGTGCATTATGAAATGAGAGAAAATAGGTTGCACCTGACGCACATTACAAAAAGAGAGAAAATGTGGATGCGCCCGAGCGCAACTTAACTGCGCCGGGGGCGCATTGTGCCTGGGGCGCATGTGATGCAACAAATGTTTATAATTTGTTTCTTACTGAGTTTTTCTAGTCTGAATTAGCAGGCGAAAACAAAAAAAGGCAATCCTTTTAACATTATAAGGATTGTGAAAGCATAAGAAGGGGACAAGAAGCCCATACGAAGTGATTCCATGAGTTCCATCCATGAAGATTTCATTGACATACTTTTTGATTATCAGGTATACATGATTCATAATTTGTTCTTCAATGCTTTGCAAGTTGTGTAGGAGATCATGGACCCCATAGTTTTCGAACCTTATAAGGATTGTTAAATCAGTTTCAGTTTTACTGATAATCCCAAATCATCCCAGTTTATCCATGCTTATGCTAAACATGTACGCATGATTGATGTAGAAGCATTTCTTATGCTAGACTATGGTGTGACAGGGTAATAAATAGAGAACTCGTGACACGGAAATCGATAATCGAGGGCAGTGGAGCACATGGGCTAGGTTTCGAAGCCCTACAAATTTTTTGTCAAATGGTGGAAGAAGGTATGGAGCTGAATAGTATGACCTTCGATCTTGAGCATATTATTTGCTTGTAGCAACACTGGCCTTCTAATTGAAGGTTGTAGAGTCTTTTATGCCATGAGGATTGAAGGTTGAGATTTTGGGCATGGCCTATTAAATGACTCGAACCCCACATAAAGTTAGAGGGGCCAGGTTGACAACTTTTTAACTCCAACACGAATATGGTACACTCCGACGAATATGGTATACTTTTTGGGTAAGTTAAATTCATGAAAACCAAACCCAAGTTACAAAAACTACAGAGTACACAACTTGAAAGAGACCTTAGCCCTGCAATCAAACGGTTGATTCACAATTACACACATTTGCATACGTCAAGTCAACTAATTTGGTTCTAGACATGAAGTGGCAAAAGCTTTTGAACTTGGTTTGGGTGGGATGCACTAGGTCAAGGCAATAGTGCAACACCAAGGCAACGCTTGAGAGACCCCAAAAGCTTGCTAATGTAGTGGGTCCTCTGTGGGCAGCGTGCCCTTAGGAATTTCTGGATTCCAAAAATGCGTTGGGCCCAGATCGAGGGAGCGCGAGCGGGGAAGCAAGCGCTCGCAAAATACAGAGTCGCCACTCGGGTTTGAAGGTCCGACACCCAAGGAACCGTATTTCGAAGCACTTGCCGCGCTGTTTGATTTGGAAAAGTTAAGGAACCAGTCCGTCACAACCATATCTGGGTTCGGGAGCCAGGTTACGAGAGGGGAAGGGTTTTATGGCACCCCTCTCGCCCAATCCGGAGATCGGTCTCTACTTAGGCTTTTGCGAAAATGTCATTTTTGTGATTCTGTTTGATTTAATCAATTCTTAGCCAATTAGGGCGGGGAAACAGTTAATCGGGGATTTAAAATTGTAACAATTTGCAGGATGTGATAAGATATGGCATGGATGAGCAGTTAGTACGAAGACGATTAAATGGAATGAAATTCAAAACATTGACCACATATCAAAATAGCGCTGTGTATGTTTCTGGCACAAACGAATAGCCAGCTTGCATGCATGGGTTCACACGCATGCAAGCGAACCACCGCGCGACAGAGCCAAACCCTCGCGCGAGTATTGACACTTTACCAATGTTTTAACTTTCACCCCCTTCTGGGCTCTGGAAGGACCAGTGCTCACCCAGGTGCAAACCAAGCAGTTTATGGACACTTGAAAGTAAACAATATTACAACCGACAGATGGAAATATTATGAAAATGCAACCCCTAAACAGTGGGGGTGTATAAACAGAGGCCAAGGCCTGGTTGCTCATGCAAGGGCAATTCCTGAGGGACACAGAACCATCGCGCGACATAATGAGACAAACGCGCGGTGTTTCAAACTGGACTTCCAGGAATTGCTTTGCATGCTTAGGGCTCTGAGACATGTTCAGGAGCGTCCCAAGAGCATTCCAAACAAAGTGGTGTTATAAACTAAGCCAAACGATTATTTTTAACATGCGAAACAGTGAACTAGTATATATTTTTTTTTAAAAGACTTAAGAGAAACGATAAACATAGCAATAAGCTTGAAAACCAGTATCCCTTCCCCACATGATCCATTCTCACGCAGACTGAATTGTCGCGCGAGTGTATCAAACCATCGCGCGAGGGTTTACCAGTTAACGGTTCTTGAAACCTTGCTGGCCTTAGGGCCAGAACTGGTATCGATTACCAGCCTTGACCCTGCCAGCCCCCCTCAGGGGTTCAAACAGCGAGCAGAAAGATATTATACCTTTGCTTGAGTGTCTTGGAGATGGTTTGAGTGATGAGATGGTGAGACTTAGAGGGTGATTATGTGGGAATGAATGGTGTGAGGTGCTTGTACTTGAGCTTTTCTTCTTCTTTCTTAGGGAGAGAGATTTTTTGTAACCTTT
Source organism: Rhododendron ovatum (assembly GCA_019656835.1). Classification (NCBI taxonomy): domain Eukaryota; kingdom Viridiplantae; phylum Streptophyta; class Magnoliopsida; order Ericales; family Ericaceae; genus Rhododendron; species Rhododendron ovatum. The sequence goes on from CM033791.1 coordinate 5,344,825, forward strand.
TCAAAGAAGCATGAGGGAGGGATATTTATAGGAAAAATGGGGGTTAGTGGATGGCTAACCAAGGCCTTGTAACCAGCCAGCAATGTTGGTTACAAATGCTTGGTGGAGGAGTGGGTGGCAAAGGTGATGGGAGAATGGGGGGTGAGGTGGTGCAAGGGGAGCCCCCCCCCCCCTTCAACAGAACGCTGTTCAGCCGAGAAAACGGGGTCCTATAGGCCTGTAGCCCCCTGACCACCACGCAATCTGGGTGAAAATGACAGGTGTTGACCATCGCGCGATGAAGTGAAACCATCGCGCGAGGGTCCAGCCAATCCTGCGATGGTCATCGGTCAAAGCTTTGACTTTGACCACCACCTGGCAGACGAATCGTCGCGCGAGGGTCTTGGATTGTCGCGCGACATTCAGACCAAGGCCCAGGTTCTGATTTAAAGTTTTAAGGGCTAAGAATGGGTTCCTCACATGCCAATCTCAAGCCATTCCAAGTTCTCGAGACTGTTTTCAACCTGACTCATCATCGGGGAAACAAGAAACCGAGAAACAAACTAAAACAATCGGGAATTCAGATTGGGGTGTCTACATCCTCCCCCTCAAAAAATTAATTTAATAAGGAGTGAGCCGATAGCCCACATATAACATATCAGTATATGGTCATGTTTTTTCTTCTTGTTTTTCTGCTTAGCCAATGTGGGAAACAAACCCCAAAGTAACACACTGTTTTTTATGCTTTTTCACATATTTTGCTTGGTTTGTGCCGTCAGCTCAACTCGATAGTTTGAAGCCTCTGAGCACCTTGTGAATCCGTGTATCTAACTGCTGAATTTATTGAATATCAAATTGCTTAATATAAAATAATAATAAAAAATCCCTCTAAATTAGCCGTGTAGATAGCTGGTTTCCCATCCTTTATTAGGGTTCAAGGTTGAACGTCTTGCTACTCTCTTTTTCTCCCTTCCCCTAAAACATGGTGATCAAGATATTTCGATAATGAGTGCTATGGTTTGCCCAGATTGTTCTAATCCAAATGTTTTTTAGACTACATATTTGTGGAGGAATTTATCAACGGGGAGAGAAAAGAGCAAGAAAATTTGATTTATTTAAAGTGTGAGCCGTGATCGCGGATTTGAATTAGGTAGGTGAGTCACACTTCAACTATTCACAATTCTACAATTTGTTATCCAAAGGTACGTACGCATTATTAATAATTACAGTAAAATTTATTTTTCATATCTCATATTCTTTTTAACGTTGGAAGAATTGGATTCTCTGACTTCCAGAAAACCGAGTGACACTCTCTGCATTGGGAATGATTCTCTGACGGTATAGAATTGGGTTGGTATTGTGCAGTACCGTGCTGCGCATTTGTGAGCCATTGGATCGCTCATCTGACGGCTCAGATGCAATCAACAATCGATAGCCATTTATTGCCGACATGAGATTTAAGCCATTGGATGTACGATCCAATGACTTAGTCACTCAGAGGTGCACAGCATAGTGCTGCGCATACCACTGCCAACACCATCCCCTCCATTATCTACGGGGTATGCAAATAGCTGGGGAATATGGGAGGGAGAAAAAGGAACAGAAAAACGACTTTGAGATTAAACTTCTTCAAGGTTGGGTTCTGTAAGTACTGGCTTCTTGTGCCTCTCTTTATGCTTGAACAACCCTTGGAATTGTTGGCATTATTCCCCTAATTCAATCCCACGTGCAAACAGAAGCGTAATCGAAAAAATTAAACACGCAATAAACAAGGAAACAACAGACAAGAAATTACGTGGTTCCCCAAACTAGGGTATACGTCCATGGAAAAGAGAGATAATCCACTATACGAAAAATAAGAGGTTACAATGTGAGATGAAAAACTCTTCTCGAGCTCCTAACACTTGGCTCACCATGTTTTTCACTCACCCCCAACATCTCTATTTTTCCTCACATTACTCTTCTCTCACCTCACGGCCGGCCTACTCAACAACTCCCGAAGGAGTTGCCCATTAACAGGAATCACTTCGTACGGGTTTCTTGTGCCTCTGTTATGCTTTAACAATCCTTATTATGTTTCAAGGATTGCCTTTTTAGTCGCCTGCCAATTCGGACAAGAAAAACTCAATAAAAAATCAATCAAAAAGATTTGCTGCATCACATGCGCCTCAGGCACAATTCGAGTGCGGCCCAGATGCATTTAAGTTGCATCTGGGTGCATCCATACTTTCTCTGATTTTGCAATGCGCCTTTGGCGCATTTGAATTGCTCATCGGAGCATTTAGTTTTTTCTATTTTGATGTAATGAACCACTGGATTCCATGCCAACATGCTCAAAAGTGCAAAATGTTTTCACTGTGAACTCCGTAATTCTGGATCAAACAAAAAACAAAAACTAACAAAAACTCCAGAGGTCATTGGCTATCCGACAAATCATTGTACTCAACGAAATATATATTAGAAAAGCTTTGGGGTCATTTAGGCAAGCAGAACAGCGCTCCTCTTATGAACGATACATCTCCTTTTGAACCGATGAGTTGGATGATGTTATTTCCTCAAAATACAATGATTGATCTTTAAGTCCACTTTTTTACTGTGAAACAAAACCACCGAACCGATTATTGCTCAACACTCAATTACTCTGAGAAATATATGATCACGATGTGTAGATAATTACCAGAACGGAAAAAACTACAATACACACCATCATATACGAATTTTGTGGCTGATGTTTACGACTTTTTGTCGCTCACTTCATTAGTTTTTGTGGCTCATCTTACGAAAGTGTGTACGGTACACCTTTATGAACTTTGTGGCCTACTTTTATGAATTTTAGGGGCCCAATATATGAGATTTTATGGTTTATATATGAATTTTTGTGGTGTTGTATATGAAAAACTCTCTTGAGGAGCACCCCTCTAAGCTCAACTCTCTCAGGTTATCTCTCACCCTCACCACAAGTCTTGCCTTGGGTGAATCCTGATGATGAAACGGTTTTTGAGTATTTAATGAAGTGTCATGAGCCCAATGAATCTTGTGGCTTGGCACTCTTAAAAATTGAACGAATTCCCTAGAACTGGGGAAGTGGGCATCAAATGGAACTAAGAATGTGTAAATGAGAGTGAAAACGTACTTTAGCCTTTGCCGCTCTGATGATCTTTGAATCACTCTCCCTTTGACAACCTTTGCATAAAAAAAACTTCATTTTTTTAATTGTTCGTTTTCATCATGTATTAATACAGTGAAAGCCTTATTTATTATTATTATATAAACGGTCTTAATACTATTCAAAATGAAAACAATACGAGCATTTTATTGAAATAATTTTTTTTCCCGACCAATTGAAGGTAAAATGGTCACATATTTTGATGTACAAATAAATTTTCATCGAAACTAATTCGGTAGGAAAGTAGATCGGACAAGCTTTCTAACGGTTCAAACGGCGAGCGAATTGGAGTTCAGGAGTGTCTGGGGCAAGTCCGCAAAGTTGGGACTTGTTGTGTCATTTCAAGATGCGCCTGGGGCGCATTTAAATGCGCCTGGGGTCGAAGGATTGCGCCTGAGACGTATTAATGCTGCTCAAACTTTGCGGACCTGCCCCGGACAACCCTAAACTTCAATTTGTGCGGAGTTTGAACCATTAGAAAGCTTGTCCAATTTAGTTTCTATCCAAAGTAGTTTGGATAAAAAATCATTTGTACATCAAATGAAGTGACCATTTTACCCTCGATGGGCCAAAATATGATTCATTCCAGTAAAACGCATGTATGTTTCTCATTTTAAGTTGGATCAAGACCCATTGTATATGAATAAATAGAGATTTTAAAGTACTAAAAGATGGCAGAATCCAGCCATAAAAATAATTTGTGTTTCATTCATGAAAACTAGATATAAACAAGATAACTACAAAAATCGATGAACCCTATGAGCACCTTGTGAATCCGTGTATCCCAATTATATTGTAGTAACTGCTGAATTTATAGAGTATCAGATTGCTTAGGATAAACACACAAACACCCGCCGCCCCCCCCCCCCCCCCCCCCCCCCCACCCCTAAATTAGCCCTGTAGATAAATCGTTTCCTATCCTTTAATAGGGATCAAGATATTTCGATAATGAGCGCTATATCATTCCTCAGATGAGAAGCCTAGCTAGGTGTTTGACCAAGGCTAAATACTTTCTCAAGTTCTCTCTGTCAGTAACCGTCTACCGTGTGAGAGGAACAAAATAATTTTCTAGGGATAGTCTCTAGACATAGAGAGGCTAACCTGCAAAAACCTTGTTGACAGCAAATCCTCTATGTCTCATGGTTTCGTAGTGCATCGAGGATCAAAACCAAACACTCACACATAAATTGAGAGAAACTTAACTATTATAGGATCATATGCAATAACATTAGGAAAAACTCTCTTGAGGAACACCCCTCTGAGCTCGACTCCATCAGGTTATCTCACAACCTCACCACAAGTCTTGCCTTGGGTGAATCCTGATGATGAAACGGTTTTTGATTATTTGGTGAAGTTTGGTGAGCCCAATGAATATTGTGGCCGGGCACTCTTACAAAATGAACGAATACCCTAGAACTGGGGATGTGGGCATCAAATGGGACTTAAAATGTGCAAATGAGCTCGAAGACGTACTTTAGCCATTGTCGCTCTGATGATCTTTGAATCGCTCTGCATTCGACCAACTTTGCATAAATAAAAGTTCATTATTTTAATTGTTCATTTCCATCATGTTTTAATGCAGTGAAATCCATATTTATTATTATATAATTGGTCTTAATCCGATTAAAAATGAAAATAATAGGAGGGTTTAATTGAAATAATTTTTTTCCCGACCAATTGAGGGTAAAATGGTCATGTATATTGATGTACAAATTAATTTTCATCGAAACCAATTCAGAAGGAAAGTAGATCGGACAAGCTTTCTAACGGTTCAAACCACGAGCGAATTGGAGTTCGGGAGTATCTGTGGCAAGTCGCAAAGTTGAGACTTGTTGTGGCATTTCAAGATGCGCCCGGGGGCTCATTTAAATGCGCCTGGGCTCGAAAGATTGCACCTGAGATGCATTAATGCTGCTCAAACTTTGTGGGCTTGTCCCGAACACCCCCGAACTCCAATTTGCGTGTGGTTTGAACCGTTAGAAAGCTTGTCCAATTTACTTTCTATCCAAATTTGTTAGGATAAAAAATTATTTGTACATCAAAAGAAGTGACCATTTTACCCTCGATGAGTCAAAATATGATTCATTCCGGTAAAATGCATGTATGTTTCTCATTTTAAGTTGGATCAAGACCCATTGTATAAGAATAAATAGAGATTTTAAAGAACTAAAAGATGGCGGAATCCAGCCATAAAAAAATTTGTGTTTCATTCATGAAAACTGGATAGAAACAAGACAACTACAAAAATCCCCGAAGCCTGGGAGCACCTCGTGAATCCATGTATCCCAATTACATTGTAGTAACTGCTGAATTCATTGAGTATCATATTGCTTACGATAAACCCCCCCCCCCCCCCCCCCCCGGCGGAATTAGCCCTGTAGATAGATTGGTTCCCATCATTTAATAGGGTTCAAGGTTGAACGTCTTTCTTCCTTCTCTTAAAACATGATGATCAAGATATTTCGATAATGAGCGCTATATCATTCCTCGGATGAGAAGCCTGGCTAGGTGTTCGACCATGGCTAAATACTTTCTCAATTTCTCTTTCAGTAACCGTCTACCGTGTGAGAGGAACAAAATAATTTTCTAGGGAAAGTCTCTAGACATAGAGAGGCTAACCTGCACAAACCTTGTTGATAGCAAATCCTCTATGTCTCATGGTTGTGTAGTGCATTGAGGATCAAAACCGAACACTCACACATAAATTGAGAGAAACTTAACTATTATAGGATCATACGCAATAACATTACAAAAAACTCTCTTGAGGAGCACCCCTTTGAGCTCAACTCCCTCAGGTTATCTCTAAACCTCACCACAAGTCTTGCCTTGGGTGAATCCTGATGATGAAACGGTTTTTGATTATTTGGTGAAGTGTGGTGAGCCCAATGAATCTTGTGGCCGAGCACTCTTACAGAATGAACGAATACCCTAGAACTGGGGATGTGGGCATCAAATGGAACTTAGAATGTGTAAATGGTGCAAAAATATACTTTAGCCTTTGTCGCTCTGATGATCTTTGAATCACTCTCCCTTTGACTACCTTTACATAAATAAAACTTCATTATTTTAATTGTTCGTTTCCATCATGTTTTAATACAGTGAAAACCTTATTTATTATTATATAATTGGTCTTAATCCAATTCAAAATGAAAACAATACGAGCGTTTTATTGAAATAATTTTTTTCCAGACCAATTGAGGGTAAAATGGTCATGTATTTTGATGTACAAATTAATTTTCTTCGAAACGAATTCAGTAGGAAAGTAGATTGGACAAGCTTCTAACGTTTCAAACCACGAGCGAATTGGAGTTCGGGAGTGTCTGGGGAAAGTCTGCAAAGTTGGGACTTGTGGCATTTCAAGTTGCGTCCGGGGTGCATTTAAATGCGCCTGGGCACGAAGGGTTGCGCCTGAGACGCATTAGTGATGCTCAAAGTTTGCGGACTTTCCCCGTACACCCCCGAACTCCAATTTGCTCGTGGTTTGAACCGTAAGAAAACTTGTCCAATTTACTTTCTATCCCAAGTTGTTTGGATAAAAAAAAATCCTTTGTAATCAAATGAAGTGACCATTTTACCCTCAATGGGTCAAAATATCATTTATTCTAGTAAAACTCGTGTATGTTTCTCCTTTTAAATTGGATCAATACCCATTATATATCAATAAATAGTATTTTTAAAGTACTAAAAGATGGCGGAATCCAACCATAAATATATTTGCATTTCATTCATGAAAACTGGGTAGAAACAAGACAACTACAAAAATTGTCGAAGCCATCAAGGCTAAAACACGTTCTACGTTTGGGTTGGTAATCAAATTACTAATTCTATGGTACTTCTTCTTTGCTTAAGGCTTCGTTTGTTAGGGCATAAAATATTTTCCGGTAAAATATTTTACCTCTTTTTTGGTGTTTGATTGTGTAAAAAACTAGGAAAACATTTTACATGTAAAACATTTTCCATCAATTGGATGAAAATGACTTATCCTCAAATCTTCCGTAAGTTATTTTCCGAAATGAACCCGTTACATTCTACTGCAATTCTCACTGCTTAGTTTCCTTGATCGTCAGTCTTGACTCACGTAGAATTCCAATATTCTCAGATCTCTCCACCGTTTAAGCCCCCCCACTCTCTACACTATTTTGTTTATTTCTGAAAATATTTTCAAGTGCTAACCAAACACCAGAAAATAAATGTTTGAAGTTTGTTTTCTGAAAAAACTTTTGACATGGAAAATATTTTACATTGTAAAACATTTTACATTGAAAAAAACGGAGCCTTAAGTGTTTTAGAGTGTTCATACAGTATGAACACTTAATCAAAGCGTAGGAAAGAAAAACTGTTTCTTCATTGACATTCGCTCAAAGTGGGGCTTAAATATTTTTAAATTTAAATTAAGGTGTCTTGCTAAAACTAACACTATAAAAATTGAGAATATTTCCAAACGAGAACACCGAAAAGGATGGACAGTATTTTCTATATTTCAGTCTACTGTCACCACAGTACAGTGTTGCCACAACGGATTCCTAACATTCTCTTTTCAGGAAAATTTTCTGTAAACCAAGTTCATTCTAGGTGCTTATCGACTAGCTAGCAGATTAATGACTGTTGTATCGAAGTAATAGGTAGAGGTTGGAGCTTACGTTTCCTCAAATAAGTTTGCTTGAACGCAAGTGATACTGTAAATCTGTTTTGTGGAACATTGTTGTGTATGCGAATGATTCGTTCGCAAACTATGCAATGTTACGACTTATCGTCATGCTTTCAGATGTCTTTAACTTCAATAACGGAGTTGAATCCTCACAAGATCAGCTGATTGATGATCCACTAATTAGCACTTTCCCAGGTGAAAGGAAGTTAACATACATATATCTAAACTTCCTCTTCTAACTCTCTGTATTTTCTTATAAATGAGGAAGTGAATATTTGTCTCAATAATCAAAGCCCATGTGGATTCAGGTTAAAGAGATTTGGCTTTTTTGCCATTCGGGCAAATACGACAAATGGAGTTGAACATATAGTTTCTCTTTCCCCACATTGAACCAAGAGATATTCTTGCTACTGGTTGGTATTTTGTTCGGAAGAATGAATCTGAATTATGCATTGTCTGGCAACTATAATGTGTTTTGATTCAGAATGATGGATGTCTGTGTGAAATATTGGTGCATTTGGTTATGCCTCTTGGCTGTTTCGTAAAAAACTGAATGTCAATTTCAGTAGTTCATTACATCAGAAAAAGAAAAATCGAATGCTCCCAAGGCACATTACAAAATGAGAAAAAATAGGATGCGCCCAGTGAGCAATTCAATTGCTCCTACAACGCATTACAAAAAAGGAGAAATTCTGGGTGAGCCCGGGGCGCAACTTAAATGCGCCTTACGAGAGAAGAGTGCAAATCAGGATGCATGCCCGTGGCGTAATTCAAATAAGCCTGAGGCGCACGTGATGTATCTTTCTTTAGTCATAGTTGGCTGGAGACTATAAAAGGCCAGCCTTGATCGATGTTGGGAAGCTATTTCTTTTGTCATTTTGCGTCTGAAAAAGGATAGACCACACGGTTAGCATACTGAGCGCGCGGCTCTGTCAAGAATAATTCGTTGTCAGTTTTGTTCCAAACTCAAACGTTCTTTTCACTTGGTAGGTTTTCTTCAGTTGGCTTGTGGTACAAATGCTCACACGGCTGATGGGCTGAAAAAGGAGGGACTCTTCCAAGTCGCAACCATATCTAATTATAACTTTCAACTTCTAACCTCGTACGTGTGTTGTACCTTTTGTTTTGTCAATTAACCTTCTCTCCTTTTTTACTAGTAAACGCGGAGGAAGCGCCAATACCAGTGAAATCGGCTAGTTCACAGAATCCGTCGAGTGGCCTGCAGAAAGAAGGTCTGCACTATTCTTCTCCTTTCATGCTCAACTTGTTGAACTCTATTAGGCTTTGTTTGGATCAAAGATCTTTGATGGGATATATCAAGGGGAATGGAACGATTGAGAAACCAAAGTTTAACGTCAGGCTTTTCACTTTTCCAGTCGGCCTTTGCAACTACAAACCATCCATTGAGGAAGCAGAATTTGTATTTGGAACCAGAATTATGGAGTTCACAGCTAAAACATTTTGCACTTTGAGCATGTTGGCATGGAATTCAGTGGTTCATTACATCAAACGAGAAAAAAGTGAATGTTCCCGAGGAGCAATTCAGAGGCGCATTACGAAATGAGAGAAAATCGGATGCGCTCGGGGCGCGTTCAATTGCTCGTAAGGCATATTACAAAAAGAGAGAAAATATGGACGGGCCCGGGAGCAACTTAAATGCGCCTGAGGCGCATGTGATGCAGCAAAGTGAATGCTCTCGAGGAGAAAATAGGATGCGGCCGGGGCGTGTTCAATTGCTCCTGAGGCACATTACCAAAGGACAGAAATTCTGGATGCGCCCGGACGCAAATTAAATGCGCCTGGAGCGCACTCGAATTGCGCCCGAGGAGCATGTGATATATGCAGCAAAGTGAATGCTCCCGAGGAGCAATTCTCAGGCGCATTACGAAATGATAGAAAATAGGATGCGCCCGGGGCACGTTCAATTACACCCGAGGCACATTACAAAAAGAGAGAAAATGTGGATGTGCCCGGGCGCAACTTAAATGCGCCTGGGTCGCACCCGAATTGCGCCTGAGGCGCATGGGATGCAGCAAATATTTTTAATTTGTTTTTTTACTAAGTTTTTCTTGTCCGAATTGGGAAGAGACTAAAAAAAGGCAATCCTTTAAACATTATAAGGATAGTTAAAGCATAAGAGAGGCACAAGAAGCCCGTACAAAGTGATTCCGTGAGTTCCATCAATCCATGAAGACTTCATATATTTTGATTTGCAAGTATATATACATGATTCAAAAGTTTAGAAATGGTTGAAAAATGCAAGTAATATGTGGTTCTTGGACCTGGGTGCAGTGTGCTCGTGCTTTTCATGGAGCTCTCTATCTTGGGCCTAAAAAAGTGATCGAACTTTTGTATTTTTGGGGTCTGAAGATCATAACTACAAGAAAACTACTCACAAAATGAACTAATTGAAAGTCTTTCGTATTTTTGGGGTTGGTTTGTATTTTCTTTTAGGTAAGTTAAATTCATGAAAACCAAAACCATGTTACGAAAACTAGAGTTCACAACTTGAGAACTACAGAGTTCAGAACAGACCCACTAAAACATACTAATAGGGAAAGAGACCTTAGCCCCGCAATTGAATAGTTGAAAAAATTATCAATTACACACATCTGCAGATGTCAAGCTAACTAATTTGGTTCTAGACACAAAGTAGCAGAAACCGTAACTTTGTTTGGGTGGGGTGTGCCAGGTCAAGGCAATAGTGCAACACAAAGGCAATGCATGAGAGGCCGCCCCATTAGCAAGCTAATATAGTGGGCCCTCCCTCTAAAAAATTTATTTATTAATTTAATAAAGAGTGAGCCGATGGCCGACATATCAGATATATTAAACTAATAAGAACAGATACTACACTTGATCTTAGCCAGAAGGTCGAGAAAGGTATGTCTTCTCTTCTCTTGGCCTGCCTATTTTATAGTCTTATTTTTTCTCCTTGTTTTTTTGCTTAGTCGATGTGGGAAAAAAACCCCAAAGTAACAAATTGGGTTTTGCTGCTTTTGCACATATTCTGCTTGGTTTCTGCTGTCAGTTCTACTCGGTTGTTTGAAGCCTTTGAGCACCTAGTGAGTCCTTGTGTCCACCATTCACATTGTAACTGCTTAATCTATTGAGTATCAGATTACTTGGGATTAAAAAAAACCATCGTAATTAGCCGTCTAGATATCTAAATTAGCCCTCTAAATTGCCCAATAATGAGTTCAATACGCAGCTCTGTATAGCTTAGAATGTGATTGAGTTGGTTCTGGCTTCAGGAAGTCTTTGCTACCCTTTGAGTTCCCTTTGTTTTTTTCTTAATGAAAAGCAACTTACCGAAACAAACTTGTACTAAAGTTCATTGAGTGGACTCGTGCAATGCGTCGAGGATCAAAACCGAACACTCACACACAAATTGAGAGAAACTTAACTATTATTGGATCATACGCAATAACACTACAAAAAAAAAAACTCTCCAGAGAGCTCGACTCCGGCCCTCCAGTTATCTCTCATCACCCTCACCACAACTCTCACCTTGGTTAATCCTGATGATGAAACGGTTTATGATAAATTAATGAAGTGTGGAGAGCCCAATGAACCTTGTGGACAATCTTACAGAATGAATGAGTACTCTAGAACTAGAAAAATGTGAGCATCGAATGGAACTTAGAATGTGTAAATGGGCACAAAAATATACTTTAGCCTTTGTCGCTCCGATGATCTTTGAATGGTCTCCCTTCGACGAACTTTTCATAAATAAACTTCATTAATTTAATTGTTTGTTTCCATATATAATACTGTGAAAACCTTATTCATCATTATATAATTGGTTTTAATTTGATTTAAAATGAATACGATACAAGTGTTTTATTGAAATAATGTGTTTTTCAACCAATTGAGGATAAAATGGTCATGTATTTTGAGGTGCAAATTATTTTTCATCGAAACCAATTCAGTAGGATAGTAGATTGGACAAGCTTTCTAATGGTTCAAACCACGAGCGAATTGGAGTTCGTGAGTGTCTGGGGCAAGTCCGCAAAGTTGGGATTTGTTGTGCCATTTCAAGATGCGCCCGGGGCGCAATGAAATGCGCCTGGGCGCGAAGGATTGCGCCAGAGACGCATTAATGCTGCTCAAACTTTGCGGACTTGCCCCGGACACCCCCGAACACCAATTTGCGCGTGGTTTGAACTGGTAGAAAGCTTATCCAATTTGCTTGGATAAAATATCATTTGTACATCAATTGAAGTGACCATTTTACCCTCGATGGGTCAAAATATGATTCATTCCGGTAAAACGCGTGTATGTTTCTCATTTTAAATTGGATAAAGACCCATTATACATAAATAAATAGTCTTTTAAAGTACTAAAAGATGGCAAAATCCAACCATATATGGGAGTTGAACGTACAGCTTCTCTTTCCCCACATTAAACCAAGCGATATTCTTGCTTCTGATTGGTATTTTTTTTGGAAGAATGAATTAATCTGAATGATGCATTGTTTGGCAACAACTATATCTGTGTTTTGAATAAGAATGATTGATATCTATGTGAAATGTTGGTGCATTAATTATGCCTCTTGGCTGTTTTATGAAAAACTGAATGCTCCCAAGGCGCATTACAAAAAGAGGGAAAATAGGATGTGCCCAGGGAGCAACTCAATTGCACCTGAGAAACATGAACTTGAACCTATGGAACAACAGTTGTAAAGCCGGCTGGCCGAAAAGAAATTCTGGGTGTGCCTGGCCGGTGTGCAACTTAAATGGGCCTTACAAAAGGAGCGCAAAACAGGATGCACGCCAGGGGCGCAATTCAAATGCGCCTAAGGCGCATGTGATGCATCTTTTTGCAGTGGTTTTTTTTAGTCCTAGTTACCTGGAGACTATAAAAGGCCAACCTTTAATAAGGATTTTTTAAGCAAAAGAGACACACAAGAAGCCAGTACGATGGGCTTCCAAGAGTTCCATCCATGAAGATTTCATTGAACAACTTGAATCGATCTCGAATCAATTACTTCACCGAGGATTTCATACAGAATGTAAAATTACTCATCATCAAATTATTTCTCATCAATGGTGGCATTCTTTTCAAGAATAATTCATTGAATAAATCCTTGTCAGTTTTTGGTTTTGTTCCAAACTCAAACATTCTTTTCACTTGGTAGGTTTTCTTCAATTGGCTTGTGGTGCTAATGCTCACACCGTCGCACGGTTGATGAGCTGAAAAGGGAGGGACACTTCCAAGTCGCAACCGTAGCTAGTTTAACTTTCAACTTCTATTCTTAAACTTGTGTGTTGTACCTGTTGTTGTATCAATTAACCTTCTCCTTTTTTGCTAGCAAACGCGGAGGAGGAACCAATACCCGTGAAATCGGCTAGTTCACAGCATGCTTTAATCCATGGAGTGGCCTGCAGAAGGAAGGTCTGCACTATTTTTTTCCTTTCATGCTCAACTTGTTGAACTCTATTAGGCTTTGTATGGGTCAAAAATCTTTTATGGGATATATCAAGGAGAATGGGATGATTGAGAAACCAAAGTTTAACGTCAGGCTTTTCCCTTTGCCTGTTCCTCCTCAAATCCATCCAAGAATCCTTGACCCAAATATGCCTTGATGTGATTTAAACTTGGTTTGGATGGGGTGCACCAAGTCAAGGCGACACTCAAAACACCCCAAGAGCAAGGTGGGCCTTCCCCTCAAAAAAATTAATTTAGTATCATGTCAGCTGATTGATGATCCACTTACAAACTAATAGGGAAAGAGACCTTAGCCAACTAATTTGGTTCTTGACACAAAGTAGCAAAAACCTTTGAACTTGGTTTGGGTAGGGTGCGCCAAGCCAAGGTAGTAGTGCAACACCAAGGCGATGCATGAGATTTTTGGGCCAACTGAAACATTCTGAAAAGTTTTTTTTTGTTGAGCTTTTTTCAATGGGTTTTGGCTTAAAATGAGGTGGGCCAGGTAGTAAGCTCAATTCAGTCCACTAAGTCCTAGAGGCACACTTCAAAACCCAAATTCCTCTTTAGATGCCCCTTGCTCCGGCCACGATGACGAGTATACTAGTCCCGCTTTCAGAAAATCGCGGCCAAATGTCAAAACAAGCAACCAATAGTAATAAGAAGCGGCCAAGTAATAAAACTCGGCCAAGAGTAATAACAAGTGGCCAAGTGTCAAAACAAGCGGCCAGTAGTAATAAGAAGTGGCCAAGAGTAATAAAAAATGGCCAAGTGTAATAAGAAGCAGCCATGAGTAATAAGAAGCGGCCAGGAGTAATACACTAAAACGCGGCCAAGATGTCCGAAAACAGATCAGACACTAAAACGTGTGTTTCATAACCACGCTTTAAAAAACAGTGGCCAGATGTCAAAACATGCTGCCAAGAGTAATAAGATGTGGCCAAGATGTCCAAAAACAGATCATACGTACACTAATCACACTTTTACCAGTAGTAAGCAAGAAGAAAACACATGAACAACAATGATTTGAGCTTCATACTTTGTACGGTTCAAGTTGTTGTTGAGAGGTGGGATGGAGTTGAAGAACTACGGAGATGTATGAACGACAATGATTTACTGAAGAAGCCGGGAAGGAGCTACGTTGAAACAGAAGGTTTGATCCATGGTTTTGCTTCTGGAGATCGATCACAGGCTCAAATGCCAGAAATCTATGAGCCTGGTCGTGGATGTCATATGTACGAATGAAATTGTTCTGTTTCCTTTTGAAATTGCCATGAGGCCCTAATTTTGTGTTCAAGATTTGTTTTATATACAAATAAATATGATCTAACACAAGAACCAATGAACTATGGAGTTTTTTTTTTGTTGATCCGGAATTATGGAGTTCACAGTTAGATTTTGCACTTTTGAGAATAATGGCATGGAATTCAGTGGTTCATTACATCAAGAGAGAAAAAAGTGAATGCTCCCGAGTAGCAATTCAAATTGCGCCTAAGGCACATTACAAGAAGAGAGAAAATGTGGATGTGCCCATGCGCAACTTAAATACACCTAGGGTACACTCGAATTGCGCCTGAGGTGCATGTGATGCAGCAAATATTTTTAATTTGTTTTTTTACCTCACTTTTTCTAGTCCGAATTGGCAGAAGACTAAAAAAAGACAACCCTTTAAACATTAAAAGGATTGTTAAAGCATAAGAGAGACACAAGAAGCCCGTACGAAGTATTTTCAGCTTCTGGGGAGAATGGTAATCATTTTCAAGGCAAAAATTGCATGGTTTTGCTACTGAAAATGGACTTTATCATTGTGTTCTCCAAACCTCATTCCTTGGATTTTTATGCAAAGCGCGGGTACATGGATAGAACAGCTCAAATTGTTTAAACAAATTCTCTTTAAGAATAGCGCCACTAGTTTCAGAATCATACTCAAAATGCCCTCCATTTTGAGAATGCCATAGAGTTGTTTCCACAAATGGGCAATGGAAGTCTAGAACCAGTTTATTGGACAGTTTGGCATAGCTCTTTTTTTGCTTGGCAAAAGATGATTTTATAAAAGCTCGATAAGGGTACATCGAGGGAAAGAAAAAGTGGATAAGCAACAAAAAAACATTTGCAGGAAGGGTACTGGGTACTGTATGTGAAAGATTCGTTTACAAATTCTACTGTGTTACAACTTATTGTCATGCTTTCAGATATCTTTTCCTTCAACAATATCAGCTGATTAATGAACCACGTACAACTTTCCCCAGTGACACAGAGTGAATTTGTATTTGGAACCAAAATTATGGAGTTCACAGTTAAAACATTTTGCCACTTTCGAGCATGTTGGCTTGGAATTCAGTGGTTCATTACATTGAAAGAGAAAAAAGTGAATGCTACCGAGGAGCAATTCCAATGTGCCTGAGGCGCCTGGGCACGAAGGAATGCGCCAGAGGCGCATTAATACTGTATAACATGTCAAACTTTGCGTACTTGCCCTGGACACCCCCGAACTCCAATTTTCTCGTGTTTTGAGTCGTTAGAAAGCTTGTCCAATTTGCTTTCTAGCCCAAGTAGTTTGTATAAAAAATCGTTTGTACATCTAATGAAGTGACCATTTTACCCTCGATGGATCAAAAATATGATTCATTCCTGTAAAACGTTTGTATGTTTCTCATTTTAAATTGGATAAAGACGTCAATAATTAGTATTTTTAAAGTACTAAAAGATGGCGGAATCCAACCATAAATGGGAGTTGAACGTACAGTTTCTCTTTCCCCACATTGAACCAAGCGATATTTTTGCTTCTGATTGGTATTTTTTGTGGAAGAATGAATCTGAATGATACATTGTTTGGCAACAACTATAACTGTTTTTTTTTTTTTGATCCTCAACTATAACTGTTTTTTGAATCAGAATGATTGATGTCTATGTGAAATGTTGGTGCATTGGTTATGCCTCTTGGCTGTTTTATGAAAAACTGAATGTCTATTTCAGTAGTTCATTACATCAAAAAAGAAAAACCAAATGTTCCCAAGGCAAATTACAAAAAGAGGGAAAATAGGATGTGCCCAAGGAGCAATTCAATTGTGCTTGTAACACATTACAAAAAAGAAGAAATTCTGGGTGTAGCCGGCCAGCCGGGGCGGAACGTAAATGTGCCTTATGAAAAGAGTGCAAAGCAGGATGCACGCCTGGGGGGCAATCCAAATGCGCCTGAGGCGCATGTGATACATCTTTTCGGAGTGGTTTTTTTTAGTCCTAGTTGCCTGGATACTATAAAAGGCCAACCTTTAATAAGGATTTTTCACGCAAAAGGGACGCAAAAGAAGCCAGTACGAAGGGCTTCCTAGTTCCATCCATGAAGATTTCATTGAACAACTTGGATCGATCTCCAATCAAATTACTTCACTGAGAATTTCATATAGAATGTAAAATTACTCATCATCAAATTATTTCTCATCAATGGCGGCATTCTTTTCAAGAATAATTCGTTGAATAAATCGTTGTCAGTTTTTGGTTTTGTTCCAAACTCAAACGTTCTTTTCACTTGGTAGGCTTTCTTCAATTGGCTTGTGGTACTAATGCTCACACCGTCAAACGGTTGATGGGCTGAAAGGGAGGGACACTTCCAAGTTGCGAACCGTATCTAGTATTACTTTCAACTTCTATTCTCAAACTTGTGTGTTGTACCTGTTGTAACGTTGTATCAATTAACCTTCTCCTTTTTTGCTAGCAAACGCGGGGGAGGAACCAATACCCGTGAAATCGGCTAGTTCGCAGCATGCTTTAATCCATGGAGTGGCCTGCAGAAGGAAGGTCTGCACTATTTTTCTCCTTTCATGGTCAACTTGTTTAACTCTATTAGGCTTTGTTTGGATCAAAGATCTTTGATGGGATATATCAAGGGGAATGGAATTATTGAGAAACCAAAGTTTAACGTCGGGCTTTTCACTTCATTTTTCCCTCTGCTTATTCCTCCTTAAATCCATCGAAGAATCCTTGACCCAAACACGTACATACAGCCTTGATGTAATTTAAACTTGGTTTGGATGGGATGCACCAGGACAAGACGACACTCAAAAGACCCCAAGAGCAAGGTGGGCCTTCCCCTCAAAAAATTAATTTTGTATCATCTCAGGATTGATGATCCACTTACAAACTAATAGGGAAAGCGACCTTAGCCAACTAATTTGGTTCCTGACACAAAGTAGCAAAAACCTTTGAACTTGGTTTGGGTGGGGTGTGTTAGGCCAAAGCAGTAGTGCAACACCAAGGCGACGCACGAGAGACCTCAGTAGCTTGCTACTGTAATGGGCCCTCCCCTCAAATATTTAATTTAATAAAAAATAAGCCATGAGCTAATGACCCACATATCAGATATTAAACTAATAATAACATATTACACTCGATCTTAACCAGAAAGTCGAGAAAGGTATACTTTCTTTTCTGTTGGGCTGCTTGTTTTACAATCACGTTCTGTCTCCTCTTTTTTCTACTTAGTCAATGCGGGAAACAAACCGCAAACTGGGTTTTGCACATTTTGCTTCGTTTGTGCCGTCAGTTTCAAACCTTTGATCACCTCGTGAGTCCTTATGCCCCAATTACAGTTGTAACTGCTGAATTTAGTGAGCATCAGATTGTTTAGGAAAAAAAAAACTCTTATTAGGCATGTGGATACCTGATTTTTCATCCTTTTAGGGGTCTAGGTTGAACGTCTTTTTTTTTTCTCAACGAAAGTTATTAATGTCAAATAGCTAGATTAACACCTTGGAGGGGAGTAGAACTCCCGACTTCCTTTTTCCTTGCACTTAAAGTGCATCCCATTGATGCTGTTTAGCCAAAGGCCTCGTGGCCAGTTGAATGTCTTGCCACTCTCTTTTTTTCTTCTTTCCCCTAAAACATGGTGATCAAGATATAGTTTGAGCGCTATAATTTGAATTTAGATTACATATTTGTGGAGGGATTTATGAATGGATAGAGAAAATGGCAAGAAGATATATCTAGTGATACAGTAAATTGATTTATTTCAACGATATGCAGCGAGCATGGGCTTTGATTACATAAGTGAGTCACACTTAGTTATTCAACACTCCGGAGTATCATGTAAAATTCTATCTAGCACTTTTAAAAAACTATGTAGCAAATTTTAAAATAAAAAAAAAAGAGTACAAAATTTTTAGAGAAAGAGTACGAAATTAAAAAAAAAAAAAAAAAAGAGTTCAATTTTCTCTACTAATTTCTTCTCAAAACTTTTCTCCTCTCTATTAGTAGTAAGTTCCAAACAGAGTTCACTCGATCTGCAGCTATAACGTTTTCGCCTCTTCGTGAACTATCAAGAACACTCTCTGTCTAGGTCCCAACATTTGTTCGCCTCTTCATGGCCGCATGCGTTCTCTCTTCTCTTCTCTCTCCTCCTATCCCTCATTCCTCCATTCCTCGCTCAGAAAACCTCCTTTTGCACTTCACGCCCATCACTTGAAATCCTACCACCACCACCACCTCCTCACTCCACCATTGCCTTCTTCTTCAGTCCTACACTTATCCCAAGACCTTCAAACCCTCAAAAAGTTCCACGCTTCTCTCATAATTTCGAACTGTTACAAACCCATTTCAATAGCTTCAAAACTTATACCCCTTTATGCCCAGTTTGATGACCTCAACAGTGCTAGTTCAGTTTTTGAAGCCGTCCAAGAATTCAGTAATACTCTTATCTGGAATTCAATAATCAAGGCCCATGTTGATTCGGGTTCCAGCGATTCGGCTTTTTTTCTATATAGGCAAATGAGAAAAATGGGTGTTGAGCATGACAGTTTCACCTTCCCCATATTGAAAAAAGCGATATTGTTGCTTCCGAATGGGGTTTTGGTAGGGAGAATGATTCATTGTTTGGCAACTAAAATGGGTTTTCAATCAGACGTGTATTTCTGCAATACAATGATGGATGTGTATGTGAAATGTGGGTGCATTGGTTATGCTTGTCGGGTGTTTGATGAAATGTCTGAAAGGGATTTGGTGTCTTGGACTACAGTGATTTCGGGTTATGTTTACGAAAGAAATGTAACTGATGCTTTTGAATTGTTCCGTGAAATGCGATTGGAGTTGGAACCCGGTCCAGTGACGGTGGTGGTCATGTTGCAAGTGTGTTGTTCTTATAGAAGACTGGTTGAAGGGAGGCAATTGCATTCTTATGTGATGAAAAGAGGGTTTCCGATTACGGGTTCTCTTCAGAATTCGATTTTGAAAATGTACAGTAATGCGGGTAGCATCAATGAGGTAGAAATCTTTTTCAGTGAAATTGAGAGAAGGGATGTTGTTTCGTGGAATATCTTGATTTCTTGGTACATCTCAAGAAAGGATATTATGGAAGTTGACAAGTGCTTTAACAAAATGCAAGGTGAAATAAGGCCTAGCAGTGAGACATTGACCTTGGTTATTTCAGCTTCTGGGAAAAATGGTGATCTTTTTCAGGGCAAAAGATTGCATGGTGTTGCTATTAAAAGTGGACTGTATGACAATGTTCTTCTAACTTCATTGTTGGATTTTTATGCAAAGTGTGGGGACATGGAGGTAGCAGCTCAAATTTTTGGAGAAATTTCCTTTAAGAATAACATTACTTGGAGTGCTATGATATCAGGTCTCGTTGATGGAGGGCATTTTGAGGATGCCATAGAACTATTCCGGCAAATGCATAACGGAAGTACAGAACCTATGGCTGAAATCTTTAAAAGCCTTGTCGTTATGTATACCCATATGGGCGCGCTGAAACTGGGTAAAGGAATCCACGCTTACCTTATCAAGAATTTACTTTCTAATTCCCCTGAAGAAGATACTCCCTTAGAAACCTCTGTCTTAAACATGTATGCAAGATGTGGAAGCGTTTCTTATGCTAGAATATGCTTTGATAAGATGGTCAATAGAGATCTTGTGACATGGACATCGATGATTGAGGGCTGTGGAGCCCATGGGCTAGGTTTTGAGGCCCTGCAACTTTTTCATCAAATGGCGGAAGAAGGCATAGAGCCGAATAGTGTGACCTTCTTGAGCTTATTATCTGCCTGTAGCCACTCTGGCCTTCTAAGTGAAGGTTGTGGAGTCTTTTATGCCATGAAATGGAGATTTGGAATGGAACCCGATCTGAATCATTACACTTGTGTCGTGGATTTGTTGGGTCGATCTGGGAAGCTCAAAGAGGCATTAGCAATAATTCTGAAACTAGTGGCTTTTTCGGATGGTAGGATTTGGGGCGCGCTATTTGCAGCCTGTAGAGTTCATGGGAACCAAAAACTAGGAGAATATGCAGCAAAAAGGCTCTTGGATTTGGAACCCATTAATGCCGGCTATTGCACTTTACTTAGTAACATTCAAGCTGTTGATGAAAGGTGGGATGAAGTCGAAGAAGTGCGGAGACGTATGAAAGACAACGATTTGATGAAGAAGCCCGGGTGGAGCTGCGTCGAAGCCAATGGATTGATCCATGGTTTTGTGTCTTGTGATCGGTTACACCCACAAATTGTCGAAATTTACGAGACAGTGAATGTTTTAAGCAGGAAAATGCATGAAGCTGGTTGTAAATTGAATAGCTGATTTCTTGAGCTATTGAATTACCCTAACTTTCATCGAGGAATTCGATCGAACAAGAACACATTTCCTGTAATTTTCCATTTTGATTGCACCCAGATGACATAGATGTTAACCATGCAAGGTTTTACTATTTCGCTAGCTAAACAATGTCTACTCCCAGAACATTTAACGTACCCCGTGTACACGAGTTTATCCACGCATATCCTTTCACAAAACATTTTTCAATCCAAACATGGAATACGGTGACGTCTTCTCTCTTTTTTTTATTATCAAAATAGTCAAACATCGCATATCATTTCAAAGGCCCAACAACACTTACAGCACAAGGTTAAACACCGTGGAAATTAGTTTATCCACTAATGTGCCTCATCCCTTCTTTGCAAATGATACCTATACATTCAAATTTACACAATCAATCAAATCGGCAGTTCCAACTCTTTTAATGCGGAATTATTTCCTCAACATTTCATGAATGCACAATGCCCCTCCCGACCAATTCGGTCATGAGCTCATAAGTTAATTTCATTTCCGAATCCTTCTTGGGTTCATATGTACACTTTAGGATTCAATTTAGAACACATTTTTAGGGAGTGCATTGGAGATGCTCTCTTATCAAGTAATTATTCGATGGTCTTGAGATACTGTCGCATGATTTCTCAACACTCTTTTTCACCACACATTCATGTGATATACGGAGTAGATAACACTTTTTCCTAAGCCTCACAAAAACATATAGTGAAAAGGGTGTGGTGACACCGCCACATGGCAAAAAAAAATTCCATCTATTGTCTCTCTTCGTCAATGAACGAAGCTCTTTTGGATTTAATTACAGTACTAAAATATGTGTACTTGCACGCAGTGGTGAACCAAGGAATTTGACACAGCGGGGGCACCAATTTTCTTTGTAACGCCAAAATATATGAGTTACAATTAAACACGTTCACACCAAAAAAAAAAATTACCATTCATGATAATGTAATAATTTAAAAGCATATATGCATTTTAATAATAAGCTACTAGGGCAAATTTGGGCACCTCGACTATATGTGTTAAAACAAAATTATCATGTTTATCATCTATTTTCCTATTATTAACTCTACAAGTACAAGTTTCAAGGATCAAAAATGAACAAATACAATGTGCGAGTTCATATTGAGCACTACACAAATGATTGGAAACGTTGGGGAGTGGGGGAAACCTTGGTTGTGAAAGAGTTTTAGTAGATTTTGAAAAAAAAAAAAAAAACCTTCCGAGTGCGGGGAATCAAACTAACGCGGTTTCTTCCTTAAGCATGTTGCTTACCATTGCACAAACTTCAACTTATTGCACATGTTAGCATATATATATACACACACACAAAACCGGAAAAAAAAATTTTAAAAAAAAAAAGGCGTGGAGGCACATGACCCCACGTGCCCCATGATGGGTCCGTCCTTGCTTGCACGCACTATACTACAAACTACAAGTTGACTTTGTTTCCCACACATTGCAACTTGATGCCGGAGAAAGCATTCATTGGGTCCATCTGTTTGAATAGGGTGAAAGGGATAGAAAATGCAAAAAAAAAAAACATAAACCCTTTTTCAAAGTTTGATTAGCATGAAAATGGTAGAAAGTGCCAAAAGATAAATTTTCTTGTACAACTTATTTAAGCATGGTTACATAGCTTTCCATTGGCTTACTAAAAACACAAGATTATTTTCTCATGAAGATTGACATCTCTTATGACACTTACCATTATTATGACACTTAACCATTATGCCTACAATTATCTTACAAGATTCTGACAAAATTTTCATTTCAATCAAACACACAGAAGAAGAAAATAAATTTTCTTTTCACTTTCTAGTATAAATTCCTTTCTAAACAAACGGACCACAAAAAAATAGATTCCATTCGAAATATCTCACATTTCTTGCTATAAATAGGGGAAGGCCAGTGGCTAGGCCTCCAAGTAAGATTCACAAGTGGAAGAAAGAGAGAGAATGGGAGACGAGGGAAAGAACTCAGAAACAAATTCATTTACTAGTGCAATGACACTAAACCAAATAGGAGTGGCCCAAGTCCCTCGCCGTTTTGTTCTGCCTCCCTCCGAACGACCAGGCCGCAGCCTCCACTTGAACCCCTCCACCACCACCACCCCCTTACCCGTTATAGACATTTCCTCCCTCCACAACCCTTCACTTAGGCCTCGGGTCATCAAGGAAATCCATGTGGCCTGCAAGGAACTCGGTTTCTTCCAGGTATCCTTTACAGAGTTACCATGATGCCTGTGATGTTCCTGCCAGACATTAGAAAAAAAAATGAGAAAAGAAGTTTTGTTTTTCAGTTGTATCCCCGGATACAACAATCGAATTCCACAATAGCATAAACCACACGAAAGATCTAAGTTAACTAATACAGACAACCTATACTAAATCATAGCTGTGTAAATGCCAGGGCAGAGGCAAGTGGGAATGCTCTTTACAAAGAAAAAATTGTCTTCAAAATTCTTTTTCCCCCTTGCCTCTTCATAATGTTTTCTTTTCTTGAACATTATTCGTCGTAGTATTATTCTATATCTAGGTTTGGCTCTAATGAGAAGCTCATTAAGTTCTTGAAAAGTACATCAAAGTTGGAGCATGAAGAGAGGTTTGTTTACTGAAGATAGAACTAACTTGTATTGTACTCCGAAAAAGCTTAAGCTGTTCAAGGATGGGAACTATTTGTCTTCAACACGTACTGTTTTTCCTTCTACGACCCTAAGTATGTTATGTGTGTAATGATTAAGATCTGAAAAAAAAATGTATCAAGTTAACGAATATGATATTATGTGTAATCTACTTGCAAGCATGCATTAATGCAATGTTATCGTCTAAGTTTACGTAAAAACTTGCACATGTTAACAGGTGATTAACCATGGGATTCCCTCAACGTATGTTAATGATGCCATAGACACTGCAACAGAGTTCTTTAACTTGCCTAGTGAGGAGAAGATGCATCTCGCATCTGCTGATGTTCATAAGCCCGTAAGGTACGGCACAAGTCTGAATCATGTTGAAGACGAAGTCCAGTTTTGGAGAGACTTCATCAAGCATTACTCTTATCCCATCTCCACCTGGATCCATCTGTGGCCTTCAAACCCCCCAAGCTACAAGTAGGTTTTTCTTGAAGAAAGCTTGATGTTTTCCATTATGCGAACTAGTTTTAGAAGCAAATTAAAGATTCTAAGGGGGGAAATTTAGTCTCCTACAAATCACCAGACAATCGATACACTATATAGTATCATGTTACTAACTAATGCATGTGATTTTCCTTGAAATTATGAAGAAGACATGGCAATGACCATTATACTAAAGTTAGTGGTAGATAAACAGATACTGTCCAAAGAAACAAAAAAATCACACTCGCGTGGTATTGCCCTACCAAATTAGAAAACATATCATTACAGCACATCTTCAACAACCTGTAAAATTTAGTTGAATGAATCATTTTTCTACACTAACTGTGCTTTTCTCCAACAGGGAGAAAATGGGAAACTATGCAAAGGCCGTGAGAGCATTACAAAAGCAACTAATGGAAGCAGTTCTTCAGAGCTTAGGGCTAAAAGCAGATTACCTACATGAAGACTTCGAAAAAGGCTCGCAAGTTATGGCTGTGAACTGCTACCCGGCTTGTCCTGAACCAGACCTAGCCCTAGGAATTCCACCTCACTCAGATTATGGGTCCCTCACGATTTTAATCCAAAGCCAACCAGGACTCCAAATCATGGACAAGAATAACAATTGGCACCCAGTTCCGCTCATTGAAGGGGCACTAGTAGTCCAGGTGGGAGATCAAATGGAAGTGATGAGCAATGGAAGGTACAAGAGTGTTCTGCACAGAGCAACTTTGAACAAGGAGAGGACACGGATTTCAATCGCCAGCCTTCATAGCCTAGCTTTGGAGAAGAAAGTTGGACCGGCACCCGGGCTGATAGATGATGAACAGCCCTTGGCCTACAATGAAGGCAGCTTGAAAAGTTTTCTTGACCATATTTCTGGTAATGATGTTAGGAAGAAGGGCAGGTATATTGACACGTTGAAGAGGAGTCCATGAAGCCTTACCTGAAATTAGGAAAGTGCATGCATGGAATAAAGTTAGTGATTTCTACTATATGATAGTGATTTCTACTCCTGGTTATTGACTATCCTGAAAACATTACTTACTTTTGCAACTACATGTAAACAACCAAAAAAGGAAAATCAAGAATCTCTAGTATTGTCTCATCTTGTTACTTCTCTCAGATCACATACAAATGTGATAATTCACCATCCTAAATTCATGTCGTTATGAATAGTGAAATGAAAAGCTACGGAGTCAATACATAATGAAGGATGAGAAACCATCACTTGACCTACAAAACTAATCCTTCCTAAAGTCAGGACGGGCTACTATTGCTTCAGGTTGTTTTGGTCCTTTTCCTGTTAAAGCTGCCTAAATATAGTTCTTACTCCGAATAACCTGGTTTATAGGGCAATAATCACCTGAGAACATATAAGACGGGCTAATATTGCTTCAGGCTGTTTTGGTCCTTTTCCGGTTAAAGCTGCCTAAATATAGTTCTTACTCCGAATAACCTGGTTTATAGTGCACTAATCACCTTAGAACTTATAAAGACTTTTTAAATGAAATTTTGTACTTACGAAAGAACAAGCTTGTAAAACTTAGTCAACAGACATCCAAAATCAAAGGGTTGAAGCCGTTAAGGCTTTCAATTGCTGCAAATAGGTCGAATTGCCCAAATCCATTAGTAGTTACAGCTTCCTATCTGTGGAAAAACAACCATAAAATTTGATACTGACCGTGTAAAAGCAATGACATGCTTCTGTTTAGTCTTCCACAACAAAAATGGATGAGGGATTGGTTCTCGTGCCCCCTATCTCATGTTTTTCAGCTTCTATACCTTCAGCTTTATAATGACAGAATATCTTAAACTTCAAGGTGAGCCTAGTAATCTAATCTTCTATAAACCAAACTACCATTATAAGTTCACAATAAAACTCGTTATTTTCCCTCTGCAACTCCCCAACAACTCCACAAATAAAACCAACCTACAATGTTAGGGAAATGTTGAATTTTTTTTCCTTCAATTGGTAACTCTCTGATTGTGTCCATTTTTTCTTCCAAATGTTAAAACTGATATTTCGTTCTCATATTTGGGTCCCATAACTTGTGAAACAAACTTTTTTTTTTGATCAACTTGTGAAACAAACTAACAAAGCATTTCATTTGGTTTCACCTCCTAAGACCCTCTGCATCCCCTACCTTTTAATTGACTCAGTTCCAAATTCCAAATAAAAGTCCTCTAGACTCGCTCCACTCTTTGACTCAATGTCGTACCAGATTGAGTGCTACTCTCTTTGACTCAATGTCGTAGCAGATTGAGTTCTACTAAAAATTTTAACCAAATCATGGAAAAACGAAACTTTCATCTACAACTATGTCATCGACGAATACTTCTACTCACATTTATACTTAAACCTCAGATTTCAGTGAAAACAATAATGCTAGGGACACAACAACGGGCCACAACACCAACCACACCCGCCTGCATGGCACTGCATGATTGGTGAATACAAAGTAGTTTCAAAGGGGTCATTCTCCCTTGGAAAGTAGTTTCAAAGTGGGTTTTCTCCATTTACCGTTATAAAGTGTTTCAAAGTGGTTGTTCTCCGTTGGAAAATAGTTTCAAAGTGATTGGTCTCCCTTTACCAACCATGCAGTCCAACGAAGACGGGTGTGGTTGGTATTGTGGCCGTTGCTGTGTACCTAGCATTATTGATTCTCTTATGCTTCACATAGGATACTTTCCAATAATTCCTTTTTCAGAAATCTTTAACGAATCGTGATTACACGGAAGATCTTGAACCTAAAAATTGAGATTCAATTTCAAGAATCATCATGTTTCCCCAAATCAAAATATTTCAATCAGAGAATTGAACTTAAACTTTAAGTCAATAATAACAACTTATTGGACTCTTAACTTAAACCCTAGTCTCAATTTGCTTCATAGAATTGTAAGAGAGAGGAAACTTACATTGTAGTATTCAATCGACTCACAAACTCGCTCGCTCCCACTCCGGGCCCATGCGTGTGTGGTTATTATCAAACCCTAGTCTCAATTTGCGTCTGTCTCTCATTCTCTCCATTGAAACTCGCTTTTTTCTCGGTTTTGAGAGAGAGAGAGAGAGAGAGAGAGAGAGATTTTGCAACTCTCTGGATGGTGGCGCGTTAGTCTGTGACGCCGTAGAAGTAAGGCTCTGTCTGGAACATGGGGATGAAAGTGGAAAAGGAAAGAAAATACGAGTAATTAGGCTCTGTTTGGAACTTGAAGAAAGGAAAGGAAAGGAAAGGAAAATAAAGTGGGAGGAAAATGAGAGGAAAATAGGAAGGAAAATTTACTGTTCATAAAACTTAAAAGTGTTTATTTTCGTCTCACTTTCTCTTCAACCAAACAATAAGAGGGAAAATTTTTTAATTTTCCTTTTTTTTCCTTTATTTTCCCTAAGTTCCAAACAGACCCTAGAAGAATATGAGAGGGAAAGTTAAAAGAGAATGAAAGGAAAATTGAGTTTGCCTTTGAAATTTTCTCTTCCTTTTTCTTTCCATCCCCAAGTTTCAAACAAAGTCTAATTGTGGTTATTATCAAACTAGACACCTCCGTTTAAATTCTGAGAGAGATTTTTGGAATAATGAATGAAGATAGAAATTGGGGAATGGTGTTGTGCAAAGGTGTGTGTAGCATCGTATTACACACTTTCGAACCGTCAGATCGTGCATTCGACGACTTGAATCTCATCTCAGCAATAAACTGTTAGAAGATGCACAATACGGTATTGTGCACATCACTGTACAGCACCAATCCAAAGTCCCAAAGATACATAGAGAAATTAAAATAATAATTAAATAAAAAAACTTATTAGAACCATGCACACATAGGAAGGATTGCGTCCAAAGCAAACATAAGTTGGGTTTTTTTTTTTTTTGATCTCCCCCTCTTCCTCTATGTATGCAACAATAATGTTATACATACAACAATCCAAACACATCAAGTACAATCTCTCACATACATGTGAGTCCATATATATGTAAAAAGTTATGTTTGATGTTGTATTTAGATTGTTGTGTAAATAACATTCTTGCTATACATGTGCGCGTTTGTTGTGAGAGAGAGGAGAGAGGTGAACAGATGTGAAGGTTTTTTCGCGACGTGGCCTTTTGTAGTTCACATGTGACAAAAGGGGTGTGAAGTGAAATAGACGAAATTGCCCTTCATGGCGAAATTACAATTATGTCCAACTGAACAACACCGCATGTCCCCCAATCAGGGGGTAAAATTGGACTAACACTGGGTTTAGACACCAATTTCACCGACTGCCTCATTTTATATAGGTTTAGGAGTAGGTGGAATAAATTTTCTCAAAAGAACGTTTTTGTGAAACATCAAAATAGAATTATATTAATGTTCGGATCCTCATTAATTTGGGTTTGGAGATTAACTTTCGTTAATTCGAAGCAGAGATGGATGGTAAAAGTAATGTTGGGAAGGTTTTTCCTGAGACTTAGGTGGTTTTTCCTCTTAAGGTCTCGGTTAAAAAAAAACAATGTTCCGATGGGAATCAGAATGGGAACTGAGGTAAAAGATTGAACTTTTTTTTTTTAAACCAACAACACTCTTTACAACTAAGTCAAAAGAAATACAAGAGTGAGAGTTCTATACAAAACGAGGATACAAACCTGATAATAGAAACTCGGGTGCAACTATATATATGTACTGCACAATTTTTTTTTTTTTTTTTTGAGTTGTTGCATTGTTGGTTAACAAGTCCGCTACCCTGATATAGCAAAAAGTTTCCTTCACCGAGGAAAACTAAAAAACCAGAACTTGAATCTCCTGAAGCATCATGCTGAGCTGCCCTGCTTGGACCGGCTTCCTACGCAAAGCATTGTACACAAATACCGAATCAGTTTCAACAATAAGATGAGCAAACCTGAAACGATGGTGCAACCCACAATTCATCACGCACAGCCCACAGCCCACGTTTCTGTCATCATGTTTGGGTGGTGTGTTCCGAAATTGAATGGGTCACTTTGTTTTGGGTTATCATGAACGAGTTCATATCAATGGTAATATAGGGAATTGATATTCGCGCTCCAAGATTTACTGCAGCCGCTCCAATTTTTGTTTTTACACTGTGATATTGCCAGCAGCATCACAGTGTAAAAACAAAATATACCAAAATATACACTGATGTTGCCAGCAACATCACAGTATAAAAACAAAAAGGTGGAGCGCCTGCAGTAAATCTTGGAGCGCGAAAATCAGTTCCCTAATAACCACCCCATAGTTTTAAAAAATGATCGTTACGTAGCAATTTTTTGAACCTCCAATACTGCTGCACTCCGCTATACTGGTGTTATTCAAAATTCAAACCATATCAGTTCTCGCTATGTATCACCTTGTATCCAAGTTTTTGCCCCTTACATGACCGCTACAACTGCTATTGTTACTTCGGCACAAAAGAAAACAATTTTAAAAATTCACAACCGTCACATCTCAAATCTCGCTACGTATCATTCGATAATCCCGCTACCGTTATTTGAAACATGATATTCCATCCGCCTTGCTTCTTTGTCATTTAGTTCAGGCTGGCTCCGTCGTTGTTATCAGGCCAGCTCCGTCTTCGTCGCCCTAGGCATCGCATGCATGGGTTCGCATCCTGACGAGGTCGTAGTTCCTTGGGACGGAGGTAGCAGTTGGTGTCGCTGTATGGTGGGGTGTGGCTGCTGTGGTGATTGAGGTTCCGGGTCGCAATCTTGATCGGCATTCTTTGGGCGGCTGAATTTAAGGGTGTGGGTCAGCTGTAGGTTTGGTTTTGTTGATGTTTTCGTTTCTTCTTGTTTCTCTCTTCCTTTGTGGGGGGCTTCTCTTATCCCTACATGAGTGTTTTGTTGGTCAATTGTTTGGTGTTGCGCTAATTGGAGATATGCTCCCTCTGTTTTGGGTATTTGATTGTGTGAGATCCTGGATGTTCTGCATGGTGTTTAGGCCTTTTTTGTGGTTGCTTGTAACGCTCCGACTTTTCGGAAGCAATATATAATAAAAATCTTAAGAAAATTTGCTAAATAAATATAATTTTTCAAAATAAAGCTTAGCTATTACAGTCACAAGATAAATTTACTGATTCAAAATACATTAATTTCAGAGCTGACTCTAGACTTGATACAAATTCGAATCACACTCAATCTTCGTTCTTGATATTCTTTCCGTGTTGAACTGCAACATTTTTGAATCTTCTCCATTGAATCCTGCACCCACTAGCAAATTGATCGCCGAAGCAAACGATTTGCCAGGATACAGACGTATCCGTGAGTGATAAATCACCCAGTAAAATAATCCAACCCAACCACCCCTCTTACTTTACAATTAGCAGATAATAAGAGAATATTGAATCGAAGAAGCCAAACAAATATTCTCCACATAAGTCAGTTCATTAACAAGATAATATTGAATCGAAGAAACCAAACAAATATTCTCCACATAAGTCAGTTCATTACTATCCATAACCTAATGTGAAATCTAAGATCTCCTCCGCGGGATCTTTCCTCCCTAACCGCTAGCCATGCTCGGTCCCATGAGATCACTTACCTTTGCTGTCGCAGATGCATCTAAGTTATGTACCGAGTATACATCCCAATAACTACAACAAGGGGAAAGCTTATCATGCCTGAATCATAACTAGGGTTCGCTTATCTTATGTACCACTTTCACAAACCACGTCACAATCACCACTGGACACCCGCCAGTATATCAATTCATCACTGGACACGCGCCAGTCTATCAATTTATCACTGGACACCCGTCAGTTTCAATCTCATCACAAATCTCAACATCACGCCTGCAGGCAATCTAGAAATAAAAACTTTCCAGTTTATCCATTATCTAGCATCGTCTAGTTGAATTCTATTTCGTAATACCACCCCATGTCTCTAGGGTCCAATCTAGCATTCAAATCAAGTATCAGCACAATATGCAATTAATCAATAATAATTAAAACAATTAATAGATAATGAAATCACGCAACTTTTTATGGATGGGCCGTTGCCCTTAATTTTGTATGGTCACAATGTCAATAATAAAGTAAGAGTTTTAAAAGAAATTAAAAGGAAAATTTTCTTGACTCTTATTAATTAATTTTAAGATAATAGATTAGTTAAAAACTAATTTAAATACATTAATTAAATAAAAATATTGAAATATTTATCATGACCTTAATAAGAGTCCTACAGGTCCTACGCAACCAGTTGAGTGTCAAAAGTTGGGTTCAGAAGGTCACGGGATTAATTTAAATAACGACGTTTAAATAAAGTGGCCGAAAGTGAAGTAAATAGATAATAAATAATATAAAATTAAAAATATGCTATTGTTAACAAAATTTGATCTCCAGAATATAGAGAGTCTAAATAAAATTACTCGGGCATTAGTAATAAGGTTTATGTAGTCGTAAGGTAATTTTAATTGAAAACACTATAAAAATAAAAATAAATAGTAATTTAAATAAAAAAAATATTAATTCAATAAGATATCATCTTTGAGATGCAAGGAGTCTGGGAAAAATTTTTTGGATGTCAAAAGGTTGTTTGGAAGGTCGCAAAGATTTTTTGTTAGTAAATTTGATAGATAACTAATAAATAATTCAATAAATAGATAATTAAATAAAAAAAAAATATGATCTTAACAAGTTATGATCTTTCAGGTGTGAAAAATCTAGGAAAAATAGTCCGGGCATCAAAATTGAGGTTTGGAAGGTCGCAAAGTTGTTTCGAAACATTTAAAACAAACTCGATCTACCAGATAAATTAAACTGATATAATTAATACGTTTTATACTAAGTTGATATTATACTGTAATAAAATAATATCACATAAGTAGTTTTTAAAAATATTAATATCAAAAGGATTGTAAAATAAATATCAGAAGGGTGATCTTCTTTGTAAATAATTACAAATAAAATGTCGGGCTCAAAAATAATATCAATTCGATAAATATGGCAGAAAACGCGCGATTAACTATATTTTTTTCGTTCGGGACATAGGGTTAAGCATATAAACACTTAATATACTTAGAGAAGGGATTGGATAGGATTATAGTACCTTTAATCGGATCGAATTGATTTAAAAACGAATCTTGAATTTTTTTGAGAAGAAAACTTCGGATTCTTTTGATCGGGAGACTTTGAAACCGAATTGGACGACATTTGGTGATGCTAGGATTCGTAGGAAGAGATTGGAATGGTCGGATTGAGTTTCGGTTGGGTCTTGGTACGAAACCCACCTTTCTCTCTCTTTCTTTCTCTCTCTAAAACTCCATAGATTGAAACTTGGTTTTCTCTGGTTTTTCTCTCTCTTTTGGACTGGTCGGCGCGTGGGAAATATTATAATGTAAATTTCGTGGTCAATGGGGGTGGGGTATTTATAGGAGAATTTTGGTGGAAGAAAATAATAGTGAATTTAATGGGGTTGGGTTCATGGGATTTGGAATGGACGAATTTGGCTTGGTTTAAGGGTTAGGGAGGAAGTAGAGACTTAGTAGGAGAGAGAGAGATGGAAGGAGTGTGCATGTAAATAAAACGAAGATAATTAAGATAATTATATTTGTATAAATCTATCAAGAAAAAGAATTATAATTATATTTGTATATATCTATTATGGGAAAAGAATAAATTTTATTATTAACAACACTTTTTAAATAATTAATCGATTACTATAGACTATTTGATTTAAAAATAATTTCTTTATAAAAAAAATTAGGGCAAAAATCCGGATCGTTACATTGCTATATTCTCTTGGGATGGTTATCCATTCCCTGTATTCTCTTTGTTATTATCAATGAAGTATATATCCTATCATTCGACCAAAAAAAAAAGAGACCAACTCTTTCTCTTTGTACACAGTTCCCAATAAGGTTTCTTCCCAATTAGTACTTTAATTTTTCTATTTATATTTCTCCCCTCGTTATCACAAAAATCTACCTTAAAATTCAAACCAAACAAAAAAAAATTTTAAAGTAGCAATGTTGGTCCAATAAATAGCTCATAATAGTATAACCAAACTTAGTAATTTATTAACCAATAATTGAATTTTGGCATTTGAATAACCAACTAGCAACATATTCTCTTTGAATAGCCAAATTTAAGGGAACCACGCTCTTTTTTTTTTCTTTTTCTCTCTCTTTCAATCACTATCAATTAATGGGTCCATTTACTTATATTTATTCTCAGCTCTTTCTATCTCTCTATATTAAAATTGAGTTTTGATTATGGATCATCGTGAAACTTCACATTGTTATGCTTTGCTCGGTTCGCATTTTGAAAAAAAAAAATCTCAACTCAAAAAATACTCATTACCCCTACTTCTATTAATCATTTCTCTCTTCATTTATTATCCCTATCTTCAATCATTATTTTCATTTCTATATCTATCTCTCTCAACTCATTACCCCTACTTCTTTTCATTTATCTCTCCACTCATAATCCCAAAAAAAATTCTCAAAAACTCATCCAAATACAACATTAATTTTAGCAATTCTCAAATGGATAACCAAAATATTTAGTGATAAATTTTGAGTACCCAATTTTTGTTATGTCATTGGAGATATCCTTATACATATCTTGTTAATCCTTTCCTCGACTTTTTGGCCGACGCACGTTCATATATACTGAGTATAATCAGAACCATCCTCTTTTTAGAACTTTTCGAGAAGATTAGGCTCTGTTCCGGAACTAAAAATAAGTTCTTATTTTTTAAGAAGGCAATTTCAAACTCAAAAATTATGGGCTTATTAAAATCTAAAAATATGTAATATGGATCTTATTGGGAAGATCTCGATGAGATCTTTTATACGATGCAAAAAAATTTTAAAAATTATTTTTCATTTACTTTATTTTTGAGTTTGAAAATGTGAAATAAGCTGTTTATTTTTTAAGAAGGTTTCTGGAACGGGGCCTAGTCGCGTCGAAAATTATTTTCAACAGGCATCAATTGATAGGTATTCTGAACCCATTTATGTTGGAAGAAACAAAAATCGAAACACTTTATCAAGACTTATTTTACATAAATATTTTTCGAAAACATTGCAATTATTCGGTGAGTCAAATTTTTTGCGTGGATCATATTGTTTAAGAAGTTATTGAAAATGAAAGATTTCTATTATTGTGGTGAGGCCTTGTTCTACTAACACTTTTAGGATTTTTTCATTTTTGTCATTACTCAAAAAAAATTCTATTTTGTTAGTTTGTGCTAAATTTTTGTGAATTATTGATTCGTCTTGATGAAAAAAATCAAAAAAATAAAAAATAAAAAAAGTATTTTATCCAAATATTTTGAGAAAAATCACTTTTCAGCAAAAAAAAAAAAATTAATAAAGTGGGACTCTGGGAGGATTGTACGATTCTAATGCTTTGTTTGGATGGAACTTAAAAATAAAATTCATCTCAAAAAACACTTATTACCTCTACTTCTAATCATTATTCTTATTTTTCTCTCATCTTTTCAATCATTATTATTATTTTTCTCTCTATTTCTCTTAACTCATTAATCCTATCTCTAATTATTACCCTCTTTTTTTTCACTCATTATTTAAAAATCAAACTTAAAATTTTTTAAAACATCATCCAAACAAGTCAAAATTCTCTTTATCTTCTTTTGTTGGGGGAAGATGCTCTTATCTTATGACTCTTATCTCGAGATCGAGAGACAGTAAGTGTCATAGAGAATGAGAGAGAGGGAGAGACATGTGTCGCATAGACAATGAGAGAGGGAGACAAGTGTCATAGGCGGAAATGGAGAGTGAAACAAGTGTCATGTACTGGTACATAAACCTAGTAGGCCCCAGTCCGGTTGGGAGAGCCTACTCTTTTTTTTTGTCATACAGTAGCAGAAGTTTATTAGTCAACGTATGATCCCGAGACTATTTGTAGCCTTCAACCTCAAACATGCTATCCGTGGTGCTCGAAGTTATGTCACCACAAGGGAAAGGGAAATATTAGGTATAAAAAAAATTTATTCTGAAAATAAAAATTAATGGTTGAGAATTACTTTAATAATTGTGTCACACACATCTGATTTGAATCTTAACTACTATTTAAGCTTTTCGGAGTAGTTTCGGGATAATTTTTCTTTGTCCATAGTATTTTTGCTAGGGAAACCCTAATTACGGAGGGAGAAAGAATCTGTCAGTCGGTTTGGATTTGAGAGAGGTTTTTTGGGTATGGACAGAAAAAGACAAATAAAAATGAGAGTAATAATGAGAAAGAAAACTTGGTGAAAATCGTATGCAGAAAAAAGGGTTGGTTTTTTAATTCTCCAACACTTGATTTTAAATTGGAGATGTTAATTTTTTTGAAGGTTTATGTGGCATTTTGGTATATCAGATTTGACATTAAAACCTCATCTCCAACCCTATTGCCAAACTCAATTTATTTAAAAAGAAAAAAAACTCAAACAAATAGTACAGAGCGGTTTTAAACTTTCCAACAATAATTTTTTATCTTCAAAGGTTACTTTTTGAAATTTGTCATAGAAGAGGGTCGCTGTCAAAATTGGCATGTAGGAGGTTAATGTCAAAACTACATCAACTTTGACATGAGTGAAGATAAATGAGTTAGAAGGTGAGTTGATATCAAAAATAATAATTGTACCATTCACGTTATGTTTGACATCTCTTATTGGAGATGCTATTTGAAACTCCGAACCGAACTCAGTTGTGCCAACAGGGACATGCGGTTCTACGCTGTCATAAAACGTGGGGCACCCTGATCCAAGTATGACAAACGGTTGATTTGGGTGATAAGCCAACAGGGACATGGGGTTCTACGCTGTCATAAAACGTGGGGCACCCTGATCCAAGTATGACAAACGGTTGATTTGGGTGATAAAAATAAAGAGAAATGATTTTGCCACTATCTTTTTTTTTTGTTAACGTCACTCTTCTTTGCAGGAGAATGGCGTTAAGGAGAGTGACGTTAACAAAAAATAGAATGGCAAAATCAGAAGTCAAAATAAAATGTTGTTTTGCAAAAAATTATTCCACAAATGGGAATATGAATTTCTAGAAGTTGGTTGCATTGATTTTCAATTGGGAGTTTACATTAGTGATTAACTTATGCAGAATAATTTTTTAATTTTGTTTTAATTTAATTTTTTTTTTGCATTTATTAGTTTTACGTTAAATTTTTATGTGATATGAGTAAAGACGAGAGGAATCGAAAAAGTAAAAAATTTTAACAATTACACAAGTATTTTTGGAAATATCCAATGAACATCTTAAAAAGTCAATTTTTGGAATTTTTCTTGAATATTTATCAAAATATTTGTTTAAAAGTCATAATTTTTTACTTTTCCAATTTCTCTCGTCCTTACTCGCCCATATCACATAAAAATTTGACATAAACTAACAAATGCAAAAAAAAAAAAATTTTGAATAAGGATAAAATCAAAAACTTATGGTGCATAAATTAATCTGTGAACGAAGCTGAATCTCCTGTAAAAAAACAAAAACAAGATCATCACCGTGAACCTCGAATTCAGCTACTTTATAGGAGTGCCATTTTTTCAACTTATATGAATCTAACCTTCCAAAATCTGCTAATAATAGTAAACAATAACTTTTTAATGGATAAAATTCTAAAAATCTGCTCTTCTTTTGGATTTCTCATTAGTGGGTGACTCTGTATTTAATTATATTTCATCCAAGTGTAAGATGATAAGATCACTCATTTTTTCCAATAGTATTTATTATCATTTTCATTGCAATTTTTGGAACTCTCTTTGTAATTATATAGATATAGATATATGCATTACAATGGTGGGTTTTTAGTTGTTTTGTTTGTTTTTCTTTTCTTTTCTTTCGTCTAGAGGAATCGATGAAAGAGAAAGAAAAGAAGAAGCAAACATAACAATTGAAAATGTTATCATATATGAAAAATTTTCATGAAATTATCCATGAATTCAGGCAAATTCATGTACCATATCAATCTTCTTTTTGTTTTTAAGCCGGTGGAATTTATGTGTGACAATTGCAGAAGCATTTTAGTATTGGAGTGTTTCCGGTAGTGAAAAATTTATAGATTTTTATTCGTGGTTGAAAAATTGTTAGGTGTTTTCAGTAGTGAATAAATTGTTGAGAAATGTCAAGTTGTTTCGGGCAGTGAAAAAGTTTTTGATGGGTACATGAGTGAAAAAGTGGTTGAATTGGTAACAAACTTTTTTTGTTAGCAAAAACCAGTTGATAAAAAGCGTTAAATTTTTAATAGTTTTTATTAGTGGAAACGGACCTTAGTTTGAAACTAAGGGCTTGTTTAATAATCTAAATTTAGTATTTAAAACTGAATCAATTAAGTAATAAGTGATTCATTAGGTTTGATAACGACATTATATATTGCTTAACAAATTAAGTGCTATTTAAAATGTAGACTATAAAGTTGAAAAAAATAAGTAGTTTTGAGCTACTTAATTCTGACTGAATTCTTGTATACTTGTATTTAATCATCATACCACCACCACCACTTTGCCACCATCACCACCACTCTCACCACCAACACAACACCACCACTCCTCTATTACCACCACCACTCCCCTATCACTCCATCTCCACTACCACCATCACAATTCCATCATTGCACAACTATCACTCCACCGACACCACTCACTGTCACCATTACACCATCACACCACTGCCACTGCCACCATCACCATTACACCACGCCACTACCACCACCACTCACTGCCGTCGTTACATCACCATCACTCCACCACCACCATTACACCACTATCGCCAGCACTCCAACATCCACTACCACCACCACTCCATCACCATTCCACCATTATTATAAGTATATTGTGACCATTAGTAAATTAAAAGAGAATTGAAACTAAAATTAATTTATCTTTTTTTAATTCAGTGCTTAATATGTCTACCAAACAGCTTTTCAGCTTAAAAAATTTAGCATTCAGCTTTCAGTACTTAATTTTTTCAGCATTCAGTTTCAGTTTTCAATTTTATCAAATAGGCCCTAATACTACTACCGGTTACACGCGCTTGGCAATTACTTTTACAGCGTCATAGACAAAACCACCCGCCACCATCCACGGAGCTCCAAAATCTCTCTCTCTCTCTCTCTCTCAAAATCGAGTGAGCTGCATGGGCCCGGAGTGGGAGTGAGCGAGTTCATGAGTCGATTGAATAAAACGCAAGTGTCCTCTCTCTTACAATTCTATGAAGCAAATCGACACTAGGTTTAAGTTAACCGCCAGTTTGCCGACAAGATGTCTGGACGGATATGCTATTACCTCAGATATTGTATCTGAAATGATTTATATCCTGTGTTTGCTATACAGATATAGACTACAAATTTAATATTTTTTGAATATTACATCTGTTTGCGAACAGATAATAAATATAATGAGAGAAGAGAGGTGGTGGTATTATATCTGCCATCTTATTAATTACAAAAATACTGCTGTTCTCTTTTAATTCTATATCCACCCCAAACAAACCTAGTATATACATATCAGCTCTGCTATAAATTACTCAAATAAATTATCTATATCATATCTCCTTTGATGATTTCTGAACTTGAATCTCAACTTTAGGGTTAAGATCTTCCATGTAATCATGATTTGTTAAAAACCATTCGTTTTGAAATTTTGGATTTGGATTTGTAGATAATGAGTATAGAGAGAAATAGAGTAATGATTGAAAATATGAGTAATAATTAAAGAGAGATAGAGAGAAAAATGAGAGTAACGATTGGAGAAAAATAGAATAATGATTAGAATCCAAAATTCAAAACCCTTAAACTAACGGGGTCTAAGAGTTTTCTGAAATAGCCAGGAATGATTGGGAAATATCCTATGTGATGGTTAATCCAAGAAGCATACGAGAATCAATAATGCTAGGGACAACGGGCCACGCACCATACCAATCACACCCACCTATGTGGCATTTTATGGTTGGTAAATACAAAATAGTAGTTTCAAAGTGGTTGATCTCCCTTTACCAATCATGCAGCGTCACGTAGGCAGGTGTGTGGTTTGTGCTGTGGCCCATTGTTATGTCCCTAGCATTATTGTAAAATAATTTAGCAGTGTTGTGAAATAACTGCATTTTAGATGTTAAAGAAAGACTTAATTACCAACCAAATGACAGGCTAATTAGGCCATCTCCAGCCTTTACCCAGATTTTTACTTGAATTTGAAGTGTAAGTATAAATTGCAGTAAAAGTTTCATAAATGGCATAGCTGTAAATAAAAGTTGATTTTTCAAGACTTGGTTAAAAGGAAAATGTTATGATACATAAAAATGGTTCATGAAAATGTACATAAAAGAGAATTAAATCGATGACCCAGATTCATTGTTGAGTGTCTATGAAAATGTCCATTAATCTTTCATGGACGCTTTTCATGGGTCCTATCAACCTCTAAAAACATTTGAGTAGAACTCAATCAATTTTCTAGTACGAGATCGAGTCAAAGAGTGGAGAGAGTCTAGACTCTAGAAGACTTTTACTTAAGCTTTGGTTATTGAGTCAATTGAAAGGTATGGCCTGGAAGAGGCTCTCATAGGAGGTGAAACTAAATGAAATGCTTTGTTAATTACAAGGCCGGCCCTAGGCATAGGCCCATCAGGCGCCTGCCTAGGGCCTCCTATTTTGGGTTAAATTATTGGGCTCCAAAATAACGAGATATGTTAAATATTATGTATGTCAACAATTTTTCAAATAAGAAAGTGTAGTGCGGTTGTTAGATCTTGGCTCTTTAGCCTTAAGGATGCGAATTCTATCCACATAGGACTCATTTTTCGAGCTGACTTTTTTAAAAAAGTGCAAAAAAAATCGTTCAAAATGATGGCATGCACTTTGAGTCAAACTCACAATCCAGGACACCAAAGTCACGCTCAAGCAGCATGCTACTACGCCCATAAGGCAATCTTGCTGCTTACTTGAACAACTAATTTATATAAAGAAAACTTGAGGGGCTCCATTTTCATATTTCGTCTGAGGCCTCTTAAATTTCAGGACCGGGCCTGGTTAATTAGTTTGTTTAATTCACAAGTTATGGGACCTAAATATGAGAACGAAATACCAGTTTTAACATTTGGAAGAAAATATGGACAACCAGAGTTACCAAATAAAGGAAAAGAGCATTTCCCCTAACATTAATGTAGATCAAAATCACTAACTTTATTTCGTGAAATTATAAATACAACAGCCCCACAATAACGTGTGGTCATAAAGTGGTCCGGAGTACCTACCGGACTATTGAATAATTACACCTTTATTCGGCGCATGCATGCGCTTTTCCTTATTTCATGCAATTGGCTTTCATGGTTTCTGGCCTCTTCAACATGTCAATATACCTAACCTTCTTCCTAGCATCATTACCAGAAATATGGTCAAGAAAACTTTCGAAGCTCCCTTCGTTGTAGGCCAATGGGTGTTCATCATCTATCAGCTCGGGTGCCGGTCCCACTTTCTTCTCTAAAGCCAGGCTGTGGAGGCTGGCGATCGAAATCCGTGTCCTCTCCTTGTTCAAAGTTGCTCTGTGCAGAACACTCTTGTACCTTCCATTGCTAATCACTTCCATTTGATCTCCTACCTGGACTATTAGTGCTGCTGCCCCTTCAATGACCGGAACCGGGTGCCAATTGTTGTTCTTGTCCATGATTTCGAACCCTGGTTGGCTTTGGATTAAAATCGTGAGGGACCCGTAGTCCGAGTGAGGCGGCATTCCCAGGGCTAGGTCTGGTTCGGGACAAGCCGGGTAGCAGTTCACAACCATAACTTGCGTGCCTTTTTCGAAGTCTTGGTGTAGGTAATCTGCTTTTAGCCCTAAGCTCTGAAGAACTGCTTCCATTAGTTGCTCTTGTAATGCTTGCACGGCCTTCGCATAGTTTCCCATTTTCTCCCTGGTGGAGAAAAAACACAGTTAGTGTGTAGAAAAATGATTCATTGAACTAAATTTCATAGGTTAATGTTGAAGATGTGCTGTAATGATATGTTTTCTAATTTGGTAGGGCAATTTTGGAGAGTATCTGTTTATCAACCGCTAACTTTAGTATATCATTCATTGCCATATCGTCTTCATAATTTCAAAGAAAATCATAAGCGTTCATTAGTAACATGATATATAGCGTATCGATGGAGACTAAATTTCCCCGCTCAAAATCTTTTGCTTCTAAAACTAGTTCGCATAATGGAAAACACCGAGCGTTCTTCTTCGTAAAAAAAATCTACTTACTTATAGCTTGAGGGGTTTGAAGGCCACAGA
The DNA here is from genome assembly GCA_019656835.1 of Rhododendron ovatum. Lineage (NCBI taxonomy): Eukaryota > Viridiplantae > Streptophyta > Magnoliopsida > Ericales > Ericaceae > Rhododendron > Rhododendron ovatum. Next base: position 5,385,960 of record CM033791.1, read on the forward strand.
TGGATCCAGGTGGAGATTGGATAACAGTAATGCTTGATAAAGTCTCTCCAAAAGTGGACTTTGTCTTCAACGTGATTCAGACTCGTGCCGTACCTTACGGGCTTATGAACATCAGTGGATGCGAAATGCATCTTCTCCTCACTAGGCAAGTTAAAGAACTCTGTTGCAGCGTCTATGGCATCATTAGCATACGTCGAGGGAATCCCATGGTTAATCACCTGTTAACATGCAAGCATGCATTTACGTAAACTTGATAGGAATACTTTTTCTTTCCCCCCGGATCTTAATCATCCCACACATAACGTAGATATAGTTAGTAGATATATCTGAAGACAAATATGGTTCCCATCCTTGAACAGCTTAAGCTTTTTCGGAGTACGATCACTAGCTAGTAGATATAAACAAATAAGCGGTTAGTAGATTTAAGCTTTCCCCTAGATATGTTTGAAAAGGAAACGTAATGGGCTGCTTGTTGGATATATACCAACCCAATCAGAATTTGACGAAGAGAAGAAAATACTGGGGAAAAAGAAGTTCGATTGTTCTATCCGGGGATATAACTGAAAAAACAGAACTTTGGCACGAGCATCATGGTAACTCTGTAAATGATACCTGGAAGAAACCAAGATCCTCGCAGGCCACACGGATTTCGTCGATGACCATCGGCCTAAGTGAAGGGTTGTGGAGGGAGGAAATGTCTATAACGGGTAAGGGGGTGATTGTGGTGGAGGGGTGCAAGAGGAGGCTGCGGCCTGGTCGTTCGGAGGAAGGCAGAACAAAACGGGGAGGGACTTGGGCTAACCCTGTTTGGTTTAGTGTCATTGCACTGGTAAATGAATCTGTTTCTGAGCTCTTTCGCTCGTCCCCCATTTTCTTTTAATCTTCCACTTGTGAATCTTACTTGGAGGCCTATCTACAGGACTTCCCCTATTTATAGCAAGAAATGTGAGATATTTCCAATGGAATTGATTTTCTTAGTAATGAAACAGAGTTAACTTTGCAATTTGTAGTACAGTGCGTGCATGTACACATATTTTGTAATATTCTGAAATTTTTAATAAAATAAAAATTCCATAATATTAGCTTTTTTTCAAATCCTTGTTTTAATTAGTTAAATTCTGATTTAATTAGTTAATGACCGTTCAAAATCAAATCGAGTTTTCGAAAATTTAAAAAAATAGATATTTTCTATGATCATCGAGATTACTCTTTCATTAAGCAAGACCACGATTAGTTTCAATTTTGTGACATTACAATTAAATTCTTTGAATTTTTCGAAATCGAAAATCGGACGATCGAACACCGCAAGGCACATTCTCGCGCATAAATGTACTGACTCCTACACCCTCCCACACCCAAATTATCCTCCCTCTCTCACAGTACACTCTCCCTTTCCCTCTCTGCCGTCTCTCTCTCTCTCCCCCTCTCTCTCTCTCTTTCTGCCTTTGTCATAGCCGAATGGACAAAACTTCCCCGTCAAGTAAAACGGCCGCAACAGCTGCCCCTTCGTCTCCCCTTCCAGCTAGTTTCTCTCAGCCCTCCCATGACTGCAAGGCCAACTTGGCCATTAAGAAAGACGGCCACCGCCCTTCGACGAATCGCGGCCCGGTTTGACGCCTATATATACCCACCTTCCTCACCATCCGAAAACACCAAAGCAACACACACACACACACACACCTCTCTTACTCCCAGCGTCCAGAACGGTGAGAAATAGGAGAAGAAAAAGCTCCGGCCATGGAGGATTAATGAGAGAAAGTTTAGAAAGAGAAAAGTGGGTTTTGCCCTTGCACCACCCCAAACTCGGAACTAACTCTCCCAACTTTCTACCCACTCCTCAAGCTTCCCAAAACCGCCACCAATTTCCTTAAACCGAGCCCGAACCGTCCTACTCCGGTCATCTTCTCCGTCCCACCGTTTTCTGCCATATTCACCATTGTGATATTATAGCGGGTATCGACACTCTATGTGGTATTATTTACGTATAATATTACCCTTATGATATTTATTTTAAACTTTATGATATTATTATTCATAAAACTAGTTACGTGATATTATTTACTGACTATATAATATCATTTTAGTATAAAACGTAATAGTTATATCAATTTAATTTATCTGATAGATTAAGTGGATAGTTAGTGATATTTTTTTGTAAAATGTTTAGATTATGGTTATTTCTCAAAATACTTAGGTAAAAGTGCTAAAATTTTACTTTTTTGATTTCTCTCGTCAAGACAAATCAATAACCTGTAAAAATATGGTACAAAACTAACAAATGAGAAAAAAATTTAAATAAGAATAACTTTTATATTTAAGTTAAGTACAAGAGAATGCAGGTAGTAAATCCAATAGATCTTCCTTCTTGACTAAGAGAGACAATAGATGGAATTTTGTTTTTTAGTGCTCCCGGGACGCCATGTGGCGGTGTCATATAGAGAGAAACTCTAGATCAAAAATAAATCTGGAGCCCCCCCCTCTCTCTCTCGTTGCCGGCATGGAGTCTTCTAAATCGAATGTTCGTTCTGCAGCAAGAGAAGTGGCTCTGAGTAACTCCTCCTGGGCGTGGAGCCTCGCGAGCGATCACGATCTCCCCAATCCATCATCTCGATTTGCTGCATCCACGTCTTGGGATTTCACAAGGGATCCATCTTCAGATGTGTCCTTTCAGGTTAAAGAAGTTTTTTGAGAAACACCAGAAAGAATATCAAGCCTAAGCTCCTCCATGTTAGAAGGGTTTTTGGTTTTGTTTTCTTTGTTTTCAGCCCATCTAATACAAAAGCTTGTTCAGGTTAGAAGGTTTGGGGTTTGCATCGGCCTTTTTAAGCCAGGGTGTGGAGCAGTTTTTGCCACATATAATTTTGTATTTTAGAAAATTTTTATCACTCATATAACGTTAAAAAATCAATACAAGAAAAATAGGAAAAAACAAAAAGAGAATTTGTCACATATATAACGTTAGATGTTAAGTGTAGCGGGTTCAATAAAAAAAAATCGAGAAAAATGAAAAAATACATTTTTTGTTACACATATAACGTTATATGTGGTGTGATGGCATCAGCGACGGTGGTGGTGGCCGCGGTGGCACCGGCGGCTTGATTGTAACAAAAACGAAAAGAAATGGAAAAAAATATTTTTCGTGTTAGTCAAACAATGCCCTTGTTTTTTAGGTGGAGCATTTTGTTATTAAAATTATTAGTGGACTTAGTGGGTTACAAAACTTAGAAGTGGACTAGATGGGTTTGGAAAGTGCTATAGTGGACAAGAAAAATAGGAAAAAACAAAAAGAGAAATTTGTTACACATATAACGTTAAATGTTAAGTGCAGCGGGTTCAATAAAAAAAATCGAGAAAAATGAAAAAATACATTTTTTGTTACACATGTAACGTTATATGTGGCATGATGGCATCGGCGACGTGGTGGCGGCCGTGGTGGTGGCAACGGTGGCGGCTTGATTGCAACAAAAACAAAAAAATATATAAAAAATATATTTTCGTGTTAGTCAAACAATGCCCTTGTTTCTTAGGTGGGGTATTTTTGTCATTAAAATTATTAGTGAACTTAGTGGGTTACGAAACTTAAAAGTGGACTAGATGGGTTTGAAAAGTGCTATAATGGATTTATGAAAAATTCTCCCCTAAATATATGCGGGTGCAAGTTGGATTTTCACAATATTTGTAAAAATTTGATCAAACAATTTTACAAAAATGTTGTGAAAATCTGACTTGCACACGCATCGCGTGTGCCCCGGCCTTTAGTATCTAACAAATGTGTTCGGAGCCATGCTTATGAACCATTCTTGGGAGTTCGTTTGAAGAGCCATACTTTCCACGGTGTTTACCCTTGTGTAAAAGAGGAGATGACACCTTGGCTTATTAATCCATGTTTGGATTGAAAAATGTTTGTGAAAGGATTTGCTTGAATAAACTCGTGTACATGCACGGGGTACTTCAAATCTTTTGGGAGTAAACAATATTGTTTAGCGCAATAGTAAAACCTTGCATGGTTAACATATTCTGGCAATCAAAATGGAAAATTACAGTAATCGCGAAGCGAATATATATATGCTGTTGGGCATGCTCCAGCAACCCTTTGGAGTTTAGACCTTGTATATGACCTCCAATTGAATGTGTTCTTGTTTGAATTCCTCGATGGAATTAAGTTTAAGTGTCAAGCTTTCCCCGGCAGCACGAGAGTTTCTTGGATTGATCGAGCTATCTATTTCTAGAGTGAAACGAGGTTTTCGATTGACCTTTGATCGAGTGAAGCAGCAGTTGAGCAAGCAAGCTTCCTGGAGGCAGAGTGGCACCGAGGCTAACTATGGTTGTTTGCTTGAGCAACCACGAGCAACCTGTCGATTACCTGGTTCAGCAGTGTATGCATATACTGTCACCGTCACTGCCCCATGGCGCTTAATATGGAGGCTTAGATGTCCTCCTAAATTGCATTTCTTTCAAAACCTGACCACAGCCTCGAAAAACCTGATTTCGATCTAGTTGTGTTCGACAAACATCTGGGACTACTTTTATTTCTAATTACCAACGATCAATCCGATAAAAACGATTCTTGACATTCCAGAAATCGTACGCGCACATGAGAACTAACGAGCTGGTGAAGTTTCCAACGAGATCAAAGAGTGCTCTGCTTATTTACTTCGTTTGAAAGGTGCATCGAAGAGACAAAATGCGGCGGAATGAAAGATCAAAAATCCCCTCAAAAAAAAAAAGGAAAAAAGAGCACGTACGCAATCTATAAGAATGTCATATCATAATCATAAGAAACAAAAGAAAGTAGAAACAGGATCGAGTAGATGAGCAAGCAATCAAGGAGAAAATAACACATACAAAATTCTGTAGTTTAGCATCTTGAGGAGTTTGTTCCACTGCACATCTCAATTTTTAAGTCCGGCTCCTCTCCAATTCATAGGAAATTGGAAGATCCTCAGATTTCCAATTCAACATGGTCAAAGATTATCCTAGTATCTCTAGCTCTAAAGCTCATATGATATTCTACGAGCACCCAATTACTCATCCAAATATTTCTCAATTATCACATTTCAGATACCAATTTACCAAATTCCAAACATTAGTAAAATTTCATATCGTAACTTTAATAACAAGGTACAAGTTCAAAAAACTACATTAGATTTACATGGTTAATCAAAGAACTCCTTTTGCATTTCTTCTAAACTATTTTTTTGTAAAAATTATCTTACATTCAATTACTTACTCTTACGATTTCTTTCTAATTTCCATAACTAAATCTTAATTTCAACTTTCTTACGTACAAGAACAACTACATCATTGAGTAAACAACACAATGCGAAGAACATGTGGAAATACACTTGTTTCAACAAAAAAAATAAGATAATATCAGCGAATAAAACCATGTTGAAAGAAAAAAAATTACTGATATAATATTAGTAGAAAAATCCTCACGAGCTATATAATTTTTTTTTCAGGGGCAAGTTTAAAGGGGACATAAGACGCCTTTCAACAAAAATTAATGAATTTTTTGTAACAACTTTGAAGATTAATGAATTTTTTTCGCCATTCAAAAAAAACGGGGAGGGAAGACGCTTATGTAATTGAGAAATATTGGGAGAGTAATTGGGTGCTCATAGAATACCATATGAGTTTTGGGGTTTGAGTTACTAAGGTAATCTTGACCATTGAATTGAAATTGAAGGATTCTTCAATTCCCTATGGATTGGAGAGGAGCCGGATTCTCAATTTTCACCACCCTAATTTCAAATAGGATGTCTATTTTGGTGTTTTACTTTTGTACGTAGGCACTTCATCTTAACATGAAGTTACTAATAACTTAATGTACAAAGTCAACAACTCCTTAGCCGGAGGTTCCTGTACCGGTCGTCTTTAGTTTGGTTTCTCCCGGCTGGTCTCCCCAGTCCGGTGACTATACCGGTCTGGTTTTCCCAGATCCGGTGGGTGAATAAGTTTTTAGCCTATTTAGGTTGTTTGTTCTGGTTTGATGTTGATTTCATCAGTGCTTATGGTTATGGTTTGAGCTATGTGTCCCTTTGAACTCTACTACTAAAATTGGAGATGGGCCCGATACCCTGCATTTATGTGTGGTCTACCTTGGCACAGTATGTGCTCAAGAGCCTCCTAGTGGATGTGCTTCGGTGTCTAAATTTTACTGGAGTAGGAGTTTTGGTTCTTTTTTGTATTTTTTGATTAAATTGTTGTAGCCTTCGGGTATTGTGAAATGAATTGATTGCCTATTTTAAAAAAATATCTATATACAAAGTAGAGCACCTACATACAAATATGAAGTGTCAAAATCAATTCCCTTTCAAATACCCTGACTTAGTGCAGTGGGCCGAACCCGGCCTGCTTCTAATCTGCCAATGTGGGCTGACCAGACCCTAACAGGCAAGATGGCCGAACGGTAGTGGGCCGTCGGCACGGCCCACCCATTGTGTAGCCCAGGTAAGTGCCCAGAATCCATCCTTAGTCGGGTCGGTCTAGACTTTGGTGAGAAGTGAGAACAGACAAATACGCCTTCTATATGAACACTCCTGGCCACTATCTCTCACTCTATCTCTCTCTCTCTCTCATCACAATCACACTCTTCACTCGACAGATCTCTCGGAAGCAACAATGTCGCCTCCCCTCTGCTGATCTCTCACAACAGTAGACGCAGAATCGAACACACTATGCACTCTGTCTCTCTTTAATAAATATACATACAGATATATGTATTGATATTGGTATATATACATAGATATCTAGGGCTACCATTTTTAATATACTATATGTAGATCGTAGCTTTTTCTCAATCTGGAAGGAGAGAGAAATCGGGTGGGGCAGGGCACGCGATGGGGGGTTACTACTTGTGGTCATCATCAGCTTTCGATTCGAAGTCGGGCCAACTGATTTTGGTGGCTCTCTTGGTAATGATTGCCTCTTTCTATACGGGCACTCTCTTCGGCACCAATTCGTCTGTTTATAGTACTATCTCACACCTTCCCTCCAACTCTTCTTCATCATCACCGCCTTCCCCTGGTAATCTTTCTCTCTCTCCCTCTCTGAGCAAGTTATGGTAGAAAGATTTACCAAACTGGGATATATCATGGGATATTTTAATGTTAAATTGGTGAATTTTCTGGTGCTATAGAAATTTGCAAGAGAGAGCCTACTAATATTTGCTTTCATTGGTAATGGCTAGTAATTTCATTGACGACGAAGAGTACTATTGAGACCCTTGGGTCTATAGTAAGGGAAGTGTTTTGGTGGTCTTGTCTTGAGCCATTGCTCTCACTGTGCATTAAACTAGTGCATGCCTAATCAATATCTCAAGTGGGCCCTATGTCATCCAAAATGTGCCAAATTAAGGCTTGGGCCTTAGAAGCACAAGGTTTCAGGCGTTGCATAGGGTCATAACTGTTTTGAGTCTTCTGTTTACATGGATCTATGCTTTCTGTGGTTGCAGGTGTTCCAACTTTTACAAACAGAGTTGGTCTTTCGTATAGGAGAATACCTCTAACAATCCCAGACACTGGGATGGACATTTGCCCTTTGGTATTCAATGAGTATATCCCATGCCATAATGTTACTTACGTGAAAGAATTGCTTCCAAAGCTAGATCTTTCAAGGAGAGAAGAACTAGAGAGGCATTGCCCTCCCCTTGAAAGACGTTTGTTTTGCTTGGTGCCACCACCAGAAGATTACAAGATACCAATAAGATGGCCAACTAGTAGGGACTATGTTTGGCGCAGCAATGTGAATCACACGCGCCTTGCTGAGGTAAAAGGAGGACAAAATTGGGTGCATGAGAAGGATAAATTATGGTGGTTTCCTGGTGGTGGTACTCATTTCAAACATGGGGCTTCCGAGTACATCGAGAGGTACTTTTGGTTAAGTTGTTCCTATCGTTCTTTGTTGTGTATAATTGTGTGTGTGTGTACACACACACACACACACACTCGATATAGCCTAGGTGTTGGTTCTGTTACCACCTACAACACATTCACGCATTCAATCTGTTAGAAAATATGAAATCAGAAGTTGGTGGGCAGGGAGATTCAAGTGTTGTTAAAAGTCAATTCCTAGTTGCCTGATTGTCAAGTTCGATTTAGTTCGTATAGGGAATGATCTGATGTAATGCTCTTTCCTAACAAAAAACGAAGTAAGACCTGATTACATAAATGTAAACAAGACATGATAGTCCCCTATAGATGATATGATCATCCTTTTTCTTACAGAGAGTATGCTTTTACTATGTTATTATTTTTGTGCCTCATAGGAATTCCCAAAGTATGACAAATTCAACCAATGCTACTGTTTTTGTTCATTGACGCAGAAATGATGATGTATAGCAGTACTAAAAACATTAAGCACTGCAGCCTAGAATATATTTTGTGATAGGTTCCGACCATATATAATATTCTGGGAAATGAAATTTAAGTTGTAGATTCAGTTGGGATAAGTTTGGTCTCTTTTAATCTAAAAAGTCATACATGTTAGAATTGCAGTATCAAGTCATTGAAATTTTGTTAAATTAAACCAGTTTTTTCCATTGACGCGGAGATAATGATTTATGGCAACAGTAGAAACATAAAACAGTGCTGCCAAGAAGATAATTCGTTAGGTTCCGACCCCAGAAAATATGCTGGCCAATGAATTTGAAGTTTGAATGAAAGTTGTGGATTTGTTGGGATAAGTTTGGTCTTATTTGATTTAAAAGGTCAGACAGATTGTTAGATTTGCAGTAGCAAGTCATCGGAAATTTTGCATAGCTACAGTTAAGGCAATCGTACGTTACCTGGAATGCAGATCGTTTTGGTACGATGATCAGGAATGAGGACATGGCATAGTTGTCATGGGCGAAAAGCGCACCGAGGCACAAAGTCCTGTTGGGCATGAGGCGAGAGGCGAGGCGCGCGCCTTTTTGAAGCGAGGCGCACATATGCGGAAAAAAATAGAAAAAAATAGCACACTAATATTTCAAGCAATAAGCACTAAGCCAATGAGTTTACCATCCAAAAGATACATAAAAATATTCTTGAAATGTCAAATAGCTACCGATCTCGTATAGAGACAAACTAAAACGTCAAAATCAATAAAAGACAAGCATCCAAGTACTTTTCCTAGTTGCACTTCAATCATCCTAAGGAGGATATAGTTTACTAATCATCATCCATATCAACACCAAGAAAATCGTCATCATCTTCTTCTTCACCAACGGATTTGTATCCCTCGTCATCTTCCTTTTCTTCCGTCTCTTCGGAACCTGCCTCTTCTTCATCTACCAAATCAATTGGATGTGGCACTCCTTGCTCGTGCTCTTGATGTTGTAGCTCTAGTTACATTGGAACTCTCTAACGCTCCAGAAGCTCTAGCAACATCACCCCACGTTAAACTATCATCACCAAACACCTGCTCATTATCTTCATCAGATTCTCCATCGATCCTCCCACACAACCACTCATTGCTTTCATCAACATTTGTCAAAGAAATGGGATCAATTGTATCTCGCATGTCATATCGACGTTTTAGTGCCTTGTTATACTTGACAAACACCAAGTCATTGAGGCGTTTTTGCTGGAGCCTATTTCTTTTTTTGCTATGGAGCTGCAAGAATCAAAAGAACTTCTATTTTATACAAGAAGGTGAAATCAATTAATAGTTGTATATGTTATTTGACGTAGATACTTACATGTTCAAATACACTCCAATTCCGTTCACAACCGGAAGAACTACATGTAAGGCTAAGAACTCTTATCGCAAACTTTTGCAAATTAGGCGTCGTAGAACCATATGCAACCCACCAATCAGCTATGCATTTTAAATTTTGAACTAATTAGCCATCAAGTTATGGTAAAAATAAATTATGAATAGAATATACCGTGGAATTGTAAATTACCTGGTGCCCTTGTATTTCTTTGCTTAATTGCTAGTGGTAGTCCAAAAAGTCCCTCAGCTTTCATGTAAACAGTCATCTCAGAAGTGATTTTATTTTGTATCTCTTCATTTGCAATCAACTTTGTTATGCAGTCGTAAATCCCTGTCATAACCTCAACATCTTGCTCAACTTGTGGGTTTGAGTAAAAGAACTCTGGATTCAAAAAATGTCCCGCATCATGCAAAGGATGATGCAATTGGATTGCCCACCTATTGTCAATAATAGCATAGATGTCTTGATATTTTTCAACCTTTTCACCAAATGATTTGGCTATGGCTTCTTTTGCCCTATCCATAGCCTCATAGATGTATTCCATGGGAGGCTTTCTCTCGGTATCAACCAATCTCAACACCTTCACAAGAGGACCAGAGACCTTAAGAGCATAGACAATATTATTCCAAAAAGAAGCCATCATAACATATCTTGCCACTTCTTTGCCTAACTGCTCCTTTGCTCATTTGCTAGATGCCCATTCTTCTGAAATGAACATCTTCCTCAAATTGTTCTTTTGTTGATGAATCCTAGATAAAGTGAGGAAAGCAGTTGCGAATCTTGTTTTTGCATGCCTCACCATTTCCTTTTCTCCGGTAAATTGCCTCATCATATTAATTACGCCTGGACGGGCATAAATATAACCATTAAACCTAATGGCCTTTTCAAAAACCGCCTTAAGATGTGGTATCTTGAAAATATCTTCCAACATCAAGTCAATGCAATGGGCCGCACATGGTGTCCAATAAAGATTTGGTCGCTTTCTTTGCAAAAACTTTCCTATTAGATGTTGAAACAAAAAAGAAAGTATTACTATAAAGTACAATCTACAAATGTTTAACACTTAGTATGAAATATAATAGATAAAATTCTTACCAGCCGATACATTAGCCGAGGCACTATCTGTGACAATTTGGACTACATTGGGTTCACCGACGAGTTCCACATACTTGTCAAAAAGTTCAAACAACCTTTTTCTATCCTTAGAATAGCTTGAGGTATCGATGAACTCAATAAACATTGTGCCCTTTGGACAATTTACCAAAATATTGATTAAGCTCCTCTGATTCCTAATTTCCTATCATTACATCCATCCGCCATTATAGAGCATCCATATTTCACCCAATCCTCTTTGTGATCCTTCATCAAAGTATTTACATTATTGTTCAGTTTTAGGGTAATCATAATAGGGAGAAAACCCATTAGGGTTAATTTCATTCAACTTAAAATATATATACAAGCTGTATAATAATTACACTACGGTCCTAGATACTTAAACTAATTACATAATAAGACACATAATTACACTAGATACAAATAGATCCATCATCTAACACTCCCCCTCAAGTTGGTGCAAAGATATCAATCAAGCCCAACTTGAACACAATAGGATGAAAACTCTTGCTACCAAGCCCTTTTGTGAATATATCAGCTAACTGATCTCCAGATCTCACAAACGGCATACATATCAAACCCTCGTTCAACTTTTCCTTGATGAAGTGTCGATCAATCTCTATGTGCTTCGTTCTGTCATGCTGAACGGGATTATGAGCAATGTTAATGGCAGCTTTATTGTCACAGTAAAGTTTCATCGGAACACTATCAGCAAACCCCAAATCAAGTAACAAAGTTTGGAGCCACAAAAGCTCACAAACACCATTAGCCATAGCTCTATATTCAGCTTCTGCGCTAGACCTGGCGACTACTGATTGCTTCTTACTTCGCCAGGTAATCAGATTACCCCCAAGGAAAGTGCAATAGCCAGAAGTAGAGCGCCTATCATCCACAGAACCAGCCCAGTCAGCATCAGTGAATGCCTCCAATCGTAAATGGCCATGATTAGAGAACAAAATTCCTTTTCCTGGAGCTGATTTTAGATACCTCAAAATACGATAAACTGCATCTAGATGTGAAGTACGAGGATCATGCATAAACTGACTAACAACACCTACTGCATAAGTAATATCTGGTCGAGTGTGGGCCAAGTATATTAGTCGACCCACAAGTCGCTGATACCTCTCTTATCAGTACGCTCCCCCACATCTCCACTAAGATGATGATTCGCCTCAATAGGAGAATCTGCAGGTCTACAGCCCAACATGCCTGTTTCTTCCAAAAAATCAAGTATATACTTGCGTTGGGAAATAAAGATACCTCTATCAGACCTCGCTACTTCCATTCCAAGGAAGTATCTCAATGATCCCAAGTCCTTAATCTCGAACTCTTGAGCTAGACGAGACTTAAGGTTTGAATCTCACTCACATCATTGCCTGTCATTATTATGTCATCAACATAAACAATAAGGACAGCAATCTTACCATTACTTCGCCGGATAAACATCGTATGATCTGCATGGCTCTGCTTGTAACCAAAACTCAGCATAGCCTTAGAAAACCTACCAAACCAGGCTCTAGGTGACTGCTTCACCCATAAAGTGCCTTCTTTAATCTGCACACCTTTCCTTCACTTGCAGGAGAAGAGAAACCTGGTGGAATATCCATATAAACTTCCTCCTCTAAATCACCATGGAGAAATGCATTTTTCACATCAAATTGTTGAAGAGGCCAATTCAAGTGGGCAGCACACGAGAGGAGAGCTCGCACAGAATTCATCTTGCTACCGGAGCAAACGTCTCCTCATAGTCAATACCATAAGTTTGAGTAAAACCTCTGGCAACAAGCCTTGCCTTGTATCTCTCAACTGTACCATCAGCCTTTTGCTTAATAGTGAACACCCACTTGCAGCCCACTGGTTTCTTCCCTCCTGGAAGTGACACTAGATCCCAGGTGCCATTCTTTTTCAAAGCTGTCATCTCTTCTACCATAGCTCCTTTCCACTTAGGTATCTTGAATGCATCTTGCCAATTCTGTGGAATAGTATAGAAGAAAGAGAAGAGACAAATGCATGGTACGAAGGAGACAAACGGTCATAAGAAACAAACTGTGAAATAGGATGTTGAGTACAAGATCTAACACCTTTTCGAATAGCAATAGGAAGATTGTCAGGATCCATAGGAGGAGGTTCAATAAGAGAAGAATCATTACCAGAAGAGTCAGCTGAGGAATCTGGAACTGGATTGGGTGATTGTGATTGACAAAGTGGTAACGTACATGAAGACTTTCCATTTTTCCGTCTAGCATACCTCTGTAAGCCAGCTCCCTGCAGTCGTTGTCGTGCAGGTAGTTGTTCCTCATGTCACCACCAATATCATGTGTTTCCCTTTCAACAAATACTGGTTCCTCTCCAGTGTTTTCCTTCTCCCCTTCACTATGATCATAGAAAAATTTCTCCCCCTCACTATGATTATAAAAGGTAAACATCTCTTCCTCTTGTTGATGCTCCCCCTGAAGAGATGGTTTGGAGGGAGAATAAAAAACCTCTGTTTCCCAAAAGGTAACATCCATAGAGACAAACATCTTCCTTGAATAAGGATCGTAACACTTATAGCCTTTTTGGTAGGAGAGTACCCAACAAAAATACACTTATGGGCTTTATGTCCTAGCTTGCCCCCGAAGGTTTTGGGGCATGAACAAAACACACACAACCAAACACCCTAGGTGGAAGAGTCGTAACTCGACAACTGCTTGGCAGGCACTCAATGGGTGTTTTAAAATTAAGGACACTGATGGCATACGGTTGATAAGATATGTAGCAGTTAAAATAGCTTCTCCCCATAAGTATTTGGGAACATTCATAGTGAACAAAAGAGATCGAGCGACCTCAGCAAGATGACGATTTTTACGCTCAGCGACTCCATTTTGTTGTGGAGTGTCAACGCAAGTCGTCTGAAAAATAATACCATTATCATCTAGATATGTCCGAAAAATCTTATCAATATACTCAGTCCCATTATCACTCCGAAGAATTTTAATATGTGTATCAAATTGAGTGCACACCATCTTATGAAAAGATTTGAAACAGGAAAATACTTCATTTTTTGACTGGAGTAAGTACACCCATGTGGCACGAGAATAACAATCAATAAAAGTAACAAACCATCGATAGCCCTTTAAAGAAGTAACAGGAGAAGGACCCCAAACATCAGAATGGATAACCATAAATGGAGAATCACTTCGTTTATTAATAGGTGCATAAAAAGAGCGTTTATGTTTTCCAAACTCACAGGCTTCACAAAAAAACTGATCCCTAGGACAATGTTTAACTAAAGTAGGAAAAGTTTCTCTAATATCCCAAAAGAGGGATGACCCAATCTACGGTGCCACCGATGTAACAAAGAAAGAGTGGAACTCATATCTGCCCGTAGAGCTTGTCCACATGATAAAGATGGCTGAGATGGATGAGGTGCATGCTCCAGATAATAGATACCACCATGTGCTTTACCACTGCCAATCACCTTCCCTGTTTCCAGTTCCTGAAAGATACAGTGAGTAGGAAAAAATGTCACAGAACAGTTTGCAGAATGGGTAAAACTACTAACTGAAAGAAGGTTAGTGGCAAATTTGGAATATGGAGGACTGAAGAGAGAGAGATAGAGGGAGAATAGCGAACGGAACCTTTCCCTGAAATAGCAGAGAACGATCCATCGGCAATTCGAACCTTATCCTTACCAGAACAAGTGGAATAAGAATCAAAAACAGAGGAACAACCTGTCATATGATCTGAAGCACCAGAATCGATAATCCAAGGAATACCAGAGGAGGCAGTAAATGCACTAGCTGGAATACCTGAATGAGCAAAATAGATGCAGTAGGAGCTGCTGTGGAAGTAGGAGCTCTAGTAGAGGAAGAATCAGCCTGAGCCATAAGACGCCTGAGAGCTTGCATCTCCCCCTGAGAGAAACCGCCAACAGAATCAGAAGTGACTGAACTCCTGTACTGAACCCAGAATCAGACAAGGTAGCAAACTCTGAAACATGTGCCTGAGCCTGAGAACGCCCGGGACCACGACCTCGACCTCCACGTCCACTGCCTCGCCCACGAGAAGGACGACCATGTAACTTCCAACAGAAATCCTTGGTATGTCCAGTGTTGTGGCAATAATCACACTGGAGTGACATACGGTCTATGGTCCCACTGGTAGTACCAGACTGAGACTTTCCACTGCCAGACCCAAACTGTCCCTGCGGAATAGCAACCAATGCAGAACGATCAGAAGTAGGAGCTTGTAACATAGCACCCCTTCTGCTCTCCTCCTGTTGAACAATGGCATAGGCCTCCCCAAAGATGGAAACGGAACACGACCCAATACCTGCACTCTAATTGGATCATACTCCACATCAAGACCAGCAAGAAAGTCATACACACGCTCTTTCTCTATTCTTTTTAACCAAGCACAGCATCAACGGAACAGACTGCTTGAAACCCCTGATAATAATCAAATTCTTGCCAGGCCCCACTGAGATCAGCAAAGTAAACAGCAACAGATCGATTGTGTTGAT
The DNA here is from genome assembly GCA_019656835.1 of Rhododendron ovatum. Lineage (NCBI taxonomy): Eukaryota > Viridiplantae > Streptophyta > Magnoliopsida > Ericales > Ericaceae > Rhododendron > Rhododendron ovatum. The sequence continues at coordinate 5,401,277 of CM033791.1, forward strand.
CCATAGTACGAAGTCGCTTTCGCAACTCAAAACACTGAGCATCATTGCCCTGCTGAGAATAAGTCTGTTTGGCAATAGTCCAAATCTGATATGGAGTGTTAAGAAGCAAGAAAGGACTACGAATATCAGCCTTCATAGAATTAAACAACCAAGTCATAGCTAAAGATCGACGAGACTTAAACGTCTTGAGTTCAACATCAATAGTAGGCTCAGTAACAGGGCCTTCAATGAACTCAGACATCCCTTTAGCTTCAATGGCTAATGTAAAAGTACGAGACCAAAGTAAATAATTTGTGCCATCCAGTTTGATGGGACAAATATCCAGTGGAGAGTTATCCAGAGTCCTACACGACTCAACTCATCCTTGCCACTAGCGGAAGCCTGTTTTTTCTCTTCTGACATCTTGAAAGCAGAACAATAATGCCAAATAAACAATAAACAATGTTCCCAGCAACTTTAGAACTCCAAAAATAATAAATAAAGGTTCCAAAAACCCTAGAACCTCAAAAAAAATCAACTGAATACCTTCGGATCTGACTGAAACAGTGTTGAAAAAGGAAAAAAAAATAGATTTGATCGGCGAGAACAGATTTGATTGACGGCGACGGCAAGCCCCGACTGATCGAAGAACTGTTCACAAAGCACTGTTCACGCGAGCACTGTTCACGATCACTGTTCACGCGAGCACTGTTCACGATCACTGTTCACGCGAGCACTGTTCCTGTTCGCGATCACTGTTCACCCGAAAGTACTGTTCATGCAGCGACGAGAAGAACGTCGTAGGTCACCAGGTTCTATCGCTCTGATACCATGTTCAGTTTTAGGGTAATCATAATAGGGAGAAAACCCATTAGGGTTAATTTCATTCAACTTAAAATATATATACAAGCTGTATAATAATTACACTACGGTCCTAGATACTTAAACTAATTACATAATAAGACACATAATTACACTAGATACAAATAGATCCATCATCTAACAATTATTCACCTCCTTCTTCAAATAGGTGACCCGTGTCTCATGGTAACTTGGTGGTTTCATGCCCGGGCCATATTGCCCAATAGATTCAATCGCGGGCCCAAAACCCGGATATTTAACTGCATTAAAAGCAATACCGGCATCATACATCCACCTTGCGAATCTCGTTACTGCACGATCTCTTAATTCTTTGTTGTATGGGTCATTCGCATCAATTGTTGGTTGTTTCCCTTTCCTATTTTTCACCACAACATTTGGATTAGGTGTGAAGAATACATCTATAGGCCCTTTAGTCTTCGGCTTTTTTGGCATAAGTTTAGAAACGGAGCCTTGACTGCTTCCAACAGATTTACCTCGCCCAATGGCCCTAACCGGAATCCCCCATAACATCATCTTCATCATCATCCTCCATACCATAACCATAATCATCAATATCCGGTATCATTTGCATTTGCTCTTTCAATGTTTTCTTTTTTCCCATATACTCTTGAATCTCTAGTTTTACCTCGGGTGGGCATCTTGGACAACCTGACACATCCCTATAACCTCCCGCAAGGTGTTTTTTTGCCCGAAAAACCCCGCCATTTGTTATTTTGCCACAAAAATTACACTTAAATTTATTAGTGTTCGCGGGGATCTACCAAACTGTGATACTTCCATGCAGGATCAGTTCTATTCGTAGTTTCTTCACTTGACATCTAAAAGCAAAAAAAAAAAAACAAGTTCAATTTACATTAGGTAAACCCCTGACATTGGTAAAAATCAGCCACAAATACATACGTATTTCTTATTTTTATCGGGAAAAAACAGCCATCTGTTTTCTATCTTCTATTTTTATTTTTTCCTTCTCTGTCATATACTAATAGCATATATATATATATATATATATATATATATATATATATTAGAATAGATATACGTATGAGAAGAGAGAGACAGAGAGAGAAGAGAGGGGAGAATACCTCTGGTTCTGGTCAGGAGAGAGACGAGAGACAGAGAGATGGACGAAGCAGGTAGCAGAGACAGAGAGATCGAAGACAGCAGCAGCGAGAGATCGACGACAGCAGCAGTGAGAGATCGTCGGCAGTTCGTCGGCTGTGAGAGGTCGTCGGCAGTGAGAGAAGAGAGATCGAGAGCAGTGAGAGATGAGAGATCGAGTGAGAGAGGCGAGAGATTGACTGAGAAAGGATATGAGCTGCAACCCTTTTGTGTTTTTTTTTGTTTCAAATCTAACGGTGGGGGTTAGATCTTCAAAATCCTAGGGCTGAGATTAAATTTTAAAGAAGCGCGCTTTTAGTGCGCCTCTCGCCTTGTCGCCTTTTATCGCCTCCTGCGCCTAAGCTGCGCCTTATTGAAGCCACTGCGCCTGGGCTACCCCAAGGAGCAATACGTGCGCCTCGCCTGGCGCCTAGGTGCGCTTTTTACAACTATGGGACATGGTACACACTACACACTGCATACCCGAAATTATGGTACACTGGGATAGGTTCGTATTGAACGGAATTATACACTTGTGCTTTTGTGTGAAGAGAATTGTGGACATCAAACACAGCTGAAGTTCTGCCGTGAACCTGTTTCCTGTCGGACGGAAAGTGTTCAGTAAATTTAAAATTTTGATCCCTGCAAGCATGCACACACAACCGACTCCCCTGAGCGACGACTGGGTAGAATTCTATGTTTCCATGTTGTCCTTTTTCTTGTCGGCTTAGATTAGCTTGTAAAATGATTACTTTTGGGAGTGGTGATAAATTAAGTAATGCTTAATCCAAATGAGTGACAAAACGCTGTGAATTATTGCATGTGTAATCTCAAGATAAGGGCATGAAACCTTCTACGGCCATGTCTCACATAGATTTCGTATTTGACAGTGGTTAGATGACTTCATATGATATAGCGTTTATGGGTGACTTACTTATGATATTTTCTTTGTCCTATTTTCTAATATTAGTTGTCAAAAAAGAGAATTATTTCCGTCTATTTTTTTTATTGTCTGTTTGTAGGATTTTCTTTGGTTAATCTGTACTTCTAAAGATTCTATGATTCTACAACTTAGACTATGTAGTTGATTAGCTGTTGGCTGGTAACTGGTTCCATATCTAAATCTGTACTTCTAAAGATTCTATGATTCTACCACTTAGACTATGTAGTTGATTAGCTGTTGGCTGGTTTCATATCTAAATTCCATTATCTGAGTTACGGTTTTCAGTGAGACAGACCCGGAAGTTGTTTCTTAATATTCTACTATTCTTTTTCGATGTTGCAGGTTAGGAAAGATGATTACTAATGAAGATGGCGATCTGCGTTCTGCTGGGGTGTTCCAAATTTTGGATGTGGGTTGTGGGGTTGCTAGCTTCTCAGCTTATCTTCTTCCATTAAATATACAAACAATGTCCTTTGCTCCCATAGATAGCCATGAAAATCAAATTCAATTTGCCTTGGAGCGAGGAATTGCTGCAATGATTTCTTCTTTAGCCACAAAGCAACTACCATATCCCAGTAGCTCTTTTGAAATGGTTCATTGTTCGAGGTGTCGTGTTGATTGGCATAAAAATGGTATATTTACTTGATCGAAAGTTTTTCTTTTGTGAGTTTCAGATGTTGGCTTTTAGAATTGGTTTTTTTGTTGATATGCTTATCAGTTTATTTAAGCTGAATTTGGCTCTTAAAATTATGTTGCTGCACCATAGCAAACTTGAATTGTAGCGACAGCCTGTAGAGTGACTAAAACATTCACTGATGGTTGTATAGTCCTTGAAACACTTCTTGAGACCAACAGTCGACCCAACAATTCGCAATACAGATTCTGTTAGAGACTTCCCTACATCAGCTCTAAGTCAACCAAAGTTTCATTGTGGGGTAGCTGTTAGAGTTGTACAGAGAAAAACAATTCAATAATGACATGGGGATCGATAAATTATTTGCAGAAGTGGGTATAAAGGAGAAAGATGACGATTATAATAGGTAAAGAATGAATCAGTGAGGTGGACCATACAGTGGTTGTTGGTTTGAGGTTTCTAGTCTTCGTGCAGATGAGAAATTATGGTGAGGAATGTGTACTCTCAGGCGGATCAAAGGGGAATAAAGTAAGGGAACGAGAAGATCCAAGAATATGATTTTGGATTGCGTTTCTCATCTTTTGGCAACATTTTGATAGTGCTACAATAGGGACTTCTATCACCTGCTGAATTTGGAAGGTTGTCTGAAGTTGCATGTGACGTACTTTATTGATGCTCAAGCCGCTAATAATCTTCTCTCACACCCTCTGTAAATTGTAACCTGAATTTCTGGTCGAAGCATTATTAGAGTTTTACCTAGAGCTGAAAGAAAGGGAGAAAGTAAGTAAAAAAAGGAAAAAGAAAAAGTAAGCCCAGGATAAGAAATTTCTTTGTAGCTGCGTATGATTGGTATGTCCATCATGAGAATAGATGTAAAAGCTAATAACTATGTTTGATAGAAAATAGAGTGACCTTGAGTGGCATGTGCTATCCGCCCCACTGTTCTTTTAGTGGGTTTGAGTCATGGGAATCAGCTATCTATGGATTGATACGCTGTCTTTACCTTGTGTCGGATTGACTAGGATGGGTTGATAGGGGAAGTCCTCCCCTAAGTTTGGTTTGTGGGTGGTAGTCTTACTGGATTGCATCTCCACAGAAAGGGGCCAAATGATGCTTATGTGGGAGCCTGGGTATGACCTCCGAACTATTTTGATCATAAGGAATTTAGTAGTGAAGTTGTAAACTATAAGTCTAAAGCTGATGGGGACCAAGGAGGAAGAAGGCTTTGCATATTTGAGTGGAGAGGTTGATGGGGACCTTGCCTATTTGACTGCCGAATTGAATTTGGTCCTCTTCATTCTCGCAGATTTTCAAATTTCTTCTCCTCTATCTATCGACTCTTACATTACCTCCTCTATCTCCTGGTTATGCACCGGAATCATAGCAGTATAACTGACATGATTCCTCTAGTGTAGTCTAGTAGTTGAAAAAAAGACGTCCTCAGGTTATTTGTCAATCTAGGACAAGGCTATGTTTTTCTTCATTAGTATGCGTGAATCTATAAGACTTTTATTCATACTTTAATACTTTGGCTCTTACTAATTTGATTTCATTATTGTACAGACGGTATTCTGCTCAAAGAAGTGAATCGCCTCCTGCGATCAAATGGGTATTTTGTCTATTCAGCTCCACCAGCGTATAGACAGGAGAAGGATTTTCCACTCATATGGGATAAGTTGACGAATTTGACTTCTGCAATGTGCTGGAAGCTCATTTCTCGGAAAGTCCAGACTGCTATATGGATTAAGCCAGAAAACCAGTCCTGTCTTCTTCATAATGCAGAGCAGAAGCTCATAAATATTTGTGATTCGGTTGATGATTCTATTCTGTCGTGGAACACTCCACTTAGGGACTGTATTACTCTAAGTAAAGCACAATCTCATTCTCACAATCTCCCTCCAAGGCCACAACGCCTTTCTGAATATTCCAGAACACTCAGTAGTGTAGGTATGTCAAAAGTTCTTTCACTAAGTATAATGGAATGTTTTGCAGTTTGTTTATTTGCTCTTCATTTTTCACTCACTTTTAATTTCGTTATTCTATCATTCATGCATATATGTTGTAATTCTTGCTAACAAATGCATTTTTCCAGTCTTGAGTTCTCTATAACTTCTGTACAGCAGCCAATTTTTGCATGTATCAGTATTTTGAGTTATATTATTAGGAATTTCAATAAGTGTTGCTTCCTGGTTAATACCATTATTTTTTATTTTGACCATGGAGATGGACTACCTAATTTATCTCTGCATCAGTTTGGGTTACATTAATACATATAATGGACATTGGTTATTTCTGAAAGAATTTAATCCAACTTTTATGCTTACCTCAGGTATCAATCAAGAAAAGTTCATTTCGGATACCCTTTATTGGCAAGATCAAGTTCGCCATTATTGGAGGTTGATGAATACCGATGAGACAGAAGTACGAAATGTCATGGACATGAATGCTTTTTGTGGAGGATTTGCAGTTGCTTTGAGTACATGGCCTGTTTGGGTAATGAATATTGTTCCTAAAAGCATGAACAATACTTTATCTGCCATTTATAACCGAGGTCTGATCGGTGCTTTTCATGACTGGTAAGTTTAACGATTATAGCTTAATTAGCTAGGACTTGCTAAAGTTTCACTAATATGCTGTAGTGACTAGTGTGGTTCTAATACTTGCACTGATGTATGTAGGTGCGAACCATTCTCAACTTATCCACGCTCTTATGATTTGTTGCATGCTAACCATCTATTCTCTCACTATAAAAACCGAGAAGAAGGTTGCTTGCTTGAGGACATTATGTTGGAGATGGACCGGATAATACGACCTCAGGTAATTTTTTTGATAAAGTTCATTCTTTGTGCTCACTGCTCATAGAAATTGGGGCGTCAAAAGTTACTTTCCATCAGCATTATTGAAATTATTCAATATAATCGACAATTTTGAGTGAGTGATGCATAGGAAAGTACTGATCTCTTCCCCTTCGAACAAGTGTAATTCATGTACACAATAGTCTATTGCTTTGTACAATGATAAAAGCTTTAGTGACAAGCTTGGGAAATGGGTTCCAGTTGACTTCAGCCACTTCCATGTAAAAATCTAAGGCTGAAGGTTAAGTATGTAATGGATTTACTCCTTTAAGAACCCTGACACCCTGTGTTCTTGTGATGGTTGTTGGCTTCTGGGGGAGAAGATAGTGGGTATAAAGTATAAACTATAACGGGACCACAACATATTCATATGTCAACAACCCGGACCCAGATTCTAAGAACCACCTAAGCTCCAATCAGAATGGAGACACGGAGAAGTGAAAGAGATTTTCGAGCCTGCAAGAAAAAACGGCTTTTCAGCCATTGCGTGCTAGCTTGTAGTTTAATGATATAGTTGGGGATTTGAGCACTTTAATTTGGTGTAAGAAAAAAAAAATGTAAAAATATTTTTTTTTGAAGTTTGAAAATGCACAGAAAATTGTAGGGGACAATTAAATTGGGACAAAGGGAGTAATAGTTATTTGGGTGTTACAATTCCCACCACCACCCCACCCCCACCCCCCCCCCCCCCCCCCCCCCCCCCCCCCCCCCTAAAAAAAAAAAAAAGTTTTGGGTGTTTATTGAGACTTTTGCTAATGGAGGATTTGAGATTACTGTAATTGTCGAACTTATGTCTCATATACACTGTCATAGTGTCACTACCTTTGTGGTTTGTGTTGGTTTCAGTAATTGATGCGGACAACTGAAATGATAAGTTCATATTTAAGGAATTTACTTGATTGATTGGTAAAGATATCTATTCTGATTTCTGACAATATTTTTGTGAAGGGGACAATCATAATTAGAGATGAAGAATCAATTATATCAAGAATAGAAGCTCTTGCTCCCAAGTTTCTTTGGGATGTCGAATCACATTTGCTGGAAAATGAACAAAAGACTACAGAACCAGTATTAATTTGTAGAAAGAAGTTTTGGGCGATCCTTTAAGGAATGCTACTGTTTAAAGCTTCACAAATACAAGTTTTTTTTTTTTTTTATTTCAACCCAAGCCATAGTTATCTTGTATCACGAGGTTGCCATCTGTTTCTCCTTTTCTCCTGCTCTGCCATTGGCTTTATTATAAGAATGGAAGTGGTAAGTTTCTTTAATTCATTTGTTTATGTTTCAATGGGTTTTTCCTTTCATGAATTTAAGTGGAAGATGAAAGATTTTAGATTCCTTCTCTGCATAGTTTTACTCAAATGGATGTCCATATATTTTGGTTCTCATTTTTTGGAACGCGCTGTAGCATGTTTTCTTTTAGATAGGAAGCGGTACTTATATTGACAACTTTTGAGATCATTGCAATGAAGGGTCTAAATATGAGCTACAACCATTTAAACATGACACTCTTAATATTAGAAAACAATTATATTTTGGTAATGGACTTGCACACTTGTCATTCCTTTGTAGATCCAAACAAACAACCAAACGAACAAAATACAACGGAAAACAATCTAGTGTAAAGGAATCTACGTTTCTAGGGTTGATGCTTGTAAAGTTTAACATTGCATGTTTTGTTGGCCATATTTCGGCAACATATTTCTTAGAGTTTAACATTGCATGTTTTGTTGGCCATATTTCTTCCTACCTCCAGACTTAACAAGCCAATAAGCATGCATTTACAATGATCTGAAATAACTTGCATTTATATTCTTGAGGAACACAGAGAAATCTAACATCAATTGGGATTCTGGAATGGAAGCTCGTTTTATGGTATGCTTCCAAAATGATGAATTGAGCAACTCAATTTGTTTTTGGGTTATTTACTTTTTTAAAGCTTCCTATGGAAGGGGGAAAAAAGTGTTATTTACTTTTTTTAAGTTTCCTTTGGAAGGGGGAAAAAAGTATAATTAACTAAAATACACAGGTAGTGGAGCTTTCGCATGACAACGCCAAAAAATAGGGTTGTTTTAAGGATACGGAAAATAGCTAGTGGAGCTTTTGCATGACAAGGCCAAAAAATAGGGTTGTTTTATGGATACGGAAAATAGCTAACAACGCTCTTCGAATTTCTGGACGATGATAGTACATGATTGATGCATAATACACTCTATTGGATGCCTTATAGTGTTAAAAAATATTCACTCCTCTAGTGCTGTAATTATAGAAGTATGCACTCTTATCGTATCCCTTTGTAGAACTGGTGTATTATGTTCCCATTCTTGTTCCTTGTCCTAGGCAACGTCAGTAATGGATACATTCTCCATAGTTTGTTGCTCATGTTGCTTGTTTTCTGGTGGGTACATCAGAAGCGACTCAATTGCTTCTTTCTTTCCCTTCTTTTTCTTGTGTCTTGTCATATTGCTTATTTGTTAAGCTAGTTTTTGGCATCAAATTGCATTATACTCCGACAAGGAGTTGGTTCAGTGGTGGAAACTCAGATTTGGATAGCGGTTTATTGGGGCTAAACATAGCTCTAACACCACCCACACAAGGGGCACCTTAGCTTCGGTTTCGACATAGATGCAGTGGGGTTCCCCACATGTGACATGGCAATACTCTATGGTGAAGATGACGGATACTATACCTGCACTTACGTTTTGTTCACCCAAAAAAAAAAGCATTTTTTCTAAGCTTTTGAGCATTATCCACCAGAAGGGTACAATCCAGTTCATATTCGTTGGACTTCAGTACAAAGTTGGGTTGATGTTTGCCTAAAAGGTAAAAACCTTGTCACCTATCCATTCTTTTTACCTGGTGGGCTGGCATGGTACCTAGGGCTGGGGTCAATTTTGGACCATGTAAGTGGGCTGATATATCCAGTCATCTGTTTATATGCATATCCAATCATATTTGGAGTAGGATTACGACTGGGGTCACTTTTCTCATTAATTCTCTCTTTATTTTTTATTTTTTATTTTTGCCGGGGGGGGGGGGGGGGGGGGGGGGGGTGGGTGTGAACCAACCCATATAACATGATCCTATAATTTTGGGCTCTTCTTGAAAAATCATGTTGTTGGTCGGACCAAAAAGTAAAGCACATGTCTATGAATGTATGAATTTTTTTCACTAAATTTTTTTATTGAATAACGCATGGACGTACTATGTTTTCTCCATAAAATAATTGACTATTCCTAATATATTAAAGTTATGAGCCATAGTATAGATGTATGTATGTATGTACGTACGTAATTTTAGTCGAGTGATACAGTGCTTCATAACCAATTTCATACCATCCTGCTGCTGTACTGAATTTAGGCTTTCCTCTTCTCGCTAAGCTTTCTTTCTCCATCCCGTAAAGAATGTCCATTTTTACTATTCTCATCTATAAAATTATACTCCTATGTAAAGTCAATATGGATCTTATTTGATAGATATCACTGAAATTTAGTATTAGCCAGTTTTTGTAATCGTTAAAAATACTACGCATCACAGAATATGAACAATTTTCTTTGAGAGATGTAAAAAGGAAAAATGAACAATCTTTCTCGGACGGGGAGAGTATATAATTTGTCGGGCCCTATATTTGCCCATAATATGCTACATTGATGCCAGGAAGATGTGAAATGAAAAGGGGGGAAGAAGGTTGACATTGGTGGGACTGATGAACGGAAATGTGGCCTTTTCATTAAAACTAACTCAAAGCAAAAACAAAATGTTTTCTCAGATGGGAAATTAAAAGGAAGCCTTCGGTGTAAACTGACTGATCTGCTTCTCCTGGCTGCCGAGCAATCAATAATTCAGTGACTTTGGGACACCGTCGCATAATAATTGGAAGGGGTTCCTCCAATCCAGTTCTTTTTGTCCGATATCGTTCAATTTTGGGCCCAAGGAAAGGCCCTCGTTTATTTTGTAAAGCTCATCGAATATGTCATTCACGTAAAAAAATTTAGTTTAATCGAACTTCAATATATACATGAACAAAATAGTTTTGTACGGAAAAAATTTGAAAAAAATTGAACCAACTAGACAGGAGCCTCTTTCATAATGTCTACTGTATACTCCCTCCGTCTGGATTTAATAGTCTTTTTCTTGAAGTTCGTGTCATTTTTCAATCGATTATATCTTCCAATTCATAATGTTTTACGTGATTTCGAAAACATTATATTATAGAACTAATCGAGATCTATCAAACAAGAGCCATATTCGATATGAAATTCATTATGAATTCAAGATATAAATCATTTTTTAGTCGGTTAGAATAGAACTAGGACAATTAAATCCAGACGGATGGAGTATTTATTTATGGTAAATAGGAGTACTTGGTTTTGGATTTCTTGTGGATGTGAGATAGAGGAAGCACCTGACGACTTATCTTGGTTTGTCTCTCCTTTGATTGGTTCTTATTGGTTTGTAAATTGTTCTCTTCCCTGACAATGACCAATGTCAATTTATCAGAGATTTGAAAAATATGTATTTATACATTTTGGTGTCTATTTTTAAAATCGTACCTTTTGTTTATTTAAAACAAATGTAAAACTAGTAAGATCACGACAACCAAATGATATGTAAATTTGAATTTACCAAAATATACGGACCGGTTTGTTTATGCGGAACTCTTTAAAGGCACATAAACCCCACACTAACAAAATAGTATTAATAACGTAATACTACTAGCCAGTGGAAATGGGGCCTAAGTCAAAACTTAAATCTCTATAAAGACCTTCGGGTTAGAGCGAGATGAGAATTAGAGAGAAGAAACGCTTCGGCACTTTCCTCTCCTAGGGTTTTCACTTTCCAAAACCCGACGCCCCACCCCTGCCCCCTCATTCCCGAGCCGGTAGCCGCCCACCTCCCCACTCCTCTATCTCTACTTTTTTGTGGATATGGGTTGAATCTCTAGCTCCCACCATATGAGATGAGATCTCCTCCATTCGATCCTTTTAATTTTTCGAACGATCACCATCAATCTGTGGTGGATTGGATCTTACAATGTGGGTTCCGATTTCTTCAGCAACGGTATGGATGGTTTCAAACTCATACCGGGTTTTTGGCAACACACACTTTCATGACTGAGGACGATTTCCAATATCGGAGCTTCTTTTCAACGACTTTTAGTTTTATTTTTTGCTATGTCTCTGTTTAGATCTAGGTCTTGTTTTTTTTTTTTTTTCTTTTTGTGTCATCGTAATTTAATCTGGTTTTATCTATTCAAGTTCTGATACTCTTCCACCAAAAAAGTCAAGCGGTGAGAAACTGAATATTTTTTGTGTGAGAGAGAGAGAGAGAGAGAGAGATAGAGAGGAGTAGCACTAAAAATTGAAGTATTGACAAGACAATACAACCCCATGCTTGTCGGGCCGAGCCCCCACACACTTGTCATTATTGGGTTAGTGAAGGCAGGTACTGGTGGTGTGTGTGTGGTGTTGCTGTCATCTCCTGCATTTCCTCCTCTACCCTCCTCTCAATTCTTCCCCACAAATAGTTTTGACTCTCTCATGATTTCTCTCTCCCTCTGCCCAAGTCATTTTTGATATTCGTTTTGTCCAGACTAGTTTACGCGTAGGCAATAACGTGAATAGGAGGAATTGAAGAAACCAATAGAGACACCAGGGAATCCTTTTTTTTCAATCAATCATGTGTCCCATCAATCACTTCCGAGGGTTCTAATTCGTACCTGACTAGAATACGTTTATCTTTTCAAACAATTACTTGGATGAATTTGGTTCAATGTGACTGGACTCAATTATATATAAACATCAATGTAATCCAATCAGGTAGTAATCAATATCCGATTTACATGAATTTGGACATGATTAATGATTCCGACTAAATCTTTAAAATAAACAATTCTGATTATATCTAAGTAATAGGTCATTCTATTGACAGCCAATTGAGCCAACTGGAGATGGTGTTGTGTAGGGGTCAACACCGTATTGGGAACATTCGGACTGCTGACAATCAATGGTTCGGATTGCCAAATAGTTGGACTGTTAGAGATTACGCACACCATCGTACAATTCAAACTGTTGATTGCCGAAATCAATGATCCAGATGTGTACAACACCCGTACAGCACCTCCCTGTCAACAGGTAAAGAAAGCGACAAAGAAACACACTCCACTGTACTTTTTACACTCTTCAGTACAATTTAACATACTTTGGTAAGTTTTCGCTCATTTCGATACACTTTTTAAACATTAACACAACCCATAACAAACATACGAAAGAGCCGTATTGGACGGTGCAGTCTCCAACAGAGAACTGCCAAGCAAGAAGCCATCTCTCCTATGGCTAATTGCATTCATTGTACTGGTCTAAACAAAGACTGCACTGCAGTTTACTACTGCACGATTTGTTTGGTTGTGTTTTTGGAACAAGGCAGCAGAGAGATCTGAGAAAGGACTTGATGGGTCAATCAGCCAAAAAAAAAAACAAACAAACACAGGCAAAAGGAATGAGAGGAGACTGAAAGAAGAGACGTTATGGGAGAGATCAGGGGGTTTCCTCTACTTTTTAATTTTCTTCAATCAATGAGATTAGACAGTGGTCATTTTGGTCATAAATGGAACTCTCAGTGCCCTCCCCTCTCCACACATCAACAATGCTACAATCATACACAAACACTTACACACATACTTACAAAGGGGATGAGCCCCACACATACTGAATTACGTACTGTATCAGCTAGTACTGACAAAATCTGGAACCCTACACTTTTAACTTTGGTCCGATTAGTAGTGGCAAAACTTGTCAATACTGAATAGTACCAAACTAATTTTATATTTATTTTTCTCTTTTAATTAGTATCAGTCACTACGGTCAGTTCTAGTCAATACTAAATTACTTTTAAATTTATTACTCCCTCTTTCCCTTTTTAAATATTCACTACAAAATTGCTTGTCATTTTCAATTATCCATATCTCTCAATGTATATTGCTAAAAATATATAATATAAATCTTATTTGATAGATCTCAATTATTTTTATAAGACAATGATTTTAAACATATAAAACATAAAATACGTCGAAAGACATTACTGTGTTTAGATGAATTTTTGAGAGTTTTTAAGTTTAATTTTTTGAGTAATGAGTGCAGAAAGAAATAAGATAATGATTGGAGATATGGGTAATGAATGGATATAGAGAGAGAGAGAAATGAAAATAATGATTATAGAGTGGGAGAGAAATTAGAGTAATGATTGAAAGTATGAGTAATGAGTATTTTTTAGTTGAAATTTTTTTGGGAATTGATTTTGCCACTCTCCTTTTTGTTAATGTGACTCCCCTTCTTTTATAAAACAAATCATCTATTAAAGATACAAAGGAGAATGATATTAACAAAAAAAGAGTGACAAACGTTGAGTTTGATTGTGAGTTTAGTTTAGTTTTGGTAGTAGGTTGAGAGAAAAATAGAGTAATAATTGAAGATAAAGACAATTATTGGAGAGAGATAGAGAGATGAGAAAGTAATAATTGAAAAAATAGGGTAATAATTGGAGAAAAAAATAGAATAATGATTGAAAACAAAACTAAAACTAAAATTAAACCGTTACCTGAACAAAGCCACACTTCCCATATTTTTTTCAAGTTTCCATCCAAACAAAATAATAAATTATTGAAAATGACACGCAAAAATGTAATGAAAACTTAAATAGTGATAGAGGAAGTATTCTTTTTTAATAAATGTATATGTCATACCAAAATTCTATGATGTTAGAATATAAAACTAATAGACATAAATCTGAAATAATACCTGATATTTCACTGGCATCGGTATGTACAATACCAATAGAAAAATGGTCATTTATGCTGTGTTTGGTTTGGTATTTGAAATTTTTTTTGAAAAATAATAAGAGTAATAAGTGGAGAGAGACAGAGAGAGAAATATTAAAAGTACGGTGAATTTTTTAAAAAATGCTTTTTAAAAATAGAAAAGAACAAGGCATAATTAATTGCTACGATATTCAGATCCCTGATCGGACGTATGGAGAGATAGAGAGAGAAAGATCATGTGATGTACAATACCAGTAGAAGAATACTTCCTCCGTTTCAAATTTTTTGTTCGGACCGCAAAATAGAGTATTAAAAATAATATATTTTTTACAAGAAAAAATTAAAATTTTTTCAACAACTTACTAGATATCAATGAGTATTTTTAATTTGTGAAAAAAGTTACAATTTTTTCTTGAAAAAATTGTATTATTTGTAACATTCTGTTTTTATGGACCGGACAAAGAATTTGGGAAGGATGGAGTAGTCATTTAATTGGTACGATATTCAGATCCTTGATCGGACGTATGGAGAGAGAGAGAGAGAGAGATCATGTGTTAGTGACACGTGGGAAGTGGATGGAGTGTATTGATGATGGGCCCTGCTTTCCTTCCAAATGCAGAAATGCGATCGTCCGATTGATTGATAACAGTTTAGAGGGTAATGATGGAGGAGACAAGGAAATGTCAAGTCGTGAGGGTGAGGGTCTCCATCAATACACCCCCCCTCCCTACCCCACGTGCTGTAATTGTATTGTCAAATCATGAGAAGACCATCAAGTCCAGCACAAGTTAATGAGCCTGCTTTTGTGTTTTGGAGCATTTTCTTCTTCTACTGGTACACGATTCTCCTCCAGGCGGGAATACAGGGTTCGGTTTTGCTAATCTCCACCTCCGAGGTGGAGAATAAGAAATGTTTTCGGCAGTGAAAAGAGCTTTTGTTTGATAAATTTTTTGTTAGTGAAAACGAAATGATCAAATATTAAAATTTTTTTGTTAGTAAAAACGAGATGATAAAATGTGTTAATTTTTTAGTATTTTTTTGTTATTGAAAACACCTCTTAATATGTACATAATTTCAAACAAGTTCGGATATTAATGCATTTTTCACAAGTATTACACACTTTCACAAATATCAATACATTTTTTCTCGGATATCAATGTACATTTTACCTATTATCCTACATCCTTTGAACGGAGGTTAGGATAAATGTGTTAAGTTTTTAGCATTTTTTTTTATTGAAAACACCTCCTAATATGTACATAATTTCAAATAAGTTCGGATATTAATGCATTTCTCACAAATATCAATACATTTTTCTCGGATATCAATGTATATTTTACCTATTATCCTACACCTTTTGAACGGAAGTTAGGATACTTACAGGATTTGGGATCTTCATTTATACCCATGAGACACATTTGATTGTCAAATTATTTTTTATTCATCGAGCGTGTCTCATGGTCAAATTATTTCAGGGAGAACTAGAAAAAAATGGAATTACGAATGAAATTAGAGGGGACAAGTAGGGTTCGTAGAATAACAGATGAGATTGTATGAATACTGTATTTGCTTGAACTCTATCTATTTCGAGTGTAATAAAGATGGTGGAGATTATTTCTAACCGTTGGATGTGGAGGTAGGTAATTCTAAGAAAGGGTTGCCACATAGACAAGTACCACCTTGTGCAGTTCAATGGTTAACGCTGAATGTATAAAACACATAGACTAAGGAATAATGAAAAACTAGAGTTGCAATATGGATGAAGGTCAAGTTCGCGATCAAGATTTATTCGGTGGAGGAGTTTAAGATGTACCTTGATGGCATTCGTAAGTTTAAATTGTAGTTTTTGTTGAGGTGTTTTGTCTGTTCAACATTGTGTTGGATGGGCTAGTTTATATGCTTTCTTTTATTTTGCCCTCGATGTACCCTTTCGAGTTTTTATAAAAAGTTTCATTTATCGAGAAAAAAAAAAGGAATAATGAAAAACACGTAAACCGTTTTGCTCCCCGTAATCCTAGTTCCATCTTCCTAGTACAACAATCAAGCAAGCCCAATGGGTATAGGGTCCATTATGTATTTGACATAGATGGTTCAAGACGTTAATGCTATAGTGAATAAGTTAACTTGCTGTCTAAAAAATCACCTGATCAATGAAAAATAGATAAATTGATCACGGACTTAATCGACCAAGCACTTATCGATAATAATTAAAAAATAATCCCTACAAATGAGCATTTAGAATTTAATTTGTGTTAAAGACCAAACATATACTCCACCGCCATGCACCCACCACTGCCACCATCAATCAACCCCTAAAAATCCCATGATCAAACGCCTTTCAAAACATATTGGAGATTTCGTCTCAAATAAAAAAAAAAATACTCCGTAGTTTAGACACTCCAATTTAGCTCAACAAGTATTTCAGGTCTCATTTTGAGGACCATCCCGATAATGAATAGGATATTTGGTTGTTGTGGTTGAGGAACTTTGTGGAACTCTTAAGGGATAAATATCGCGTGGAGGTGTTCCTAGTTATACGAATGTCCACGATTTCTGACTTAGAAGTGGAAATAAGGATAGAGGATATCTGTGTGGCGCCGCCCCTACGGGAAGGTGTCCACACGTAGCAGCTAATTTTTCTCAAAACAGACGTGTTTCGATCGTGTTGATCATTGTGATCTTTCGCAAACAGACGCATAATATCGCTGAACAAAGTTGAAAGTATTCGGATCGTATTTTTTGCATCCAATGTGGTAAAAATCATTTGTGGGTCACACAGCAAGACCAGGAGTGCTTCCTTTTGAAGTGAAAATTCTCTCTCTCTCTCTCTCTCTCTCTCTCTCTCTCTCTCTCTCTCTCTCTCATAAGGTGAAAAACTGACCGTGATGTATCGAGCACAAGTCAACACGTAACTGAATTACACTGTACATGCATACTAAAGAGTAGAAGCAAAGATGGTTTTTTTTTTTTTTTTTTAGAAAGCTTGCCTTTTAATGTTGGAGACAGCCCTTTCCAAACAAGGTTTCCTTTTGTTCTCTTTTAAGTTTTCATTTTTGGTAGGTGGAAAGAATCCCTTTAAATTTTAATTGTTCAGACAAACCCTACTGGGAATTAATGATTAATTATGCATTAAATTGGGCTTTTACATCCTTTTAAATGAAGTTGATGTAGCGTAGTGGGATCACTTATTTTTTGGGCCAGTTGCACCTCACCATCTCTCATGTCTTGGCTTACCAAAGTATCTCAATGTGGTAGAAAAGGGCCCCAAAAGAATATGTCCATATGAGAGAGAGAGAGAGAGAGAGAGAGAGAGAGAATCTTCAATCCCACCCCCCACCTAAGTGTTGTGCCAATTTCATGATGGTAGGGTTGCCGAAAGTGGCGATGGAGGGTCAAATGGGTATAGAAAGTGGATGGTGTTGGGATCTTTTCCTTGCTTCGCTATATATATGTCTAAGGTTTTAAATAATGGCAGTGGTACACGTGTAGCGGTAGTCGGAGAATCGAATGGTATGTACGTAGTGAGGTTCGGATATGGTGGTCTTGAATTTTTTAAATTATTTTTGATGTCAAAGCACTTGAAGTGGCCATAGCGGATCACATAGCACCCATAGCAGTTGTGTAGTGGGCAAAAAATCAAATAAACAGCAATACGTAGCAGAAACTTTCAGCCGATAGTGTGAATTTTGGGTAGCACCGGTATAATGGAATGTGGCGATACCGGAGGTCTGAAAAACCACTACATATCTGCTCATTTTAAATCCATTATATACATGCAGGTCCTTCTCGATTGCCAGTAAAGAAAAGAAAATTCTTAAAAAACATATGCTAGCTCTAATATACTTTTTACAATTTTCAATACACTTTCACATACTTTTCTACACTCTGCATGCATTTCAACACACTTTTCAACTTTAACAACAGTCCAATACTTAACTGTTAAGCAGTTTTCACAGACACACAGCACATGCACGCATTTGGGTTAGTTACCTTCGTACCGGGCTTTGTCTCAACTTAATTGGGCTCTAATAAGATACGTTAACATTGGTCTAACACGAATTATTTGAAATACGCATAAGCCAAACTAAACACCTTGATTTATCAAAGAAAAGTTGCTCAAGCCTTCCGACACCTTCATGTGATAATGTTTCCTAGAACAATAGTACAGTATATAATTAGATGTACCCGGCCAAATTTTTACCTGAAATTTTACTCGGAAAGTAAATCCTATAGGGTAAATTTTGAACTCAGGAAAGTGCGAACAAAAGTTACAATAATTAATCTGATCCACACGTTTCAGTTTTGAGCATATTAATTACTTAACCATTACGTACAAAATGAACTTTGATGTCTTAAAAGTCTCATTTTGCTTTTCACACACAAGCTCGGGACCCGTAAGTGGGCCGTGGACAGCACGATTAGTTTCTTAGATTAATTAGTTGAGATATGCGTAAACTGACTCGGACTCCTGCACTATAAAAGAACATATATGTGGAGTTGAAGTGTATGTATATCCCTAGCTAGTCCCCACAAAAACTTTTATGCTTTCACAATACAAGTTCTTTTCTAATACTTGCTCCCCTTAGTAGCAACACTAATCTGCTTTCAAATCTTTATTAGAACTTTAGTTAAACCATTATATCTTTCTAAATTTGGTAACAATTTAAATTTGGATTGAACCATTTCCCAAGGCTCCTACTTTAAAACAATTTAACAGTAGTTAGCTTCCCCACTTGTGCTAACTTTATGATCAAAACTAATTGGCCACGTTAAATTTTTTTATTTTTGTTGTAATGCAGGGTGTCTCAAACCAGTTTGCGCACACCTCGATCGGAGTCTCGGACTAATTCTTACAGTCCCTCCCACAGCCGTTTTACATGCTTATGCGTGGGGTTAGGTGAATCCAAAAATTGTTGGCAAAGAGAATCGAGCTTGAAATCTTAGGATAGAGCAACCACCTAAGTCTCAAACAAAGATCTCTTGGCCAATAAATTCCTTGGGAGATTGGCCACGTTAATTGTTATTAATTTGTCCAAAAATTATTGCATATGGCGCACCTAGGAGTCCTACCAATTCATAAATTAAGCTAAGTCTCAGGACAAGACCACTTGGCCAATCCCTTGAGAGATTGGTCACGTTAATTAAATGTTATTAATTTTTCCTAAAATTATTGCATAAGCCACACGTATGAGTTCTACCAATTCATAAATTAAGCCACTAATTTGAAGTGATCTTGACGGTTCTTTTTTAATCTAATTTTGGTAGTAAGCACACACTGTATTAATAAATTGATAGTAATCAAGTATATTATACTATATGTATTATAAAGTGACATATACATTATTTAGTTGAAAGGTATTATACTTTTGCTTATGCAATTTGTCTCTATCAATGAGTTAAGTATAAGGATTAACTTAATTATCGACATTTAATTAGTCAAACACCACAAGGAGCCAAGTTTTATTAGATTAATTGATGACGGTGACATTTCTACACACTAATATAATCATACGCATTTGGGTTCAAGATCCAACATTTAGTAATCAATACAAATCTCCTCTAATATAATTTGGGTATCTTATTTATTTGACACAAATCCACATGCTAACATGAACATGTAACTACAAATTCAGCAGTAAAAAAATTGATAATCTGCGCACAAGTGAAAGTAAAAAAAAAAAAAAAAAACTTTCTTTCGTAAATCTAGACGTCCTAACTAGCTTACACATGCTACTTGCTGAATCGTTGTATGTATAGTCAGCTTTCTTGAACTTATTGAAATAAGTTTTCAGTAATTACATAAATGTTTTTTTTGAACAGCAAAGAAAATTTATTAATTTTTGAAAACAGATTACAAAGATTAAAAGGATTCATAGTACGAGGCATCAAAGCAGAGCAAAGAAAACTCCGACAATCATATGCTATGCCGCTAAGAACCAAAAGGAAAAATAACCACCCATGGATGGCAAAAGCCAACCCGGCCCAAAAACCCAAAAAAGAGACAAACACACCCAAGATCCAACCATCTACCCCTGAGATGATCCAAACAGTAATTACATAAATGTTGTAACCAAGACTGCAACAATTTATTTGGTTCTGGAAAAAGAAGAAAAAACTTAATTAAGCAACAACCACAATAAATTCAGGCATTTAGAGCATCTCCAATGGTTTCAACAATTAAAGATTGCAAGATCACAAAAAAAAAAAAAAAAAAACAATTAGAGATGGGTAAACATTTTCAACAATTGCGATTTGATCTAGTGGAAAATTAAATTAATTATGTGATGTTCTATATTTTCTTTTGAATATACCTTTCATAATATATGTATAAATAAGTAAATGAGTATTTTAATCACGCCCATAAAAACAAGATAATTTCACATGGTTATCATTGTGATAGGACAAAATCTTCTCCGTAAGTGTGTTATATGAAGTGTTATTTTTTTGGCAATGAACATATGTCTGCTTGTTCAGCTCCCTCAGACCCCAATCTTGACTTAGGCATGTGCTTTCTTGTTAGAGCGAGCTCCGTATATATTCAAGGTGGAAAAAATTATTGAGTCGTCGACAATGTCTCAAGACCATTGAAAGATTGGAATCCTATAGTAATATAGGTCAAAAGCCTAATGATTTAAAGGAAGACCCATGTCACAAATGGCACTTCTCAAGGTGGTAGTACAATTTATTCCAAAAACTTGTCAAAACTCTAGGGGTTTTGGTCCACATGTGGCTCTATCATTTCACCAAGGTCAAAACCATTTGAAATAGAATGTGCATGTGTGTGATCCTCTCCAAAAGCTTTATAAAGGTTGAAGAGATGGAGAGTTGAAGAATTTTCCATTAGTGGGATGTATATATTATATAAATGGTGTGCATATTTTTGATGATTCCCAAATGAATGGGAAAGAAAGAAAGAAAGAAAGGAAGGAAGAAAGAAAGAAAGAAGGTCTCTCCAGCTGAGTCCAATCAACCACTACAAATGGAAATCAATTGACCCCCCACTGCCACCACAAAAGAAAACCTATTATGATTCTCACTCACTTCCCATATATGGAATTCTCATCCTCTCCCAATAACAATTCTCTGATCACCAACGTCAAATCATTATTGGAATTGGATGGTTAGAATGATTGGGATCATATCGGCTATTGACTTTGGATTCACATGGGGAAATAGCTCATTGTGTGGACACCTCTAAATTCAACATCGGAGGGGAAGTGATTATTCGGTACTCTTGGAGTACACGTAGCGCTCCACAGGCCGTTACCGTTATACATTTGTGTGGAATTCAAACACTTGGTGATAAAACCCAAGCATATATAGATGGCCCTTAGAGCATAACGTGACGGTACTCAAGGAGCAAGTAATAATTTCTATAGAATAGTTTATTAATTATGATTCTTTTCTTGTACTAATCGTAATGTGGTTAATTGCTCAAAATAAATCAAATTACCAATGAAACACCAAGACAATGCGCCAACAATTTGTATACAAAGCCATAATTTAGCCGAGAAAAACTTCTTTCACAAACATCAAAACAAGAAAATGAAAATATGTCGTAACTTTCAATGGAAGAGAAAAAAAGAGAGCTTTGGCCTAAGACTTGGTGATTGGATGCTTGGTCTGCGATGGAGCAATGGTGGATAGTACCGTTGTGGGTTTTGTTGGTCACGACGCGTTCGCTAGAGAGAAGAGATCGTACCAACCCGACCCGTATACAACAATGTTACCCGCCATGTGCCCATAAACTCATGTCCACGCGGCCAACTCACGGCTTTGTTCTTCCCAAGTTTCCTTGGGTAAAGGCATTGGACGAATAAGGTTCATGATCTCGTATAGGGCCAAGATCTTCTCCCTCATAGTGCAATATTATTTTCCACTTTGGTCGCCATATAGCAGTATAAATATGGATCAATTAGGTTAGTAGAGTTATTGATCAGAGCCACATGGCATCCAGTTCATTGCGTTCAAATTAAGCACAAATACACACCTTAAGTGATCTTTGCATTGAATGTTGGAGTACATATATAAGAGATGGATGGATCGCCGAAACGTTCGATACGTTTCCAAGAAGTATCTACAACGTACTTTGATTCAATCGACTCGGGTCATCTTTCAGTGAATCTCCGAAAAGATATTGAAAGGCTTGAGGATTCGAGACAGTAACAGTCAAACACTTGGTGTAGTGAACGAGGAGTCGGAAAACATATCTCGGTAATTGGAGAGGAGTCGTCACAAATTGTTTTAGAAAGTATTGAGTTTTTTGGGTTTTTTTTCCCCTTCTTTAATGTTCTCAACAATGCAGAGTTTTTTTCCCCATCTCATTACTTCTATTTTCTCTGTGTGGGAATAATAGAGGAAAAGAGCAGTATATATATAATATAGGAGATTCGCCAGGGTGAAAAAAACATACAAAGTGATGCTTTAGGGGTAAAAATTGTGATTCACCGTTACCACTTCAAAGAAGCTTTTTAACTGTAAAGCAGAACTTTCTTGGTAATATTCCACACAAAAAAATTAAAAAATTAAAAAATGTAAAAGCAGAACTAAACTGATAGAGATGAAGATGCATGTACCAAATGTAAAGCATTTTGAAAGTAAAAACTTCTTTTGTCGACATGGATGTAAAGTTTGAAAGGACTCCTCAGACAAAAAGAACCTGATGTGAATTTGGGAATTTGTGGATAATTGGGAATTTGTAGAGGATATTTTTTACGTGGATCCATTTCAAAGATCGAAATCATTCATTGTTAAGATGAAAGGGCGGAGGGAAGAGTTTTAGTTAGTGCGGTCAAAACCTACAATGAACAATTTTATTTCTGACTTAGTTCTTATTTGCTAATCGAATGAAATTATTAAATTAAAAGGTTAGTTCTATCAAATCGGTACAATAGGAGAAGAAAAGTGCAGAGAGAGCTTCAAAGAGTCCACATGACTCTCCTAGTGCTGAAATTTTTTTTTTTTTTTTGCTAGGCAAACGAAACTTTTATATAACTCGAAAGGGTTACATCGAGGGGGAACACCGAAAGCAAATAAACGCTTACGAGTTCAAAAAAAGAAAAGAAACGGGATAAAAACTGAAAAAACGAACATCCAACAGAGAGTTGGATGGATCCACCCCTCAGAAACACAACAAATTTAGTTTTCTGATTCCATCCAGGAAACCCTTAAACTCCTCCACGGTATATACCTTAATATCGAACTTCACCTTAATCCACATTGCGACTCTGGTTTTGAACAACTCACCTACTTGCTCTACTCCTGTCGTAGTGTTCCCCCTAGTGCTGATTTTTGGAACACATGCTAGTGCTGATTTTTGGCTCATTATGGTAATGAAATTTTCATTTGTAGATTAAAAAAATGGTTAATTATAGAATAAATATGTAATAATTTATGTGATTTCGCTTTATAATTCACGGGAAGGACTTTTCAAATATTGAAAATAATGTATCTGAGTCTCATTTGTAATGCTATAAAAGTACTGTAAGGAGAAGAGAGTGATTGAGAATGTAGACAGTATTTGATATTTGTATCAAGTTGGGGCAGTTTAAAAAATCTTTATTATGAGGTCAAAATAAAAAAAATTCAGTACCAAAACGTAAAATATCTCGATGAGAATCAAACGTGTGTATCATCATGGTTCCGCCCTTGACAATATGAAACTTCTTGAACTGCCTTGAATATATGATATTCCCTACAGTAAAGAGATTCATAATATTGTTTCAAAATTCAAATGAAATACATATATTGTACATTCAAAATTGATGTGCAAAAGTTATACTACATTCAATATTTATGTCAACATCTCTTGAAGGAGTAACATGCTATGAATTTTAGGTGAGATTTCAACGGTTAACAAACATGCAGAGTTTTGTCATTAGTACTCATTTAATAATAAGTCTACCTTACCATTCAATATTCACCGCTCTCGATCTTACCATCCAAAAGTGGTTTTTGACGGTCTAGATTTAAAAAAAAAAAAAACTCTTAATTTTTTTTTTTGACAAGCTCTTTCCTAAAAGCGTTTTTTTTTTAAATTCGAATCATTAATTATCGAGACGGAAGGTGAAATATTGAGTGGCTCATTTAACGTGTTTGGACAGTTCCACATGGACCCATGGTTTGATGTAAATTCTAGAGAGAGAGAGAGAGAGAGAGAGAGATGGGCAACAATGTGGAGAATATTCACATACTTTATTACAACCTTCAATTATTTTTGCAATATTTTTGTTACCAACTTGGATAATATAAACGGTTAGGATATATTATTTTACACCATCGATTATCTTCTGATCCTCACCAGAATGCAAAGGGCAAAACGATATCTAATCTAATTTCAAAAAATGGATTTTAATTTTGTCCTTCCCACCACCTGATAATAGAATAAACTAAAGAAAGTATTAAAGGTGCATATACATTGAGAACATAAGAAATAAAATTACCTCTATCTCTAGCATGCACCGATTTACGCGTTTAGATATATGGGTTAGTGATTAAGAATTTAAAACAGTATCACAACAGGAAATAAATCATTCGTCCAAATCTCACCGCCAACCTAATTTTAATTTTCAAACCACGGAAGAGCGAGCTTCAAGTATGAAAAAAAAATTACAATGCGAGACCAGCAAAATACATCAAATCAATCCCCCTACTCGAGCCTTCCTCACCGTCGATACTCCATCACAAATCCGTTCTCTGGCCCCTTGCATCGCTATTTATTCCTCACATATGCTATTGTATCTTTTTTTTTGTTGGTACGTTGAAAATTCAATGAACTAAAAAAATAAGGTCTAAAGCAGAGTCATAGCGAAGATAAAGGACAAAACATACCGAGATAAGGCTAAATAAATTTTTTTGAACCCTTTTAGGTTACCTATAAGTGCAATTTCCAAGTAATTTTTTTGAATGTATTTGTTTTAACTGCATCATTACTTGAGCATATATATATTGCTCAAATAATTTAGTTCTAATTTTTTATATGCTAATATGCATACAATTCAGTTGATTCGCTTATTATCTAGTCAAGAAAAGATATTCTAAAACTCTCTCCGTCCCAATTTATTTGCTCAGTGCAAGAATTCTCTCGTTTTATTGAGTCAAAGACTTTTGAGTTGAAAAGTGTATAACTTTCCAAAAAATACTGTTTAAAGCAATACACTTACTTTGATAGTTGTGTATATAATTAGATTTTTGTACTAAAATGATATAATTAGAACTTTGTCATTTTGGCGGTTTGCAATTATGGAAAATTGCAAATAATTTAGGACAGTTCGAAAAGGAAACGTGAGCAAATAAAATGGGATGATGTGAGTACTAGAAAACACATGCGCGCATAACTTTTTAGTTCAGAACTTTCGTACGTATTTATGCTATTGAGTAAAGAATTTATTTGAATGATTTTATTTACAATAATTATTACTAACTATTAAGCTTAAAAATTGAATATTGTGTAATGACTAAATTGCCTCCATCTTCAGAGTTTAGAAGACTGATCTGAGACGTGGACAATCCTTGGGGGAAACATGTATAGCTCTCAAGTAGTGTGGAATATATATCGAGTACTTCTATGGGTACACCATTAATTTGTACACCGCATTGTGCGAGGCTTGTCTAGAAATTTCACACAAATAATCAGAGATGTTCAATTTATTATAAATTGTTTTTTAAGAACTCCTGCAGAAATCAGCTCAAAAAGTTGATCAAGCTCTTGCTGGTATCTAATTGACCTAATTTTTAGTTTACAAGAATTCTTAAAAATACATTTCAAATAAATTGAACTGCTCTAGTCATTTGTATAGCATTTCAAGATGGATTTCACACAATGCGGTATGAATTTCATGTACGCTAATTGGTATATCCAAAGTTTTATTAATATATACTTTCCGTTGAATGGAATTGTTTGTTTATGGAACTTAAAAGCTCTGAACATGTACCAACGTACGATTTTTAATAAATTTTTTTTATTTATTTTTCGTCATTTATAACTTTTAAAGCCCAATCGGTACACCGTACACGTATCTCAGTGGAGAGGGGGGGTGTGAAATGACAAGTCAAATGTCAAATCGTAGGACTTCAAATCATAAGACACAGTCAGTGGTACTGTGTTGTCAATCGATGGGATTTTGTTTGGTTTTTTTCCAGATGATACTGATGAGTGAAAACCGGTAGCAGTAAGTAAAGTAGGGGAGAGAGAGAGTGAGGAGAGAGAAGAGAGAGAGAGAGTAATAGTATTTGTTGTCTCTATCTGTAGACTATCTGTAATGAAAATGAAAATGAAAATGAAAACATTGAGTTATAAGGGCGCTAGTCCCCATGGGTTTCAGGATGACCCCCAAGACCCGGCCGACACGCTTTTCCATGCGCCATAACCCCAATCCCTTTCACCAATTTTTGATAAGACAGAAACCTATTCACAAGTTGATTACGGGCTAGCAATAAATTGCGATCGAATTTCCGTTTGACCCAAAAAAGAAGAAGCAATAAACTACGATCGGAAAGTGTTTTGGATGCTCTGTCCCAATTTAAGTGCTATTTACGGTGAATACAAAATTTTAAGGAGTTGGGCTCCGTTCGTTTCGATGTAAAATATTTTATTTGAAAAATTAAAAATTAAAATTTTATTTTTTGGTATTTAATTGGCAATTAAAAATATTAACAAAAATTAACAAAATAATATAGATAATGGGGCTTAAAGGGTGGAGAGATTTGAGATTATTGAAATTGAACGTGAATTAGGACTGATGATTGAGAAAATTGAGCAGTGACAATTACAGTAGAAGGCAGCGGATTCATTTTGAAAAATAATTTACGAAAGATTTAAAGATAAGTTATTTTCATCCAATTGATGAAAAACCTTATTTTTCATGTAAAATATTTTTCTTATTTTTTACACAACTAAATACCGAAAAATAGGTAAAACATTGTACCAGAAGATATTTTAAACAAACGGAGCCTCGATATTATTGCTTTAGATTTTCAAAATTAGCCTTTAAAACTGTGAGGTGAATCAAATATATTTTAATTTTCAATATAGAAATAAAAAAAATATAGAATATAAATATATCTTAATTAGTTTTATAATACAATTAGGATCATTTAAAAATAACACGAATATCAACAATGGATAAATCAATTGGGATTAAAAGAGTACTTTTTAAGAGTAAAATTAAAAGTTTAGCTTGTTTTGATGGTTAGTTTTAGGAATGGGACACTTATTTTTTGTGTTCCAACTATTTTTCTTTTTCCATATTAAAAAAGAGAAATGATTTTTAAAGTCCTCTTTTCTATATATTATACTTATTTTTTTTGTCTTTTAGAAAAAAAATACATACACTTTCACCAATAAAAAATAAACAAGTGAGAGTAGGTATATCAAAAGGAAAGTCTAAAAATCACTCCCCTCGAAAAAACTGCTAAAACCAATCATGGAACTGTAGTGAATGTTTAAAAAGTGTATTACAACGTGCGAAGAAAAAGAAAAGGATATCCAAGAGAGACGTGAATTAAAATGTATTTTGCTTGTTATAATTAGAGAATGAATTTTGGAATTTCATAGTTCTACCTTCTTGTTCAACGTCACAAGTCTACCCATAGCCAAGAGCATGAACATATGCATGGGTCGGTCTATCCACCAACTTATATACTTCCACCGTTCGGATTTAATAGTCTTATTTGAGAGGTCGAGTTACTTTTCAATCGATTATATTTTATAATTTATAATATTTTATGTAATTTTAAAGATATTGTCTTATAAAACTAATTGAGATCTATTAAATAAGATTCATATTAGATATTAAATATATTACTAATTTAAAGATATAACTAATTTTTTACCCAGTTAAGATTGAACTAGGAACTATTAAATCCGGACAGAAGAAGTAGTTAGTAATAAATCACATCCAATCGGTCGTAATGTTTTATTTGAACCGAATGTTTATATGTTGCAACAATTCTGTGACAATGATGCAGAGATAAATACCCCAAGACCTATTTTTTTAAGCATTCTATAATATCTTTCGTTTATAAAAAGAGAGCATATAATAAAGAAATAAAAAATCAACTATAGAGGATCACACTTGTTTAAAATACAAAACTTCATCCTCTATAGTCTAATACAAAAATCATGCATTGTACTTTACCTATGATATGCATCGACTCCTAATAGACTTAATCACGAGTTTAACTAATTGGGACTAGTTCATCTGGTCACTCTCGTAAAACTTTCAATTAGGAAGTTATTGGAGTTCATCTCTGTTTTGTTTTGCTCGATAGAGTTCATCTTTGTTAGAAAGTGAAATTATAATTTCTTATAATCATGGATTGTGTCAAGCTTGGCACTAAATTGTATTATATTAAAAGTTACATTTTCTTGAAAATAAGTCATATATCCATATAAGTTTAATTTTTGGATAATGATTTTTTTTTACACTCCACCTTGCTATTAATGCACTAAAAAATTTGTCGTTTGGGCTCTGTTTGTTTGGGGATAAAATACTTTTCATATTTTGTAGTAAAATATTTTACCAATTTTCCGGTGTTTAGTTGTATAAAAAATGGGGAAAACATTTTCCATATAAAATATTTTTCATTAATTGGATGAAAATGACTTATCCTTAAATCTTCCATAAGTTATTTTTCGAAATGAAACCACTATTTTTTTTTATAGGCAAACAAATTTTATTCAGAAATCTTGACAAATGGTACATCAATATGGAGGAGGGGAAAGAGGAACCTACTCTCTTCTACTGTAATTTTAACTGCTCAGTTACGTTGATCGTGAGTTCCCCCCCCCCCCCCCCCCCCCCCCCCACCCCACCCCCTCTCTCTCTCTCAACTAAATTGAATTCCATTGTTAAGCCCTCCCTCTCTCTATACTATTTTGTCGATTTCTGAAAATATTTTTTCATGTGCCAACCAAATACCGAAAAATAAAAGTTTAAAATTTGTTTTATAAAATTTTTTTTTACATAAAACACATTTTACATCAAAATAAACGGAGCCTTGGTGCTTAAAATTACACACAGCACAACACACTGACACAAATGTCAGAGTGCAAAAATTATTTTCTTCATCTTTTACTATTTCCCACTATGGTTGAGGTGGAGTGAGCAATCAACTTTAATGGATTAATTTGTGAAGCTCAAATTAATTTATCAAAAAAACAAATTTGTTTATCAATCGAACCGTTGCTAAAATTGAAATGCATATTCTAGCAAATTACAATTTTTTTTTCTCGTCAATTCTCCATGAAACCAAAATGAATATATTTTCGTACCATTTTTTCAGGAGGATGAGAATTGTCCACTATTACTAACATTCGTTACTGCTTGGGCACGTGTTAAAAATATTTACTAAACATATCCAAAACAGACTGACCAATAAAGACCAACCAAATTTAGTTTGGTTCAAACTTTTTTAGTTTTCTGAATTATTTTGTTGAGATGAACCAAGAATTGAAAAATTGACCAATAAAGACCAACCAAATTTATTTTGGTTCATACTTTTTTAATTTTCTGAATCATTTTGTCGAGATAAATCAATAATCGAAAATTTGACGTAAACCAAAAAAATGTAAAAAAAACAAATGAGTATAGAAAAAAGAAAATAATTCAACTTAAAATAACAATTATTTATACTTCAGCATCCATTAACCTACGTATTTATATTTGTAGTATTTAAATATCTCAGCCGCCCAGAACAGCCACCCAAATTGCTTTCCTCTCTCTCTCTCTCTCTCTCTCTCTCTAAAAGATCCACAACTCTACAACACCACACAGAGAATCTCACAAGAAAATGAAAACAGTACCCATCATCAGATGATATCCCCGTTCGATACCAAAGAAAGAGAGACAAACTAGAAGCCATCACCCCCAACCTTCTCTCTCTCTCTCTCTCCTCCGCCTTTATCCTCACCCTCCCCACACACACACACACATCTATAAAACCACACCCCCATCTCTCTCCTCTCTCTCTCTGCCAACCATGACCCTGGAAGAATCCTTACGATCTCTCTCTCTAGACTACCTCAACCTCCTCATCAACGGCCAGGCCTTCAGCGACGTCACCTTCAGCGTCGAGGGCCGACTGGTCCACGCCCACCGTTGCATCCTAGCAGCCAGGAGCCTTTTCTTTCGGAAGTTCTTCTGCGGGCCGGAACCCCCCTCAGGCCTCGACCCGTCCGGGTCGAGAATCGGGTCGTCCTCGTCGGGGTCGCCGAGGGGGTCCACGGCCGCGGCGACCGCTACGGTGATACCGGTGAACTCGGTGGGGTACGAGGTTTTCTTGCTCATGCTTCAGTTCTTGTACTCCGGGCAGGTCTCGATTGTGCCTCAGAAACATGAACCCAGGCCGAATTGTGGTGAGAGAGGGTGCTGGCATACGCATTGCACCTCGGCCGTCGATCTCGCCCTTGACACTCTAGCAGCCTCTAGATCGTTTGGTGTTGAACAGCTCGCATTGCAAATCCAGGTTCGGTTACTCTCCCTCTCTACCCCCTCTCTCTCTCTAGATTGATGTTTGTGAGCTTTGTAATAGTGTTGTCCTACGTATTAAGGGTGAGTTTCAAGACGAAGCTAAAGGGGCTAAACTGGTGTTTTCCTCTATCGACCGTTTAGCCCCTTTAGTTCACTAGGAAAACTCATCCTAAATCATCCGTAGAAAAAACCCTCGTGTATCTTTTTCCTTTTCGGTTACAGTATCATGTAAGAAAACTCTTGTCGGTACGAGTTTCTTTCCGCATTTATGTAGCTGAAATTACACGGGAACAGAGATAGAGGTGGACAAATGGACAATGAATGAAATGGTGCTTCCTTTCGTGGGCTTTCATTCGCTTGTAAAATACGAGTAGTGGGTTTTATGGGTTTGGTTTTTGGGAAGTGGAATGAGATTTTTTCAGTTGGATTTTTATTGTTTTTTTTTTCCCTCTATTTTCTGAAATGATATTTGTTTTGTCAAGTGATTGGGTTTTATTTATTTATTGGATTTGGACATTCATTTTGGTACTAAAGATTGCAGAAAAAGGAGTTCCGTTTGATCTCATACTTTCTTCTCCATATTGTTTTTTCCTCATCTAGATTTCTCCACTTTTGATAGAATTCAATTTTTCCAAATTTTGAGCTTCTAGCCTCATACAACTGATAAAAACAAAGAGTACTATAAATATTTCTTTTCTTTTTGTCTCGTTTCGTTCCTTTTTCTCCCCACAGTATTTCTCGAGAAGAATGTTATGTACTTTTTTGGAAGTTCGGTGTTCAAGTCAGCTTACGGTCGATCTTGAAATCCAGAAATTAAACATTTGGGTAAATTTCCTATATATGACCCCGAAGATTCAGCAGAATATACAATCAACGAGGATAATCGATCTCACTGAAACAGTCATCCTACATCCTACTGTATGTTTGGGTTTTGGGAAAAAAAAATGCTAAATTGTGCTCAATGTCAATTTTCATTTTTTCAAAGGAAAAAAAAATTGGCATTGGTGATTAGTCGTGAGGAATATATCTTTGATTTCATGTAAGCATTCATGTAGAGGAGTTCATGTAGAGGAGTCTTTTTATTTCTTGAATTGGGTGCAAGTATCTTTACATTCCACAGGCAAGGACTTACTAAATATAGATCTCTCTAGTCATGTCTTCCACAGTGATCACTCACACCAAATCTTTCCCTAGACAATCTTAACTTTCCTCTTTTGGACTATGCTATGGAAGCCCCAAAGGATCCTGTTAGAAATGATACTTACCTCAATCACAAATTTGCACAAACACCACCACCCCCCACAGTGCAGTGAGAGAAATTAAGAAGCTTCCCCCACTTTTATCACAAGTTTGATCAAACACAATAAAACATGGTGAGCGTCTCCAGAGGGGGAATTTTTTCGGGGTAAAAGTGAGGTAAAATGTTTTACTCCGCAGGCATGTCGACTTATTTTTCGTCCTCGTCGGAATTTGGCAAAGGTGGTGGCTAAAGTCTATCCACTAGTAAGTAGCCGAATTCGCTACCGAACTTTGGAAGATTCATTTTTGGTGTCGATTTGGCAATAAGTTTGGTTTGCCGAACCTTACTGCCTCACCTAACCTAAGCTGGTCGAGACACCCCTGTCCACACGGAACCTACAAGCAAAAAAGTCCTCTTATCCTTCAATTTTTGTTGGCCAGCCACACTGTGACTCTCATTTCTTCAATATTATTTGGTAAAGTTGCAGCAATAGTGTAAAGCCATTTTTGGCAGAACCACTAGTTTAGCCATTGTATCGATATTTTGGATGATGTCTTTGTTAAAAATAAGTCTTGCTTGTAATGGGTGGAAAATTTGGGTTTGCCGAATCGATTGTGAGCTGTTTTTTTTCTGAAAATTTGGTAAGCCATAAAAATGATTTTGGCCAGACAAATAGTCTGTCATTGGAGATATTCTACTATATCTGCATGTTGATTTGGATTCTGGTGCAAAATGTTGTGTAATTACTTTTTTTGTCCCCCCCACCAATATGGCTTGCAGATTCAAATTATGAACTTGGAATTTCTATTACATATTCCCTTTGTGCATTATATTCTCTGTCTTATGCTACTTGCACTTTTTTGCTTTCTTCTACCATGGAATTGTACTATCGAACGATGTGTTATTCTATGATTTTCTCATCTTGATTCGCAACTAGTTTTTGTTTTTTTTTTTTAATAACCGGATGTCCAGACCAGTTTGATTCGTAATAAATTCAAAAATATTATTGCCCTGTGATTTATTATCAATCATTTTTCTCTACTAAGGTAACAAAATATTGAACCAAATAAATTGTTATATATCCATCTCTTTGCATATATAGTACTCACACTTCTTGTTTTCTTTATTTTGTTGTGGGAAATGCAGAAGCAGTTGGCAAGTATGGTGGAGAAGGCCTCGATAGAGGACGTGATGAAAGTCCTGATAGCATCAAGAAAACAAGAAATGCAGCAGCTCTGGACCACTTGCTCCCATTTAGTAGCGAAATCTGGTCTCCCACCCGAAATCCTAGCCAAGCACCTCCCTATCGACGTCGTAGCCAAAATCGAAGAGCTCCGCCTCAAGTCCTCCCTCGCCCGCCGCTCCCTCCTCCCTCCTCACCACCACCACCACCACCCCCACCACGACCTCGACCTCGAAGATCAGAAAATCCGGAGGATGCGACGAGCCCTGGACTCCTCAGACGTTGAGCTTGTCAAACTCATGGTCATGGGAGAAGGACTAAACCTTGACGATGCGCTGGCATTGCATTATGCCGTGGAGAATTGCAGTCGGGAGGTGGTGAAGGCGTTGCTGGAGCTTGGAGCGGCAGACGTGAACTTCCCAGCAGGTCCTGCCGGGAAGACACCGCTCCATGTGGCGGCCGAGATGGTGTCGCCGGACATGGTGGCGGTGCTGCTCGACCACCACGCGGATCCCAACGTGAGAACTGTTGATGGGGTATCTCCTCTCGATGTGCTCCGGACTTTGACTTCGGATTTCTTGTTTAAAGGGGCAGTTCCGGGTTTGGCCCATATTGAGCCCAATAAGCTTAGGCTGTGTTTGGAGCTTGTTCAATCCGCAGCATTGGTGATTTCGAGGGAGGAAGGTAGCGGAGGTGGCGGCGGTGGAAATGCTGGTTGTTCGACCACAGCGATTTATCCGCCGGGGATGAGCGATGGGACTAGTAGTGGGAACAGCAGTGGTGTCAATATGGGTAACTTCGGATTGGATTCGAGGTTGGTTTATTTGAATCTGGGTGCCGCGGCAGGGTCCGGTCAAATGGATGAAGGAGACCGTGGCGGCAGTGGTAGCCACCAGAGGGATCAAGGTGGTGGTGGCGGTCACCCGTCAATATACCACCACCACCACTCTCATGAGTATTAGCTTACCTGACCTATTTATAAGTATATTTTATGTACGTAATGCATCCATTCCAAGAGAAAATTGGTTCCAATTTATGGAGGATTTCTATTGGATTATAACTATATATATATACTATTAACTATATCTCCCTTATCTAATTAAGCTTTGCTATGCCTTTTGCTTTTGTCTCGGAAAATGATTTACAAAACAGAATAGTTTATAGAAAATCCAATAAATAATTATGTGAGTGATTTTACAATTTTGAGAAATAGTATTGTGGTTAGATATCCAAAATCAAAGAATTTTTATAAAAGGTGGAATCATCCATAAACTTTATATATTAGTAATTCTCTATCTGGTAGTGCTATACAAGCAATATTTTCACATTACACGATATCAACCGTGATCTTTTCATGTCAAATTAAAAAGTGTTACTTTTATTCGCTGCCATGGGTGTTGGTCATCTTAGGATCTAAACTACGACTCTTATAGTCTTTTTGAATACTTTCTGTATGTCGTTAATCTGATTTGTTGACTATGATCGTCTAAGTTAATGCATTACTTTCCGTTTGACAAAAAAGAAGTGTTACTTTTGTGCCATTCCGAACAAATTTTTTATAATAAACTCTGTTCCGTGAATCGTATTTCTAATTGCGTCTCGCTTTTTCTGATTTTTGCAGTAGCTTCCATGATCGTCATAAGCTAGAATATGCCGTTAAACATAGCAGACCGTCACTATATATATATATATATATTGCAATGAGCATTTTTGGAGAAGGGTATTTTCTTCTTGAGGAATCAAGGCAAGAAAAGTTAATCCAAGTAATTGCAACTGGGTCATGGAGAGGACTTAAGGTCAAATTTTTAAACCCCCCGCCCGTCAATAATTCCTTTTGTTTTTATTTGTTATATCTGTAAATGTCAAAGGCCTAGTATTTATTATGATGACCTATTCTTTTCTTGTCTCCCTACCCACCTAGCTATCAGAGGATATATTTTAGTAATTGAAACTCATATTAATACTATTACACTTCGTCCGATAAAATATTACTAGCTCCGTTCCAAATTATGGTGCATGTTTTCTTTTTGGGACCTCATAAAAATTATTTATATTTCACAATCTATAATTTATTTTTTATGATGTTGAAATCTTTGTTTAAAAAATTAATGGAGATATATCAAATGAGATCTACGTTGAATATATAAAATATTATAAATTAAAAAATATAGACAATTTTTTGAGACGTCCAAAAAAGGAAACGACACATGATGACATTACCATGGGAAAATATAAGCAAAATATGTTGTATATGCACATATACACACATGATGACATTACATGTGCAATGCATGTTTTGGTTTTTCGTATAGTTATTTTAAGGCATTGTTTGGACATGGATTTTTATCCTAATGAGGGAAATCATGAGCCTACAGTCCCCTTATTTTATTCATTTATTCAAAAAAAAAATTTAATTCTTTTCTTCTTGCTTTCAGGGGCATTAGGGAGAAAATTGATTAGCTTTAATGAAGTTGGGTTTTAGTTATTTTAATGGGGGGCATCATTTTGGAAATGGACAAAATTGATTGGTTGTCTTGCATGACTGCAACACTGAATGTGACCACACGACAGCTGATTAATATAATGGGAATTATCTAATTTTGGATTTCCTCCCTGTAATCCTCCTTTTGTCCCCCCCTTGCCTTTTTTGGGCTCCATACTAGTCTCATAATTAAACTTGTGGCAAACCCTAGGATTGAATTTTTTTTTTTTTTATAGTTGGATGTCCAGGTCAGCTTGCACGCAATTCGTCTAATTCCGGAGCTTCAAAGGTAACAACTGAACATAACCCCCGTGAATTCAAGATTTAAAATGTTTGGCCTCTGTAAAAATAGACAAAAAAAAGCATTTATTGATTTCTCACAGTCACTTGGACAAACACCTTGGGTTAGAATTGATTGTTCTTAACCCTAGCTAGGATTGATTGTTCTTGAGGCTTGAGCTACAAATTCTAGTCTTTTTACCCTCCCAAAAAGCTTTTTGGAATCGCTATTTGTTAAATATCACGTACATGCATTTTACTCCATAGACTATGAACAAGGGGTACAATTAAAATTTTTTTTTGTACTCGATCCGAATTATATTTCGCATTGTACTTCCGATTACTACATATTGAATCCGCAAAACACAGACGGAAATTTTTTGCTATAATTTTTTAGTACGCCAATATAAACCAGGTCGTACCCAGCATACAGATGAAGCTAATTCGATAACTCTTCTTTCTTCTATGGTTAGCATTATCGTAGAATACAGGTTTTGGTTTCTTTAATAATGATGACAATGAATTTTGATTCGTACCTTAATTTTGCTGTTATATTTGATGTTGGGTTCAAATTGCCTAAGTTATTTAACTGTTTTCCCTATTTTAAATTTCCACTCTTATTTGAATCTTACACGAGTTTAAGCCGATGACATATAGTAGTAAGTCGTGAGTGAAAGAACATGGTATAGTATTTTTTTTTCATTTAGTAAAAAGGTTTGTTATTTTTTTTCTTATCGACTTCCCCATTCATTTTTACTATTGACAATGAAGCCAAATTGAGAGTTCAGTGAATTAT
This sequence comes from Rhododendron ovatum, assembly GCA_019656835.1. NCBI lineage: Eukaryota > Viridiplantae > Streptophyta > Magnoliopsida > Ericales > Ericaceae > Rhododendron > Rhododendron ovatum. Next base: position 5,437,936 of record CM033791.1, read on the forward strand.
TTAGATTCCAATTATATAGTATAAGACCTTTGACTGAATCAAGTCATATTTATGAAAATGTAATTAAGGTGTAGGAGCATTTCACTGTTCAATTTTATAAAAATGTTATACTGATAACGGTAAATATTTTTCTTTAAATTGTCATACCAATATTTAAGATCATGATCAAAATATAACTACCCTATAATCAAAAAATAACAATAATAAACTCGAGAAATGTTTCTATCCCCAAAAATCTAAATTTATGACGTGGAGAAATTTAACATGCAACTTAATTTCCTACCGATGCAATGCGACACCGATTCCTAAAATACGTATCAGCAAAAATTTCTGAAAATATTTCTATAAGAGCAATAAATTTGAAGTTTTTTTTTTGCTCGGCAAAAGGAAATTTTATTAAACTCGAAAGGTTACATCGAGAGGAAAAACTGGGGAGCAAACTAACTCAACTCAGTAAAAAGAAAAAACGAAAACAATCTCATCCAACAAGAAATTGGAAGAGAGCACCTCAAGGCTAGGATTACAGTTTCAACAAACGAATACCATCTAAGAATCCTTTGAACTCCTCGATCGAATACACCTTAATTTCAAAATTAACTTTCATCCACATGGCCACTCTGTACTTGATTAAATCCACTACCTCCTCTGAGTTGATTGTCACGTTATGAAATATGAACTTATTCCGCATAATCCAAATTGACCAGATTGTCGTATAGAAGCAAGCTTTCCAAATGTGTTTTTCTAGGTTGCGAAAACTGGTATCAAACCATCAACTCGCCATACCAGCTATATAAATTTGAAGTTTCTAAGACAACAAAAGGGATTGTCATTTCCATGCATGAGCCTGGTTTTGATGCTTCATTTCAAGCAATTCTTTTTTATCATTTGAAAGAATTAATTAAGCATTGTAATAACCACTTGCACAATCAACCTTAGGTAAAAATTCTTTTCCTTTTTCTCCTTTGTCCTGTCACCATCCATCCACTTTTTAGCTAAAGTTAAGGAAAAGAGGATAATCAATGGTGATACACACACAAAATAAAAAAGTGTAAGAAATTTTAACATAACATATTTATAAATGGTCGGCAAAATTGCCTTTTTATAAAGTTTTGTTGCAGTCATAGGACACAATATAGGCTTTCCAAGTAGTCATTCTTCAATAAAAATGCTTTCTATTCAATTGTTCTTCATAATCACTTCTGAAAACCATATAAGTGTATGGTAGGGGGCTCATATGACAGGTGGATAGCATGTTTGAAGTGATGGAACATTGACAATTTCTTCTCTTCTATTGTTGCTTTTGAGGGTAGAGATTGCTTTTGTGCCAAGGAAGTTTCGTTTTGGTTCTGTTGAGTTGTCGAAAATAATGCGAGAAAGATCGATTCCCAAGAAAAGTGAAGTGAAGTACAATAATTTATTTTCGTGTGTTCTCTTGATAAGAATGTTGCAGGAAAACTAAAATTCTTTCTTTTCGGCAGAATCTATTTTGCAAGAAAAATGTTTCACGGGTAGAAAATTAAAGTTGTGGGTTCCACAATTTCTTTGGTGACGGAACACACAGAACATTACGAGAAAATTGATTTTCTCATCCTTTTCCATGCAACTGAACGGGTGGAAAGAAGATTAAAAACTTATGAATTCTTAAAAAGTCGACAAAGATTTTATTATTAAAACTCAGAAAAAAAATCTTTTGCGTTACAGAAGTATGAGTGTGAGCACTACATGGGCAGAGCCATGATGTCTATTCAAGGGTGGGGCAAAGTAAGAGTAGAAAATTTCTACGAGAATTATATAATTCATTCCATGTATTATATAAAATTCATTCCATGTAGTTAATTAATTAGAACTCTAAAAAATGATTTTTTTGGGTGAATTAACCCTCGATTAAGCAAGCAAAAGAGATGATTTTCACTGAACAAACTTAGTCTCACTGCAGGACCGGCTTTCACTACGTTTCAGGCGGTTCAATTAAGTGAATCTTTTGCATTTAAAATGAATTGAAATCTTATACAGTATATTGTTTCCTATATTTGAATTTCTCTTTAATAGTATTTGGATTATTCAAATGAAGTCAAAGTAAGTAAAAACTCACTTAGATTTGTGAGTAATTAAGTAGATGATAGAGCTCAACAAAATATAAATAAATAAATTTTTAACCAAAATAAATATCTTTTGCATATAAAAGGCTTTGACACAGTTTTTTGAAAAGCCCAAGTTTTGGTGTAACACGACGACTGGGCCATATGAGAGAAATGGGCCTGAGTTTTGAGGCTTTTTTGAAAAGCCCAAACTAGCTGAGGTGATGCTTTATATCTGGGCCCTATTCAATAGGCTAAAGGAACATGACGGCCAGGATGTTGATAATTAATATCCGCCGAGAACATTTTCAGCATTAACAAATATTGTAAACATGTCCTTGGCGATTATTAATTATCAAAACACGTCATTGGTCGTCATTTTCCCATTTGTTGTTTATTAGACATAGGTTTCAAAAATTACGTTAAACATTAGTATAAATTAAAAAATATAGGTCATTTAGAAGTGGCGCAAGCTCTAAAAACGATCAAACAAATTTTGACGGAGGGATATTTGGCCGGACTTGTTCGTGTTTTCAGGGGCAGATCCAGTGTGTTAATGAATAATAAATATGCTACCACTTTTAACAAGTTGAACAATGGTCTAGCGGTAAGGCAGTCTTGTAATTGCCAAGAGGTCAGAGGTTCAAAATTTGTTACCTATTTCTACTTCTTTTTTGACGTTCGCTTCCTTTTTACTGCTCCAATCATATATACACATTAAAAAAAGCTTTCATTTACTATTTTACTAATTCAATAAGTGATTAAATTTTGAACATCATTAAAAAAAATATATTCAATTTTAAAAGTACTAGTATGGACATTTTTGAAACTCAAATTATGTGCAATTATAAAATGTTTTTTTTTCCCGTATTCTTAGCAAGTTTATTTTTTGTTATTGTCCACTCCGTGATATTAATTCAAAACCAATAAAATTAACACTTTTTCAATTATTTTAACAAAAAATTATCGAGGATGTCATATTTAAGGTTCGCTTTGAGCCCTGAATCTCAGAGCCATTTTTATACTCAAATAGTGACCCATCTTGTACAAAAACTGAATCCGCCACTCTGTTCTCGTATCCAAATACAGTCTTCCACTCCTGCCCAAGAGAGGATCTTGTAAATCAAAATACTAAGCAGTTACGGATTTGTTCACCTACTCTTTTTGAGGACAATCAACTTTATCCACATTGATGAGGTCGAAGCCGAACCTCATTTGGTGGTCTTAGAGCACTGTCACGTGGTGTCCCAAATATTTTTATCTATCATACCTTTTTGTGGACTCCATTACTTAGTGTATGTCTTAGTGTATGAATCTTGTAGACTGAAAAATCTAGGCCTACCCCACACCGTGTGGGGCTCACTCGGACCCCACAAAAATGCAAAAAAATATTCAAAAATTTTAAAATAATTAATCAGCTCCAACGGATAATAATTATTTTTTACGGGATCCTATAAATACCTATTTTAAAATTTATAAAATATTTTTCTTTATTTTTGCTGGGCCTAGAGTGGGCTAGCTCTGTAGTGGGCCCCACATGACGTGTGGTGTTCGTATCACTGGTGCTTATAAAAATGTATAGTGAATAAAAGAGCCGGGTTGGTTCAAAAAAAATAAAGATGTCCGTCACCAGATGACGGTGGCGGGGACCGCTAAATAAATTACTTGATTTCGTGACTCTCCCTCCAACATTCTTAACTAATTTGCAGACGCGTGGCTGGGCGGACTCTCAGCTGTTTCCGCCTAAGCCGGAAATGAATTTATAATCAGCTCTAATTGAGATCGACATCGGCACTAATGACTCAAACCCGATAGAGAGAGAGGAAAAAAAAAAACACATTTGATCAACATCCACTTGTATAGATATTCGTATGGACTTATATGCCCAATCCTATCCTCTTGTACACATGTCTAATTTTGGTCAACATCCATATGCGTCCGCAATCAACCACTCCCGAATAACATAATGAAACAATAATCCTCGTATGATGTCAAGAGACTCAAAACACATGATATTTAGAAGTTTGCTCGATCGAAGGTCTTAGGTTCGAAACTTCTTAAGTGCTATTAACTCGTGTGGATCAAATATATATATGTGACTTTAAATTATCCCTTGCGAGTCGATTATATATATGTGACTTTAAATTGTTCCTTGCGAGTCGATTGGTCTTTTGTCATATATGGGATTTTAAATGGTCTCTTGCTCGGGATTGGTCTTTAGAAATTAATCGAGATATGTGTAAGCTGACCTGAACACTTGTGTTATAAATAAAAAAATTAGATCAACCGACTTGGTAACATTGTTCTTAATTCTTACTAATTAAAATTTTTTGCCTTTGTGGATAAGGAAAAATAAGGTATGAGAGAATGACTAGCACGTGGCAAACTTACGAAGCCCAAATCTATCTGGGGTCGGTGGATTTGACTAGAACCCCATGACTGGGCAAATACTACTCTTTTTGCTGGCATTCAATCTTTATGTGCTTTTTCCATATCATTTGCTTAAAGCTTGCTTTTCTAGAGTAATCCAGGCGTACAGGTTTAGCCGGTCGGGCCCCGCCCGGATTCTACCAGGATTCTGCCGGGGTAGGGTTTCCCCCAACAGAATTAACATACATACAAATTTTAACAGAGTTGACTACATTTCGACACGATGATAAAATGACACAGAAAATAAACAATATCCCACCGAACTTTTCCAAACACGTACTCGAGGCTTAACTATGGACAGCGACCCGAATAGAACCCGATATTTTTGAAACCAGGAGAAAGAAAACTTCTAAACCATTTGCATGCCAACCAATAAAAAAGTGCAAGCACCCCTTCCAAGCTCATCCTTGCATTGAAATGCTAAAATATACTCAGTAGCTTTAAGTGTATATATACACAGCACCAGATACCCATTGTAGCAGTACTTGTACCTAGAGTTACGTTTTCACATACATTGCAGTTAGTGTTGCTTCTGCTAGAAAAATGGCCAAGACTGAGAACCAAGAGAACCAACCCCCTCCAGGTCTCTCTCTCTCTCTCTCTCTCTCTCTCTCTCTCTCTCTCTCTCTCTCTCACACACACACACACACACACAACACAGTTGGAGATGTATGAACAGACCTTTAGTTCATAACAAAAAAATATATATATTTGAATCCAGGGTACCCAAGTGAAAATCCTCCAACGGTGAAGAAGAAGTGGTTTCGTGGCACGAAGAAGAGAGGAGAGAAGGGCTGCATTGAGGCTTGGTAAGTATTCACTGTATAAATTTATCATAATCAGATATTTCCCATATGCCAATACTCGATATAGGATCAACAATGTTTTGATTAACTCTTTCTGTTTTGCAGCCTTGCTGCTCTGTGTTGCTGTTTTGTCTGTGAAGAATGCTGCTGAAAGATGACTCTTTTAGGGCAATATTATCTGCATAAGAACACTCTGTCAATCATATTTATATCATGGCTACGAGCTAGCTTTGTAATAATATTTCCCAGATCATGTAACTTGTCGTATGGTCGATGTTTTTTTTTTTTGGATTAGGCGTATAGTTGATGTTACATGTGATATTCAACTAGAGTGCTAATAAAAATTTACGTGTATGCTTTTCATTTCTTGAAAATGGTTGATCAATCTCTGAGGAGGTTACGTTGACAAAACGTGATAGTTGAAAGGGTGTTCTTGAAAATAACCCATAAGCAGAAATAATAGGGATGAAAATACGGCAATAGTACTCATGCATGTTAGAATTTTCATCTCAGAACTAAATCTTAAATTCACTGTGCGGCTACATAATCCAAAATCGCAATTGGAGAAAAAACATCTGATCAAATATATCCACTTGTATAGATAATTTTTTTGAACCAGACTTGTACAGATATTTGTATGACTGTAGGTATACCTAATCCTGGACCTGGAGGTGCTGTAGTGCAACTCCGCACTACACGTGTAGTTCAGCCAATCCGGCCGTTCATCTCGGCAATGGACGACTCGGATTTTCATCCAAACAATGAACGGGTAGGATTTGTAGAAACTCAGATTATATCCAACCATTCATTGTCAAGATCGATGGCCTGTATACGCCCTATAAGGTGCCTTGCACTACGCAATTTCCCAATCCACCTAATCCATCCTCTTGTACAGTTGTCAGGATTTCACAATCCACCTAATCCTATCCTCTTGTACAGATGTCTAATTTTGGTCAACATCCATATGCGTGTGCAATTAACCACTCCTGATTAGCATAATGAAACAATAATCCACGTATGATGTCAACAGACTCAAGACATGATATTTAGAAGTTTGATCGCTCGTAGGTCTAAGGTTCGAAACTTTCTAAGCGCTATCAATTCGTGTAGGACTTTTCTTTGCACTTAGAATTTCCCGAACTTTAAATGGTCCCTTGCTAGTCGATTGGTCCTCAAGAATTAATCGAAATACGTGTAAATTGATCTGGACACTAGTGTTAAAAAAAAATTTGGATCAACCAACTTGATAACATTATTCTTAATTCCTACTAATTAAAATTTTTGCCTTTTGTCGACAAGAAAAAATAAGCTATGAGAGTGACTGGGGTCGGTGGATTCGACTCGAAAAGATTAATGGGCGTACTCAATTATAGGCATAATTATCGGCACGACTCTATCGAGAAAAACTAGATTTTCTTAGCCGTTTGGTTTCTATTGCTCCTGTTTTCATGTTACGTGGGTAATGCTCAAAAAAATTATCGAAAACGACATCCTATTTTAGTTGGTCTAAGCCAAAACATGGCAAGTCGATTACTTGTCACCGGGCAAGACAAAACATGCCATGACTCTATCAAGCAAAATCTAGATTTTCTCAGCCATTTGGCTTCAATTGCTCATGCTTTCGCATCTCGCGGTAAACCGAAAACGGCATGTTCTTTTATCTAACCAAAACAATTCCTAGTATAAACGCGTTTTGTCGTTGACAAATCATGGTTTTGGTTTAGCAGCAGAGCATATGTTCTTCCATTAAAGTAGATCACCAAATTGCTTTTCCAATTATTCTCCCTTACTTTGACAGTATTTCATGGTATTTTAGAGCCGTAGATTCTCTCCCATCAACCAAGAAAAGAACCCAGTTCAAAAGCAATGTGAAAACTAGGAAATTAAAACCCTCTCCTGTTGGCTTTTCAAGGTAGCTTTTGATTAGGCTTTTGATCACTTTTCAAATCATTATGACTTGGCAAATACTCTTTTGCTGGCAGTTAAATCGTGCTTTTCCATAATCCTTTGCTTTAATAATGCTTGCTTTTCTAGAGTAATCGAGGTGGGATCCAGGTTTCACGGGTCAGGCTCCACACGGATTCTACCGGGTTAGGATTTCAAACAATACTGAGAGTCTGGTACTGTCACGCCCCCAACAGAATCAAACCCTTCTTACCAAATTCGAATGCGTCCGTTGCTAGGTTTGTAATGTAAATTCGCAAGCATCGAATTTATCAGGGTTGAATACTTTTCGACGCAACAAAATAACACAGAAAATAGACATAGCCCACCTAACCTTACCAAATACCTGCTCAAGGCTTAACCATGGACTACGACCCGAATACAACCCGATATTTTTCAAACCAGGAGGGAGAGAACTTTAAACCATTTGCCAACCAATAAAAAAGTGCAATCACCCCTTCCAATCTCATCCATGAATTGAAATAAAATATAGTTTTGAGGGGTATATATAGACACGGCACCTGATACCCATCATATCACTTGCAAACAGAGTTTTAACAGATACTTAACAAGTCCCTTGCAGTTGGCGTTGTTTCTGCTTGAAAAAAATGGCCAAGACTGAGCAGCAAGAGAACCAACCCCCTCCAGGTCTCTCTCTCTCTCTCTCTCTCTCTCTCTCTCACACACACACACACACACACACACACAGAGTTGGAGACTTATGAACTGACCTTTAGTCCATACCAAAAAAAAATTGAATCCAGGGTACCCAAGTGAAAATCCTCCAACGGTGAAGAAGAAGTGGTTTCCTGGCACGAAGAAGAGAGGAGAGAAGGGCTTCATTGAGGGTTGGTAAGTATCCACTGTATCAATTGTCATAATCAGATATTTCCCATATGAGGATCAACACAATCAATTCTAAGTAGACTCTGTACAATGAAAAATCCAAAGTAGTTGTTCTATATAGGCAAAAATACAAGAACTTCACATGAAATAGGAGAGAATTCAAAGAGTTTGAACACACCAAAAAAACAGCGAAAGAAGCACTACGACCAAAGTCATATGACTGAATTTGGAAAACTGATGTTATTACTGCCGAAGAACTCTTAAATCGTAAACTTCTGAAGTGATGGTCGGGGTGATCAAATGTTTGGTATTTCACCACCCGTTTTACCTGAACTGAGATTGTGAACCACCACAAAGCTATACGAGATAAATCTCAAAAACGATATGCTCACATTAACTGCGGACTTACCCATTCCCTTCATATAGAAGGCTGATCGGGTTTTATTATTTAAAAAAAAATCATCAATGTTTTGATTTACTCTTCTGTTTTGCAGCCTTGCTGCTCTGTGTTGCTGTTTTATCTGTGAAGAATGCTGCTGAAAGATGACTCTTTTACAGCAATATCTGCATAAGAACATTGTGTCAATCATATTTATATCATGGCTATGAGCTTGTAATATTCCTAGATCGTGTAACTTGTCGTATAGTTGATGTTATTTGTGATCAACTAGAGAGCTAATAAAAATTTATGTGTATGCTTTTCGTTTCTTGAAAATGGTTGATCTCGTCAACAAATCTAATTTGGATGTGCTTCAGCAAACTAAACTGTTCCAAGTATAAGCAGAAATAGGATGAAAATACGGCAGTACTCATGATAGAATTTTCATCTCAAAACTAAATCGTAAATCCATTGTTTGACCGAACAATTTTTTCTACAAACAAGGCTTGCTCGATAGACAAAAACCCAGTAGAGTTAAGTATGGCTATTCCATAAATATTGATACCGGAAACCCCTCCTTTTTTCCCTTTCTTCATCCAACTGAGCATTTCACATTATCAGACCTACCTAATAGCAAACCAACCTTGAGAAGGTTCATTTTAATTATGTTACATGGCTACAATATACACACACACACACGCAAAGGTTCTTAATACCATACCAACTAAAGGTACCAGTTTTTCTACTAGTATGGTACTTACCGGAACCGGTGAGATCTGGGTTCCGTTTTGGATTTATCATTAAATCAAGCATAAAACAAACATTAAATTGATACAAAAACAAAACTTTAAATAATCCGGTGTAATCCAGTACTGACCGGTATTGGCCAGTATCAGCCATAAATACCCAATATCGGCCGGTACCGACCTTGATTTGCGTCCAAAATGAATTACAGCTCTAGGATACTGGATTTGATTAAAAAATAGTACGTGAGTACGCTACGAAATTCAAAACCCGGGTTGAGCTTCAGAGGCAGCCTCAGGTACACCTAAATTCAGATAAAATATCTACACGGTTAGGTGATATATCTAACATCTTACGACATATATATAGATACAATATTGCAACTTATCTCTCTTTTGTTGACACCTGTTGAAACTTCAAACGTAATTAAGATAGTCCTAGATCATGCCAGCTAGCTCCAGAAGGATTGATACGAATGCCTCGGTGGGAAACTATAAAATAATGTCCAGATCAGAACCTAACAATTAAACAACTCATGAACACACAGTAAAAGAGATGACTCTCATCACCTAGCTCAGAATTTAATAATCAGTTATTTGTTAAGCAGGACTTTGGGAATTAAAGGCAGCATCCAATTGACAAAATAGGCTTCAATCATGCATAGGCTTTATTCTCCACCAGTTTAATGGCACACCTCGAGTTTAAATCCTATTCCCTCTCAACTTTTATGGCCAATATAATAACTGAGCAAGATTGTTACAAGTTTAACCAAATCAAGAATAATATTTCACAAATAAAGTTCTAACCAGGCAGCAGTGATTCTCAAATTGAATCCGACTGTGGGAATAGCTTCTCCAGCATGTTATTAGAAAGGATCCGATGGGGGTCCAATTCACTTCGTGCTTTATTGTACGCATCCACTGGAAAACGCTTTCTCAACCTTGCTCGCAGAGTTGCAAGCTCTTCCTTGTCCTTTGGAACCTACACAAAATATCTTACTAAGCAACTATTGCTAGTTTTATCCAGAGATCACCCGCAAGCTCCCACATAAAATATCAGCTCGATTGTCTACGTTAACAACCAGAACTCGGGACTACAGAGGACAAAGTTTAGAAACTAACCTTTGTTACTTGCCAAGAGATTGAATATTTGGACGCATTGTATTGGAATTTTTACATAGTTAGATTGTATACGTAAAATGTGTGGAAAATGGAAATAAACATGAATTAACCCAGAATGTTGTGAACCTTACGACCTCAATACTATTCAAAAGATATATAGTAAAGAAAATATCATCTCAGAAAATTGAAGAAACAATTACAAAAGTTCTTCTTATCTTAAAACTCAGGCTGTGTAAACAGTGTGTGTGCAAATAATGCGAAAGTAATATCTATATGCCGTTTTAGCTTTTTGCCAATAACTATTCGACCGAACCAAGGTGTTGGTCCTTAGAATGTGTGAGAACTATCTTCAGAAAATTCCTACCATTTTACTGCATCGTCTTGTTCTCTCTGTTTAAAGACTCTTACTTAGAATCCACATTTGGAAAAAGGACTGCGAAGGAAAAGCATATGCGGGAATTGTCTACTACCTCAATCTTAGCCCAATGTTCATAAGCAGAATACCGATCCCACAACTGTGTTTGGGCCAAATGCCTGTAGTGGAAAAACTTCTCAGTTATTTCTTTCCTCTGGCGAGCATCCGCTGTAGGAAGGTACATAATTATACCAACCTGAAACAAGGAATTAAAATGATATAAGAATACAAAGTGTCCAATCAAACAATCTACAGCACCTGTGATTGGAGTCGCTGTACACTGAAGCTCCTCCTATAAAGTTCACAAGACACGAAACCAGTACGCAGAAAAATCGAACTCAATTCATACCAAATGTGCACATTTGATTAATATGATATTCTTCATGACTTGATTGTCAGGAGCTTTAATACGTCGAAAAGAGCCAACTGACAAGCCAGACTTGATGAAGCTTGATCATAGTTATGGGTTCTTACTTCGTATAGCTACCCAATTGGCAAGGCTCCATTATTTAAAGTTTTTACATGTTTTATTCAGGCGAGACCAAGAAATCCAAATTCTGCGAAACTTTAACGAGTTAAGAGTTCACCAAACTGTCAAAAGTGCGTGCTTTAAACCTAAATGCTGGGTAGTTAGTCACCAGTCAGTAACCATGGAGACAAACAAATCCAAGAGTTGTTTCTCAGTTCCCACGAAACATAACTTAGAAACGTGCTCAACCACAAGAAGCCAGATCAAATTATGTAGCTACTGCCTAAAATGTTCAGTTATCAGCATGGACGCAAGGACACACCAAGTACGCTGTCATGACCCTGTCTGAGACTCTGAATAGACACTCTTCAGACACATGCTGACTTATATTCGACAAGTTCCCAAAAGAGTTTCATTCTCTTAATTTTTTTTATCAAACCAAAATGGAAATGCCAGTTTGGAATAAACAATAAAGTACAAAGAATAAGAAATGAATAGCCTATGCATTCTTGAAAAACACATGGAATACAAAGAATTGTCCTTCCGTCTGGTTTTCCCATGTTGAAAGACTACACTTCGAGAACAGTTGTTTGTAAGCAACTTCAAAAAGTAAGACAATAAAGTCTACTTGCACTTTTATCCAATAAACCTAGAAAAATAACTAACTTGTTAATAGTTTAATAGCAAAAATAAATTGGTCACATAAAAAGAAACAACATACTTTCTCATCATACATACAAAGATAGATGTTTACTCAACATGTATCCCCAATTCCCCACCATTTTCGCATCTTAATGATTTCAAAACTACCATATCTTTGCGTCATAATTGCATCTCATGTCCATGTACTCCTCCTCCTTAGGTTGCTCGCATTGCATGTGCAACAATTTCGTTCTTAGCTACTGAATACTGATATAGAGGAGTGATCAGGTGTGGGAAGAAATAAGGAAAGATTGATAAATGCACAAGGCTCATATGTGATTAGAGGAAACCTTGAAAATGCATTAGAACGAAAAGGAGAACTTGATTACAGAAAAAGCCTATAACTGAGGACATACACAAAAAAGGATTGAAAAAAAATAACTACTAAACAATACTATTGAGCTTGATCATTGCAAACCACCAGTCTTGACAAGCTAAAGTGAACATCCAAAACAGTCAACAAAGTCATGCCAAAATGTGTAAGCACAAGAACATATGCGATGATGGCACTGAAAATGGCTCATGTAAAAAGCTGGAAAATAAAAACTTGAAGGACTACAGGCATATTTAATATTTTGCACGCTAGCAAGGCTCTTCAAATATTGCGACAAAAAGGCTAATTTCAGAATGAATCGAAAGCAATGAAACAACTGCATTGCAATTACCCAAGAGAAAATATCATCCTCTGATTTGCTTGAAGCGGGGCTCATGGGGCTCTTGCTGCGAGCTGTCCACCGCTGTTCTATAGGAGCAGGTGCAGGTATCAGTTCCTTGTTTATAAGTTGCATCAGCTCTTCTATGTATTCAAGATCTTTCATACTGGGCTTTGATAAGGTTCCAGCAGGAAAACATGTCTCCGATACCCACTGTTGGCCACCACAATCAAAGCCAAGAATTTCATCACTCCAGCCTACTCTGTATCCTTCTGACTTCCTCCAAAACTCTGCCTCAGCCTGATTGACCTTTACCACATGGTATTTGTTGAGAGGATCCAGGGCAAGTAATTTATCTCTTAGCTCTGTAAATGAAAGCTCGCTTATGTCTGCTTCACCTTTGTCCGGAGATTTGGCAACATTCCCTTCACCTCTGCAAATAGCTATTTAAAGCAGGTGATGAACCGAAATAAACAGCACTACAAAGCTAGGAACAACATGACTGCCAACAATAGGTAAATTGTCAGAATAATCAGAAAATAAATTGCCAGAACCACTGAGGTTGGTGCTTTTAATCAGGAATGCACCAACGATGTCCATTAACAGAAGCTTCAAGAAATGCAGTGGAAATAGCAAAAAAAAAAAAAAGTAGGCAAAGACAATAGGCAAGCAAATTACAATACACAGAGCAACACAAAAAATTCCGTTTCCTCTTTCTCATGGTGTAATTCTTCTACACTTCATCAAGTAAGCTTAACCATTTGTTGACACCTTCACTCACATAAGATTATTGAGAACATGAAAAAGCAAGAAGGAAAGGAAGCACTAGATGAAGGAAGCATGGCATTGGATCAATCTTTGGCATAAACAAGAGAATTATTATTTTCTAACTCAATTCTAGCAAGAGAATAACCCTGACTAGTAAATAGTGAAATGAAGTTGAAGCAAAATCAAGACAATTTTTCACCTGTACTTCTTGAGAGACTCTTGGTAGTAGTCGCGAAGAGGCTGTATAGCTTCATCTTGACTATATTTTGGTTTAAACTTGGGAGGACCTTTCCATTTGGAGAAAGGGTTGCACGTCACAACCACAACAGTGTCAGTATATGGAATATAAAGATACTTCACATGCTTGTTCTCCGATAGCAATTTCCTACAAAAAGAAAGGGAGAGGATAAGTGAGAGTCTGGAGAAAGTAAAATATTTCATGTGATATTACACGCGAGTGCATGCATCCCGCACAAGGAAAGCTAACACACTGAGAGTTTTTAACAATGAAAAACTAAAAGCTTTGCTTGCATCTAGTATCTAAGCCTCACCCCTGATAGGTTTTAAACAACATAGAAGAAACAAATTACCAACAATAAAAACCACACACAATAACAACCACAGACAAGACCTATCTGCCATATTATCAGGCAAATTTAAAACTCCGCTAAAAAACAGCAATTCTAGATCCATTGCCCATAATTTGTGGTCTATCTCCAGCATTTAACCCAAATTCTGTAGCGTCCAGAAAGAATGGTTAAGTCCGAAGCTAAGACAGTCAAATCAACTCCACTAGTTACATCTCTCTTCCTTTTTTTTCTTCTTTGCGTGAAAATTTCAGGGGAAACATTTTAGAAAAAGAGAAAAGCAAAATGATTACTTGTGATTTTTCTTTATCTCTTTCATGTTTGAAACAAAAGTGTGCTCCAGTAGCTCTTGTCTATCAACACACTGAAGAGTTACTTCTGCTACAACGCCAAGGCCCCCTAGTCCGCAGCGAGCAAGATAGAAGAGTTCGGGATCTTTCTCTTTTGAAAGCTCTATCGTCCCTTTGGCAGGAGTAACCAGTTTCATGCTGATGACCTGCTCATCGATAGGAGGCAACCTTGCACCAGTTCCATGTGCGCCAACCTAGAGATGCATAGTGCACAAAATGAGCCAAGTTTTTCAAAAATTCAAGTTACATTTAGACACCGTAAATTTTTGAAGTAATGTGCATTACAACAGTATCCTGGATGCAATTTGAGGAGGCAAATGTCATTAGGCAGCACACACCAATCAAGTAATAAAATTTACAATGATCAGATAAATACATAGACGCAATTATCAGGGTCGATTCTATTACCTGGATTAAACATGGGTTTGGATTAAAATTCCCGTAACATTTCATTCCCGGTATACGAATGCAACAACTGGTAGATGATTTACATAACCATTCAACAACAATCCCACACGTATCATGCGATAAAAAAATGCTAATTAGTGCGGTGTGATTATTCATGTTACGAAACGGGGACAATTGTCATTAGAACAATCAAACAAGAAAATCTATACAATGGCTAAGAACATAAGGCACAAACATATAAAAAAACAATTTATTCAATTGTCCCAAAAATCCCAACCTGAACAATACCCCCAATCTGCTGCTCCCGAATCGACGCAAAATTCTGCAACGTAAGCCCATAATCCTTAATCCCATCCACAAGCTGCTGCACCCTAATGCCAGCCTGCACCCTAACCCTCTTCCTCTCCTCATCCACCTCCAAAACCTTATCCATCAGTGCCAAATTCACCATCCCCAGCCTCGTCAACCCGATCCCATTCGGTGACAGGCCCGACCCAACCGGCCGAATCTTCTGCTTCTTCTGATTAGCATCCCTCACAATGGCCTCGAGTTCGGGGAGCGATTCGGGTTGGAGGAAAACCCTAGTTTGGACCTCGTGGGTCCCGCTCCAATTGGAAACGGTGTGGAGGTCGTCGGGGAGCGGGGCGTAGCGGAAGAGTTGGGCCTTTTTGTGCTTGGCGTTTTCGGGGAAGGGGAAGGAGTAGTAGGTGGCGATGCCGCAGCCGAGGAGGAGGGCGGCGTAGCCGAGGTACTTGCGGAGCTCGGATTCGGAGGAGGAAGAGGGAGGGAGTGGTGGTGGTGTGGAGCAAAATGGGCGGGTGAGTTTGGGGTTTTGGGGAGGAGTGGTGGTGGTGGTGGTGGTTAGGATTTTGAGGGGGAGGGAGTGTGGGGTGGTGGTGTTTTGGTGGTGGTGGTGGTGGTGGTGGAGGGATTGGTGGAGGGATCGCCTGAGATGGAGAGCTCGGAACATTTGGGACTAGGGTCTAAGGTGAAAGAGAGTGTTTTTAGAGAGAGAGAGACCTGAGAAGAGAGAGATAGAGGTTTTCAGGGTTTATGGAATCCAGGAGAGTGATAATAAATTTCAGGTATGTGGCTGGCTAGTGGCTACAAGTCCTGATGTCCATACAAATGCGGGCCTTCAAGGATTCAGGTTTGTTAAGTACAAATTTTATGAAGATACAGTTTAGTTTAGTGGGGAAATGACTGAGCAAATAGGGTTGCAACAAAAATCGGTAAAACGGTTCGAACCAGTTCGAACTGTACATCTTGGTTCGGATTCGTAGATCGATGGTCCGGACACAATTTTAAAAATTCAAGAACCGTAGCACATGATTCGGTCCGTGGGATTTTTCTTTGGAGCATGAATTAAACGCAAATTTTAGAGTTCAAACAGGAAACATTATAACTTTAACGTTCAAAACTGATATAATCATAAAAAACCATAATTTGAAAAACACGATTATGTTTCAGCAATTTTGTAAAATAACTTTGAGAACCCATTACTCAAAACTTTAATAAAGTTTTGCGTTTTGAGAAGGTTTGTTGTGGATTGTAGACATTATCGTTTGCAGAAACTTCGATCTGCACTGATGAGATTTCTCTCACGAAACATTTGGGGCTGCAAGCGAGAAACAAAGCGACTTTGTGGCCTCAGTGCAACGGTTAGTTAGTTTATCACAAGATTCACAACCCAATTGTCGCGGGTAATACTTGATACAATGAAGTTAGCACCCCGATTGTTGCGGGTAAGGCGGAGTACAAAGGAGGGGAAGTGAGGGACTGAGATAAGAAAAAGGGAGAGGTTTAGTCAGGGCTTGGTTGAAGTATGGAGGTGTGGTGATTAGCAGTATGAAGAGGGAGATACACTAGCCCATCCAATTCTGCTTAGCAGTTCTACCAACAAATATACCGGAGAACATACTTTCATAGCCAACAACCAAATGTGTCCACAATGCAGAACACGACGTGTGATGTAACACAACCGCCTGGAGGAAGCGATAGAACAAAGAAATCATCGGGAGAAAGCAAATTCTGATGGAAAGAGCATTCCAATATTTCTACGCATTCATATGCTTTTATAAGTCGAAATCATAACAGTTACGGTACAGTTCATATTCATACACATTGATATAGAGACAGGCACCATGTATTCCCAATAAATCTTAAGCGTTTGCTGAAATTTAGCATACAGGCTGAAACGTTCAGAGATTCCTAATACAGTTTGTCATCAATCAGAGTTTCCCAATACAAGGCACAACATAATAGGTTTCTGTACAAGGCTTAAGCTTGAAATATAAGCCAATACAAAGACATACATACTCTAACTTGAGCTCACATAAAAGTCACAAACTAAGACATAAACTCTTGGGTCGCCCACCTCTCATCATACCTCCCAAATGAGTAGGCTGAGGTCGGCATCTCAGTTAAGTGGAAAGGATCAGGTTCAATTCCATAATCCGTCAACGGTCTATCCTCCAGAATATCATCATGATTCTGCACAAACTCTGGGATCTCAATCTCTCCTTTCCTTATGTCTTCCCAAAGGTACTGCAGGCGGCTTACATACTTGATTTTCCAATATAAGCTTTACAACCAAAACAAGAACGAATCCCGAGCATAAGAACACATTGGTGGAAATTTAGGGTTCTTTTCCCGGAAACCAAAGACAAACATATTCACTTCAAAACTAAAGATTTAAATTGTAAGGAGACAACATAATACAGGGACTTGATGAGCCAAATTTATCATGGAGAAAAACGTAATGCAAAAAGTTCGCAAATAATTGGAAAAAAGAAAGGCGGCAGGGGTAATGCAAGCTAGATAAGTAGCAGCAGCGTCACAAGGAAGTCCAAAGGCTTATGCATTTGGGACACAATCACACAACATGGAAAAGAGAGCACGTTACGCTAAAACATTTAAAAGTTGTGTAACGTATTTAAATCAGCGTCTTGGAGAATTACATCTGATAACAGACAAGTCTACAGTGATTTCAAATGGCCCTTCAAGCATACAAATTCTCTAGTTCTCATATACAATTCCACAGCTGATAAAAATTGCATGGGACAAATTACTTTGCTGGAAAAGTATGCGGCATCCCACATATCAAAACACGGGGTATCTGTTTTATTACTCAATAACTGCAAAAGAAAGTTCAGAGTCTGTATTGGAAAACTCTGTATATTCTGTTTGTTTGCTCTATAAAGTGGTTAATTTACCCACACAAAAAAACTGCAAAAGAAAGTATCTTCATGGGTATGCAACACTTTCAGGAGATTGTTGGGGCTAAGTTATAGCCGGTAAAATTAAGCCCCAATTTAAAGCCCCCGGATTCACACCTATGGACCTCAATAGCAAGTTAAAATCTTTCTCAAGAACCACCTAAACTGATGCCAAATCCAGATCCAAACAGCATTGCTAAGATCGCATCATCTTTGACATTAGTTGCCAGAAGAGTTTCGCTATTTAGACTACACACATATTACTGGCCTCTAGAAGCATTTCAACCAGCCACTATAACTTAGCTCTCCAAAACAAAATATGCATGCCACTTAGGAAAATTCCAGCCACGTTTTGAAAGTTAAGATGATTTTGCAATCTCTGTTTCCACTAAATAAGAATTACGGATATCACCAAACAACTTACCCTCCAGTTAAAAAGAATCGGCCAAGAGTGGCAATGACCAGCCTTGAGCGGAGCCCTGGATGAATGAAGTAAACAGCCTGCAGCCTATCCTTACAATCAGAAGGAAGCTCTTCATAGATCCACCTCAAGATCGTTAAGCCAGGGTTGTTATCTTCCTTCTGCACGGTGCTGTGCATGTAGACGATGCAGAAGGGTCCTTCAGGCATCTCAGTATTGATTTTGTGAAAAACAAACTTTTTCAGCCTTTCCCCAGCTACAACTGGAGCTGGTTACCATAAAAGACCAAATAAACAAGTGAGTCAGATGGGCATCAATTAATGGACAAAAGGAATCAATGCAAAGAAACTATGATGTAGCCAAGGCAGTTAAGTAGAGAACAGAAAAGTCAAATAAGGAAACCCAACAAAGATTGAACAAATAATTTGAATACTCACTGGCGCTTCAAAAGTAATGAATTAAGGCTACATACAACAGAACTCATACTGTCTTATTTTCATTAATGCATAGACACAAACTACACACATGTCAATTCCACTGGAAGACACACATCAAAGTGAATCTCAACCACTAGTTGCTCTTTTCGGGTTAAATTTTCTTTGTACCTAGCATTACTCACATTCTATTACAAAGCTTTGACATGTCATGGAAAAGCAGCAAGGAAGTGAAAACATCCAGCATACTCGTTAGGACTGGGCATATTGTTACCAAAGCGAGTAGTTTCTTTCTACAAAAGTGACAAAGAAAGTTTAAATTTTGGTTAATAAGAAGCAACTAAACACAGCTAACTTCAAAAAGCACAATTTGTGGGGAAAATGCAGCTAAAAACTAACAATCCATTAAATCACGTTAAATAGGTAAGACTATAACAAGGGATTAAAAAATGGGATTGGCCCGTTTGTTTGTTCTGATCAAAGCATGAATTGGAGTCATTGGACTACAGATTAAGGAGGCCCCATATCTTGCGTTGGGTTAGAACTTTTGTAGTTGGGACTCGGGATGAAATGTCCATCGATGTACAATAACCTCGGATACGTGGTACTAATCCCCTGCTATAAGTCTTTTGAAATTTCTTGCCTTTTTGTTCCTTCCCTATAATCCAGTCCAGCAAATAGGGCGTTAAGGTATTGTACATAACATGCTTTAAGGGGATGGTTGTGTATCAGTAACCACCCACTAGTAGGTGCTTTTCGGATACCAAAAATGGGTCCCATGGGACATGTAATAAATCCCAAACTTAATCCAGCTAATCAAGCAGGCCCTTGGTGTAAGCCTGCAATAGATAGGGATAGAGGGGAATGATATCCGCGAACAAGTATTCACATACTAAAGTTCAATAAATCCTAAAAAATTGCAAAAAAAAACAAAACCCAGAGGCCACAAGAATCCAAAAAGGTCATGGAATCAAACAAAACCAACCCAGATCCTGCAAAAAAATTCTAAAGCTCAAACTAGGTACACTCAAAACAACCACAATCAAATACGACACAAAGTCCACGTCCACATATGTAAAGTGCTAATTTACCGGGGAAGTATTTTCGGACCATATGGAAGATACTTAATCCAGCCAATCAAACAGGCTTTAACCTTGCAATACGTAAAGGGAAGTGATATCCATGAACAAGTATAAGTATTCACATATAAGTCAATAAATCCTCAAATTTTGAAAAATAAAAAGCTGATGCCAAAAGCATCCAAAATGTCGTTGGATTAGAAGAGCTAAAACCTAACACTAAACATAGCCCAAGTCCACATATTTAGGTGGGCAAAACCGCTCATCAAGGCCTGAGACTTGGGGTTTGCTGTTTGCTCCTCCTAAGAACATCTCCAATGCAATCCTCCAACACACATTTTTGCCCTCCAAAACACCTTTTCGACAACAATTCCTCCAGTTTGGAGGAAAATAGTGCTTCAACGCATACTCCATTTGAGAGGATTGTACTTCCATCCTCTGTTTTTGGAGGATGAAAACAGTTCATACTCCATATTTGGAAGAATTGAGACAACAAATGTGTTTTGGAGGATGGGTACTGAAGGAATGGAGACAAAAAGGTGCCTTTTTGTAAGGCACAAAGGTGTTTTGGATGATTGGTTGGAGATGCCCTAAGGACTATAAGGACTTTGACCCGGCTTTAATCGGGTCATCTGCTAGTGAAAGGTGAAATTAGCCAGCCAAATTAGTCGAAGTGTGCGTAAGCCTGGCCAGGATTCAGGAAAAAAATATCAAGGTGGGCAATGAGTTTTACCCGGGTAGTATTTTCCGACGATCCGGAAGATGCGATTGCCGTCCTTGTCGGAGCCGTTCTCGAGGCGGAAGAACTGCAAGAATTCGAGGTCGGAGAAGTCCTCGTCGGCGGGGAGGTCGGAGGGACAGTCGTGCCAGTTGTCATCGGTAGGAGCAGGAAGGGATTGATGATGATCTTCTGTTGTTTGTCTGTCGGACGCGGACAAGAAAGGGCGGGCGTCGATGCCAAGATCCGAGGCCAGTACGAATACCGAGAAGTCTTCCGACGTTGAAGAACCCCCCATCTCTCTCTCTGCGCAGCGATTGTTCTGAAGGGTTTCGTAAGAGCATCAGTGGATCATAATAATTTGAGGTGGAGCCAGGGATGTCAATTTCAGCCGACCCGCCCCGCCCCACCCCGTTACCCGTTTCAAATGGATAGGAGATTCAGAAATTATTTGGAGATCGGATAGGATATGGGGATAATTTTAAAAAAAAAATGGAGAATGGGTAGGTGTGGACATGAGTTAGTGTCCGCCCCATCCCCGCCCCGCTAATCTACTATATTTAATTATTAATACATAAATAAGGGTTTACCCACTTGTTATTCTACTTTATGTAAAATGCTCAGTTTATTTTTCTCTGTAGTTTGAATTTTGATGGTAACTAAAAGTGATGGAAAGAACATAAATTTATCTTCTTTCATACTACAAGGCAAGTAACTTCTTGAATTTATTCTTTGTTGATAGTGGACAGTGAGTAAAATGGTTGTAGAGAATTGTGAGAAATTATGACATGGTGTTAAATATAATTTTTGAACTAATATGAGATGGATTATAGAACAAGTATTGGGGGTGGATCTGAATGTAATGTATGTCGTCTTGTAGTCTGATGTTATTGCTGACAAATGTGG
This sequence comes from Rhododendron ovatum, assembly GCA_019656835.1. Taxonomy (NCBI): domain Eukaryota; kingdom Viridiplantae; phylum Streptophyta; class Magnoliopsida; order Ericales; family Ericaceae; genus Rhododendron; species Rhododendron ovatum. The sequence goes on from CM033791.1 coordinate 5,459,412, forward strand.
CTAATAATGAATGAAGGTTCGAGGTTTTCTTTTAGAATTTGAGCATCTTCTGTATATTTTTGTTTCACTTTTTTTCTTTTTTTGTGTATTTTTGTTTCACCTTTTTTTAATGCGTTTTTTCATTTTGAACACAATCTACCACTTCGGAAAACTCACTTACAGTCAACTCAAGTGGAATCGAATGAAATGCGACTACCAACTGTGGCTATTTTCCTCGGCATTTGGTTTGTAATGGTAGCCTAGATTTTTTTTTAATTTAGTTTCATGGTTTGTATTTTCTAATAATAGGTGACTTTTTTTTTTTTTTAAGTTTTAGAATCTTTGGATCCCTAATTCTCCGCGGGGATCCTCGTTCCCCATTTGGGGCGGGGATGGAGGGTAAAAATAAATCTCCGGTGGGGATCAGGGCGTGGATAGGGAGAGATTTAGGTTCGGAGATTGGAGACGGGGATAGTGGTATCCACCCCCGACCCTCCCTATTGCCATCCCTAGGTGGAGCCCATGTTTGGAGTAGTCAAAGCTATCTCCAACACAAAGGATTGACACAACTGCTGCGGTGATGAACGGTCGAATCGATCTCAGCATCCATTTGACAGGAGGTGCTTGACAGCATTCTCATTTGGACACAAATCAATATTGTAATGAGTTATGCTATATGTATCGACTGGGGGAGGGATATCGTCCCGCTGGCCGCCGGCGGGTCGTCTTGGGCTACTGGACGGCTAATCCGAGCCGTCCAAAAATTCTAAAAAAAAAATTGATGAGGCCCTACGCGAGAATCAACGACAACTAAGATGTGTAGAGTGCTTGATCCGAGTATCCCTTTTTCGTGTATATACATTGAGTTTTTTTTTTAGAATTTTTGGACGGCTCGGATCTGCCGTCTGGTGGCTGGAGACAGCCCGCTGGCGGCTGGCGGTACGATTTTCCTCCCCTGATCAGTACTTATATTATTTTTGTATTGTAATAATGTGAATAAATATATGGTTTATAAGTACATATGCAAGGTACTCCCTCCGTGTCTTGTTTAGAGTCTAATATTTCATTTTGGACTGTCCCTTAATAAGTGTCCATTTTATAAAGTTAGTGGGTAAAAGTTTGTTCATTGACTATTTTGTCCTTAAAAGTAGATTCCATTTTGAAAAGTTAGTGAGTAAAAATATAAAGATGATGGATAAATAGAAAAAGTAGAGGAAAAAGTTGATGTGAAAGGTATAATAATAATGTCTTTTTAATAAGTTGGAGTTACGAAGCAGAACACTTAAAAATGGACGAAAGAAGTGTTTTATATAATAAAATTAACGAGGAATCTGAAACAGACCAGGTATCACACCAATACTGGTACGTATTGTAACAGTAATAAAAATGGTACCATTTTCGGTACGGTTTTCAAAACCTGAGTGTATCCCGACTCTTTCGACTCTTTTTCTTAACCCAAATCCAAATTTTGAGTAAATTTTCCAAAAAAAAATTATTCCAGCTCTGTACTCAAATCTATATCAAATTAAGTTTTACTTAAACTAAAGAAGGAACAAATTTTTATTTAAACTTTGCAAGCTTATTTCTCCCCTTCCAAATTTATAACAACGTCATCAATTAAGCTATTACACAAATTTGTGCTTAGATTTGAATTTGTCGGTATCACATGCTAAATGAAGTTTTTACTCAAAAGTTTGAGTGAGATACTAACACGGTTACATTATGCGTGAATACGAATAAAAATTTGTTTCGAATTGTTGGATACAGTATATCATCTATGCACTAAAATTTGTGCCCCCAGACTTTCTGATCTCAAAAGCAAAAGCTTGAAGGAAAAAAAGTAAACCTCTAACAACAAATGGTGGTAGAGGAATTTTGGTCTGGCTACGATCGAGATACAAGTGCTTAATCTCCATAGGTTTCCTGAAGCAACAACAAATTTAAAAACCAAGAGCAAGCTTGGGCCGACTGTAATGAAAATAGAGGAATTTTGTAATCTAGAAACCTGCACTAGAAAATAGAGGAGGAAGTCGAAGAAGAGAGACGTGTCATAGATGCCACCGGACGCGGCGACTACCGGCGTTTGTTTGTTTTTTTTTTTTTCCGACATTCGTTAAACCTAATAAGTGTCCTAGGGGACTTTGGAAGGGAGATGAGTACTTATTGACATTTGGTTGAGAGAGAATAAAGGTAAGTTTTGTGAAAGGGTAATCAAGTCATTGTGCATGGATCTGTTAACGCGATTAACCAACAAACTTGGACCGGTGGTTTAAAGTATTTTTCTATAACTAGAGGAGGAATGTGCGTTTCAAGAAAACTTCAGGGGCTGTTAGTGAAATTTAATTTACCCATTCAATGACAGCGCCATGGAAGCATCTGCGAGCCAGTCAATACTGCCACCAACTTCCACATTTGAAATTTCAAGTCATGCCCATGGGAAAAAAAAAAGACTAGTAAAGCACAGACAAGCCTACCGTCAACATAACAGCCTAGCATGTTTCAAAAATGCCCGGCGCTTTTGCTCTCAATTCTCGTACTGTGCTCATGCTCTCAATCATTACTTTTGTGGATTTTAATAGTTTTGGATCGGTTTCAAAAATGCTTTCATCATCGCGTTCCCTTCTACGCATCCCGCACGCGAATTATGTGACTTAGGTTCCACACCCTTCTTATATATATAGTACAAGTAAGATATTCCAATCCCTCCACCAATTGCTGTAAAATTAGCATCCAATGACTCAAACAAATGGAGCTCATTGGGGAAGCAACACCGGCATCAATAACAACCATTATGCAGAGCAAAAAATGGCGATCAAAATCGACGTGGGGAAGGAATCAAATGAAAATGGTATACTTCTCAAGCGTCGAATCAAGAAAGTTCCGCCGGTGTTGCGAAACAATGAAAACAACAAGGGAGAATACGATCCAAAGGTGGTTTCTTAAGGTCCTTACCACCATGGGAAACCCGAGCTTCAGCTGGTGGAGAGCCTCAAGCCAATGGTGGCGAGACTGTTTGTTTCTGACAGCAACAAGGACATGGAAGAGTTCTACGAGAAGGTGCTGTTGATGGTTGATGACATGAGAAGTTGCTACGATGAAGGTTCAACAATTACGTATAGTGATGATGAATTTGCTAAAATGATGCTCTTGGATGGTTGCTTCGTTCTGGGTATGATCGAGAGTTTTGACAGCTCTGATCACAAACCAGACCGGGGAGCAAAATACGATGATGTTATGACTCACTTAGGCGTGTTGGTGTGGTATTCCATAAATTCAGATATGGTTTTCTTGCTTGAGAATCAACTCCCGTTTCAAGTTCTCGAGTTGCTAATGAGTTTAAAATACAAAGATGATGAGGGGATGAAACGAATCGACGCGTTTTTGGAAGTGCAGATTCCTTGGGACCTGCCATTTCAGATCAAGAAGGAAACGAAAGGCAGTGGATGTGAAAACCAGTCCCTTCATATTCTTCAGTTGTTCTGGAAAAAATTGCTCTTAGACCAATATGCTGATGTAGTTAACCAACCCCTTCACCATCTCAACTCACTGAAGAGCTCACAAAGAGTGAAACACAAAAATGGTAGGGGCAAAGTTAATGTTAAGGATTATATTCATTCGTTTCGTTCTGTCACCGAGCTCAGAGCGAAGGGGATTCATTTTCGGCCTATCGATTCTAAATCTCGCAAGGCCATCACGTTCGAATCCTTTTGGTTCAGTGGATTGCTCGAACTTCCCCCGTTCCTCGTGACTCCCAAGACCAAAACAATGTTATCCAACATCATTGCTTACGAGATGTGGTCAGACAATACTAACAGCCTCGCGATCACCTCTTACATCGGTTTCCTGAAGTCACTCATTGATCACCCGGACGATGTGAAAGAGTTGCGATCAAAGCATGTACTGTTCAACAGGCTTGGCAGCGACGAAGAGGTGGCTAATATCTTCAAAGAGATCTCCACTTTTGCAGCGGAGGATTACGGGATATATGGAGATGTTACGCAGAGCATCGAGGAGCATTACAAGAGCATGGTGAAGACATGGATGGCTGAATTCTTTCATAAGCATTTTAGCAGCCCGTGGACTGTCGTTGCTTCGATCGCTGCATCTTTTATGGTTGTCTCGAGTTTTCTTCAGTCCTACTTTACGATGTTCCCTCGATCCACCAACTAGATGTGTTCCATTTTCAACTAAGGCTCCATTCAATGATCCTTGCAATACATGGATGTAAGGAAAGTGAAGATATTTATTTGCCTGCACTGTCATGAAATTATGCTAGATGCAAAATCAGCATAGATGCTAAGCACTTTATATAGAAGACTTCTATGCTATGCTGCAGAAGAAACTTACATCCATCTTTCAATTACTATGACTTCCATTCGTAATAAAGACAACAATGTCATCATTAACTTTCTTTTCGATAGTGCAGTATCCAGTCTAATAGTTTGACGAATCCCATCGTTCACGAGGAGAAAGTCCAATTAAAATCGGGAAAAAGCCATGGATAAACTGCCCAATCACAGGAACTGATAGCATATAGCTGGAAGTACTCCACGCAGACACCCGAGGATTCATTTTTTACTACGACTTTGCAGTCAAGAAATACAGCAAAACAATTTTAGGATACATTAGCTGCGGCTTTGGGGGCGTGACGGTTTTCTGGAATTTCACCAGTTGGACATTGGATGATAGCTAAACTTGTTGAAGTGTTTGCGTGCAGATAGAATCATCCCAACGACGATAAATTGATTATATGATCTCCATCAAATTTACGTTGGAATCACATCCTTTATTAATTCAGTAAGTTCGTGGACAGAGAATAGAGCTTAAATCACTAAACCAATTAAAAATAAACCTAGTAATCTCTCCAACATAGATACCTAATAGAACTGAAATCCAATCTCTAAAAAGAAACTGCAACATCATCCTAAAACCTCCTAATACTACGACTCACTGAAAACAATTGATCTTGCATGTCTGCCATCAATTTGACCGCATCACCTCTTCAAATTGCATATGGATTGATTAAGTTGGCTTACCAGCAAAATTAGCCTCTGAAGCAGAGTCGAAAACTATCTCTTGGAAAATTCTTGGCTACGTTTGGTGGCAGCAACAACAGCATTCATCAAGATCCCACGAAACCCACCCTTCTCCAACTCATGAATACCGGCAATGGTGGTCCCACCAGGTGATGCAACATCATCTTTAAGCTGACCTGGATGCTTCCCTCCTTTGCTAACCATAGACGCTGCTCCTAGTACCTGCAAACAAAGCATTTTCAGTTATTATCCCAAAAAGAGAAAGAAGAAAGCATTCCAGTTGCTCCAGTAGCATGGAATTTAACAAAAATGCATATTAGTAAAGGAAAACAAGGGAAACGCAGAGTATGTGGCATTGAAAATGCAGCCAGCAAGTCTGTGTAATTAGTCAACCAACTGTGATGATAACATGAGAAGCAAAATTTGAAAGGAAATACCATCGAAATAGCTCTAATTTTGAATGAATCAGATTTCAGTATAGACTCTGTATACATTATATTTGCATGTTTTGCCATCGCAGGTGTTGGAAAATCTCAAATTGGAGCACAGAGTCTCTACCTGCTTGTTATTTAACTTGCTTGCGAGAACATTTGCTTGAGGTGAGAAACTTTGTTTCAAAAACTTGAAAATTTTAAAGCTTCTGAGATTAAACAAAAGAGGTAACAAATTCTTGACAGAAAATAGAGCTCAAGTAACTAAAGCCAATAAAAATAAACCTAGTAATCTCTACATCTGACGTAGACTCTGTATACATTATATTTATGCATTATTGCTCGAATGAGCAACGTGGTTTTCCAGTTTATTGACTCGATAGAGGGTTCTCGACTTCTCGTAATAAATCTTCACTAAGCCTGCTGATTACTTTCTGCTGCGTGTCTTTCAGTTTCAGCCTATCTTTACTATTATCTGGGGCTTGAGTTTTTCCTCTGGCTAAATGAAAACCGTCACCACTTGTACTGTTCTACATATAGTTAAATCGCGATAACAACTGGTCAGTCATTAACTGGATCATTCCATCACCTTTTCCCGGAAAGCAAATAATACATAGTAACATGGTTGCATTTTCCATAATTCAGCTTTAAGGTGCAATAATACATAGTAACATGGTTGCATTTTCCATAATTCAGCTTTAAGGTGCATTACATACAGATATGGTTCTTAGGACAGAAGTAATAATTTTCCCAAGTCCACCACACCTTGGCGCTCTACTCCATATAGCATAACCCTCTGATTACCTAAATTCCAATCTTAAGTGATGAGAAAACCTTGCCTGAGTCAAACCATAAGACGTAAACTCATTGCCCCATTGGACTTTCAGGACTGTCGCAAGAACTAGACTTTCGTATAAATTTAAATGAAAGCTCCATACATGGGAGACCAGCTAGGGTGTACCGACTATTGTGGTGGCAGACCAAGCATAAAAGAAGCTATACTCATCAACCTGGTCCTAATGCAAAATCAATCAGACCCGAGTAGCTACACTTGTCAACTATGTATTGGCTAGTGATTGCATTGTCCAAAAGCGTGAGCACTGCTCTTCCCCCTAACGAAGAACCATGGCTCAATCCAACAGCCTCATGAATCTGTGCAACACATGTTGGACATAGACAAGTTTGGACGTGTCCACCCAGACACATGTTGGACATGCCAAAACATGCCTGATTATATTATCAATTTTGTTTCATGGCCACACTAGGGAAACAGCGGTATGCGACACATTAGGAGTTCAAAACAATAGTAGAAAAAGTTGGGGACTCGTCAAATTTATCATGCATGCTTAGTTGTTAGTTTTTCTTTCAACAAGGATGCTTATTTCATTCAAGCGTGTTTTGTGATGTTATATATTTACAATTTTTGTTCTTCTGTGTCTTTTTTTATCTTTCATATGTTAGAAGCAATGTTCAGGATCTGTTTATGAGTTTATAATACTTCAAGTTTTTGTATCCCACATGTTTGTTTCCTAATTATTGAGAAAACGACATGCCTGAAAAAGAAGAAGCAACTGCGAAAATTCTGTAATCCTTGGAATGAATATAACCCTGTTAAGCTCAACAGAAATATAATCACGTCACATGACTGCTCATCAGGAATTGAAAATAGGTTAAAATAAGAGACAGGTAACTCACAGTTTGAGAAGCTAGACCCAACGCAAGTTCCCTTGGTAAACCTGCCGCCACCCCTCCATCAGCCAAAGCCTCTATTGCCAAGTAAATATATGCTGGGCCGCTGCCACTGAATATGTTGAGCAAAAAGAGAAATCTCTTGTTATAACAAATTGCAACTTCATTCCTTTTTATCCACCCAAGTGTTTGTCTATCTATCAGTGAATGGGAAAAATGGAAAACCTCTATCATGAACCCCCAGATATAAAGCACCCCAATAGTAGTGCTTAGACCTGTGGTACCAGAAAATGCCAACTCCGTCTTGGAACCACGATCCAAAATAAAGCAAACCAAGACTAAAAACAGTGTATTTACCAATCCATAGCCATCCCATAGTTTTCCCTAAGAATTATTTTGTTTAAAACAAACCTTAGGCTAGAAATGAACTAAAAATCGAATGAGAGTGAAGCTTTCGTATCACGATTGTAATTCTTTTGGTTCAAAATTCTTCTTAGAATGTGTTTGACATCAATAACTAGAGACATGATAATCTATTAATTGGACGTTTATCTCCATGCAAAAATAGGAGCATACCCTTCTATAAATCAGTTTAGGGCATCTGATGTACCGTATTATTGTTTCCGTTTCTCGTACCAGACGATTAGCATTCCAGCAATGTAGTAAGACACAATAGGCAAGATAATACTTTTTAGGGGTGAAAAGTACAAGGGATATTCGTAAATCATGAGAAATCACATACCTCAGCCCAGTTATCGCATCGAATAGTTTCTCATCAGCTTTCCATATCTTCCCAATTGCCCCAAACAGCCTAGCTATCAATTCGCCGTCATCCTCTGTGGCAGCTGCTCCCAAGCTCATAACTATGTGAATGCAGCCAAATTACAAGCAATAACGTCATTTGGACATTAACAAACCAACTCATAGCAGAAAATGCAACCATGAGATCAACGGGGAAAATTTGCTAATTTGATTTAACTCAAAATGCAAGTGGGATATGTAATCAGGTGAAGGTTTCAAGGCATCAATGTGTATTTTTCTTAGCTACAATATTTTTGGAAGAAAAAAAGCTTCCCAAAAAGTACTGTCACTGCTAAAGATGATTTCGCAAAGACTAACAATCCAATAACATCAATCGAAGCAGTTAAATATGTTAATAGACTGAACAATCTCATACTCAAAGGAGAAATTTTCCTTGCAATTTGCATCTCTCTTCCAATGTGTTAGCTTGGACATTGATTTATAAAAGAGGAGTCTTATTTTCAAAGTGGGATGCATTACTAGTACAGATTAAATTCAGCGCTTTCAGCATGCCTATCATACGGTGGAAGTTGACCATAACAAGCAAAGGATGAATTCACAAAAGAATAATAGACTGACATCTAATCCAGGAAACAGAAGACATCACAAGAAAGAGGGCAACAGTTGGTACCAGATGCTGCCTCCCCTACAGCAGCAGGAGTATTTGGAATCACCCTAATAAATCGACTGTGACCAGCCCAGTCCTGCAACACAATAGTAGGTCCAAAGCGTGTAAAGATCATGAATTTTAAACTGAAGTGTGTTTAGATGCAGTATGTAAACTGAAAAAAGTCTCTGTAAGATAATTCCACACACAAAGAGGATGTCAGGTTTGAATAATAGAGACAGAGAACAGAATTCATTAAACTCATGAAAGAGCACATATACCCAGGAAAAGAAAAAGAAAGCAGTCGAAACTGAAGCATCTCCGTCTGAGTGGCTGAAACATGAAACTCCTTGAATGTTAATAAAAGATATAGTGGCTCAAACATGAAACTCCTTGAAGGAACTCCTAGCAAACCGCTCAGTATGTACACAAACCAAGACATAGTCATGGGGTTCCAAATTACCCTATCGGCCAGTGAAACGATTGCTTTGGCAAATATAGCCAATAGTATTCTCAATGAGGGTGATAGTCTTATATCCACCTGTGCAAAACCTCCTGCATGCAATTCCAAACTGACAGAGTCCTGACTCCGAAGGAAAGCATAAGGAGTACAAAGCTTATACCCTCTGTAGACCGGTAACCATCTCGAAGCTAAAAATCCACATAACCATGAAGAGTACCATTCTTTACCTCCTCAAAAATGATGTTGTCATCGAGAGAAGTGGTGCGCTAGTCATCAGCCAATCAAAACCGCACATGTGAGCACTCCTAGAGGGCAAAACATGCCGTAAAGTAGGCACTACATTCGAGAGCTCAAGCCTAATTGACTTCACCTGGTGGTGAGCATCCATAAGGACCATAACTATCTCTGGATATTGAAACTTGGAGTACCAAGTCGTAGTTCCTCATAAAGCAGGTCAGAATAGCAAGCCGTAGAGTAGGCACAGGTTCTTGAACAGGTTTGAAATTATCACCAAGAGCACTCAAGCACATAATCAAACAATGCTGAGTTGAAGGCTGAAGCCTATAAATAGTGAAATTATCTGCAGGTCATAAGCAGCAAGACTTCATTTTGTTTCCCCCCCTCCTCTTGTTAAGAACAAAAGTAAACATCCGCAACAATCTAGGCACACAAACTTAAACTGAACAGTGAACAATTAAACAAAAAATAAACCTCAGTCAAACGTGCATGGACAAACATCACAAACCTATCCGAAAAAAGGTGATGGTGTAGGTCATTCAAACTAAGATAGTGCTACTCTTGTGAGGGGCATTATTATTTTTATTTTTTTGCCAAGTGGCATACACCAGCAAGGGTTAGGGGGGTAGTTAGTGAACCACAAAGGGCCCTAGTGGGGCTCGAACCCTAGCCTTCCACATGTTAAGGACCAGGAAATACCATTGAGTTACAAGCGCATTGTTGTGAGGGGCATTAGGTACATACATTATGTGTAGAAAGGACTAAAGCCACAAGCCTTAATATTCACATTCGCCCAATATTAGGTACCATAAGCAACAGACTGATCTGTTTTACAAACCTGAAGGTCTATTAATTTAACTCCTGCAGCAACAGAAACTAGAAGCTTCTCTGAAAGTAGTGGCTTCAACTGCAAGACCACTTCCTTAACTGCAAAGCCATGAAACAACATAATTGCTAGGGCGAATAAGAGTATATAATACGTACGAAAAAAATGAGTATATAAAGAGTTTCTACAGGTAAACGTCAAGCATAGAATCTACTAGACACTGGAACAGGCTATCACGAAGGGAATGTAAATAATAATATCTGTACCGTATGACAAAGGAGAAGCAATCCCATATAAAGAGCTCCTGCATATGGTTCAGAACTTTTCACCATGTAGCAACTGCAACAGAACACAACAATGCAAGTATGCACATGCAATTGGTTCCAATGAAGGCTCAAATTTTGCAATATTGCAATATTTCTTTACGGCTCTCAAATAAATATAGCAGTCTCCTTAGCAAGGTGGCAGTGACACGGTTTTAGGTGTAACGGCCGTAGCAGCAACCGAAGTCATCATTCTTTTAATTCCGCACAATTTAGTGAAAACCAACTCAACTTATGTTTTGTTTCTACATCATATTTGTGGGGACTTAAAATGATCCTTCGTGATTTTCCTTATAACTGAATATGATCCAATGTATCCGCTAACTTTGTAATAGTTTTAAGCTGCTATTAAAAGAGTTTCATAAGGATTTATGCGCCCTAAATTCATAGTGCTGCACACCACTTTAATGTAGAGCTATAAAAAAAAAAAGAGATTAAAGCATTGCCAACAAAAAAAACAAAAAAACCCAAGAGTCTATAGAGATTACAGGTTGTGGAGGATGCAGAATACAAATTCCAAACGATAAAAATAAAATCCCATGTTCAAGAATCTCTCCAAACAGCACACTATGTTAACAGATAACTACATAATATCAAATTCACTACATAATTGATGCTGCTAGTGCCTGCTACTACTACATTCACTCATATAGTTATGTAGCAGTGTTACCAAAAGGTTGAGGCCTATTTTTAGAGACATGCTTTTCTCCCAAGGGATTAAAGCAGAACCCTGGTGGTTGGCTTGGTGCCTTGGTCAGTACGGGAAATAGGCTGAGGCCATATGAATTCAGACTGAGCCTCCATAGGCCCAGACCCACAGAGGTGGTTGAGGATGCAATGAATGAAGATATGTGGAAAATGGTCATAAGATGCAATGCAAGGCCTAGGAAATCCAAGCCGTCATCATGAGGAGAGAACATGCCACATGGACTAACTAACTTACTCTGGAAGGTTCTGATGACAGAATGGAGGTCCCCAAGTTGGAGGATCCCAACTTCGCACAGAAAGATCATGTGAGGATGTAACTAGAGTGATGGCAGACTAGGTAGAAAGAAACAACTTTACATAAGAAGGGCACTACTCTAACCCTACAGGTAGGACCCGTAGGCCTATTCTACCTCTCAAACTTGGTAAGTGTACTTTTGCCCAAGTTATCTTCACGTACTCTATCAAACTGCTTTCCGGCCAACCACTGGCCAGGTAGTGGCAACGCGAACATGTTTTTCTTTGTTGCAGTCTAACAAGGTTCCCAGAGGACCAATCAAGGCCTGAAGGATTCAAATTCATTGTGCCGATTTCTAGCCTCCGTACATCTATCAATCTTGATATTAATAACTTATGAGGCACAAATGCCTCACCGGAAGTCACATACCGGTGTTTGATACCATCACACCCTAAAGAATCTCCAAGCACGTGTCCGACACTCACATCATGATTGTCCTAATCGTTGTCAATTTTGCTCACTTGGAAACTCCAGGGACACTATAAAACTGGCTCGATCCATGCTAGGACACTCATGGACCGTGTCATGGGGGTGAAATGAAATATAGTGGGCTCTAGTTAGAGCTTAGGACACTTGTCTTTTTTGTGGTTAGTGACATGTGAATGCTAAAGTGCATTTTTTTCCTATGTACGGTTTGGAAAAATTGTAAAGACACGTGATGTGAATAAAGGCATATATTTGTTCTACCATAATTAGGCATGTATGTGTTCTACCATAATTAGAGCCTTATGGTCATATTTTGCATTGCTTCTGTTTAAACATGTTGTACATAACATGGATGTATTTTTCAACGGGTCGTGTCCTCCATATTTCATGAGCTAATTTAGAATAGTTTTTTTCTCTTCTCCGTTTCATTAAACAAGCTAGCTATATATTTTGCTTCCTCGAATTCCCCTTTTTTGTCTTCAATTATTGAGCAAGAAACCATAATAGCCGCAGCTTTTCTCTTTCACTATACAATACTAGTAACTTTCAGAAAAAAATCGAGCTGCCACTAGAACAACATGCTCCTACAGAAAAATCTGATAAAGTGTTATATCCATGGCTCTATTGCATTTCCTTCACCATAGAATACAGGATTCATCTACCCTTTCCCATAACAAATTCACAAAAAAAAAAGAAAAGAAGAAGAAGTGTGGGACAGATGAAGTATCAAAAGCAATGAACAAACCACGACCACTGACCAATGAACCAACATGTTTTGTACACACTTAGTCCATTAGTAGCAGGCATAGAATTAGGTAAGAGAACTAAAAGAAAACATCAAGTGGCAAAGTACAGGCACATTTCATACCAATCTGAGGCTTGACAGAGAAGATGATTACATCACAGTCTTCGACTACCTGGACATGATATAGGAAAACATATGCAACCTTAATATCGACATATGGGCATACTTAGATATAGAGAAAGATAGATGCAACAGGAAAATAACAACTAGATCTTGAGTAAGACAAAACAGATCGAACAATGATAACTTGAGCTACAACTGAATCCGTTGATAACAGCAAACCAAAGTATGAAAAGAACTGTTGCGAGAAAAAAGAAGTAATTTCGTTTATGTGTTAGCATTGTGCTGGACCTGACAAAAGAATACCCAGGTGGCACGTGGAGGTTTACTGGTTTAGATAACAGAGAGGCCATCAAAAAGTGCTATATCATGACCTAGCTTCTTCACTTGCCAAATTCGCTGGGGGACAAAAAGAGAGTACCTTATATGTTGCTGAACAAAATATAGCCCCTTATAACATATTTCCGAAGAAGTAAATATTTACCACCAATCATTTATTTTTCAGAACAGGCAGCTATATATCATCGATACTTATCAAAATATTCTCACAATGCAGACATCTTTGCGATTCCATTAACCTTATTTTATACTCGAATTACATTTTACAAGACACTGAATCAATCACGACCATCCAATGCAGCAGTGACAAACTTTGGTAAAACCTAGCATAAGCATTCTCTTTTAGACTTCGCAAGAAACAGAAGTAATAAAAGAAAGAATCATTACAGAAGTCTACGCGACTATTCATCACGGAAATATAGAATATACGTAACATACACAAACTATCCTCACTCATAACGGGACTGTCTAGTTTCCAGTCCAAAATTAAAACAGGTGAGGGTCCATTTCCTTTTAGAAAACCCTGAAAATGAGGGAAGCGTGAGAGAGAGAGAGAGAGAGAGAGAGAGAGATCTTCATTCCATCACCAAACCGCCAAGATGGTGAACCAACCCGACACAATTTTGATTTCCATACATAGAGACCCTCTCAAGAAATGGGAATAGGTATCCAGTTGTATCAACATATATAACTTATGAAACATAACTGATATATACATACAAGTAGTACTGTTGAAAAGGGATTGTAAACTCCTGTAAAATGAGACTAATGATTACTACAAGTAAAAAATAATTTCCTGAAGGGATGATAAGTTTTGGAGAGAAATTAGGATAAAAAATAGAAAATTATGTTTGAATTGTGTGTATAGTAATATACTCTAAATGCACTTCTTAATAAAAATCGATTCTTGAGTCTCCAAAAGGGAGATTTGGGTTACTTAAAAGAAAGATCTTCAAATTGCAGTAAGACAGTGCAAATGAAGCTACCCTTGTGTCACATGCTTCAAGTCTTATCTGTCACACAACCAGTCCTGAGCCTGTGTGGAGGACAATGGTCGTGCCTTAGGTAACTGACAAGTGATAACCAACGCGGGAAAAAAAATTCGTGAGAACCTCATGACATGAATCCGATGCAGAGACAACAGAGTTATGTAACCGACCCTGATTGGAACTACGCAGAGGCGGTCCCAAGGGGTGCAAGGAGGACCCGGGCCCAGCACTACTCCAAATATTCTCGCCTATTATACTAATTTCCAGGTGAATTAAGAAAAATTCTACGGAATTGGCTCCTGCAAGTACATTGAGTGAAAAACAAAATTCTTAAAATTCCCATGTGATCGGGGTAAAAATCACTAAAATTTCAAGTCATCAATCATTTTTTTAGGTCAAATGGCATCTACGCACATACACACAATATCATATCTCCTTCGGATCAATATATACTTTAAAATATATTATTAAATATGAAAATACACGTGATGGGGCTCGGCCCCTGCTAGTCGCAAATTCCGCGTCCCGGAACTAAAGGGCTCGGATTGGTTTGGTACAGTGCAAGTGAGAAGTACTGCATTCGAATCCGAATTGGGAATTGTGTATCCTATCGGTTTGGAATAATATATAAGCAATACGTGTTGCGGTACAGTCGGCAAATATCTCACACTCTAGAGAGTGGGTGAGAGAGAAACTAAGGTAGTTACCTCGACATTGCGATCGAAGACTTTGACGCCGAAGGACTCGAAAGCGGCCCTGCGGGCGGATCCGAGGTGAGCGGTTCGGATCCTGGAGGCGGGTAACACGCCCGACTTGACGACGCCCCTGGCGATGCTCTCCGCCATTTTGCCGGCGCCGATGAACCCTAGATTGTACGTGTCGTTTGGAATCGGAACGGAAACAACCCCCGCCGCCATGGCCGCTGCTAGTGCTCTCTCTCTCTCTCTCTCTCTCTCTCTCTCTCTCTCTCTCTCTCTCTCTCTCTCTCTCTCTCTCTCTCACTGCGTAAATTTCTCTGTGGCTGTTTCGTATGGGAGTTGGAGGCGGGTCGGTCTTTTGGAGGGAAACGAATTCTCAGTTCACCCAGTCTCCTCCGGTTTTTATAGTGGTAGCTAGTGGTTCAAACCAGCTGAGCGAAGCCGAGCCGAGCCGAGCCCAGCTTAGCTTTTGGGTTGATACAACGAGCTGAGCCTTGAGGACTAACAAGTCTCTATAAACGAATCGAGCCTATGAAACGAGATGAGCCGAGCTTTTGAGTGTTGAGTTTGGTTCATTCAGTAAATGAGTCCAAAACTCAAGTTCAAGCTCAGCTCAATTATTAAATAAATCGAGCCGAGGCCTTTAGGAGTCGAGCCACGAATTACTCGCGAGCATTTCGGCTTCTTTGCAGCTCTAGTGGTAGCGTACAAATACTCCCTCCGTCCCATATAATTTAGACTTTTTTGATATTTGTGTTAGTTTTCAATCATTTGTATCTTTCAATATGAATCTCCAACAATATGCAATATGGATCTTGTTTGATAGTTTTCGATTAGATCTATAATACAAAGTTTTCAAAATTATAAAAAATATCATAAATTGGGAGATATAAGAGTTTAAAAAACGACGCGAATATCAAAAAATACCAAATATTTTGGGACGAAGGGAGTATTAAATACTCATACTTTTTTTACCAGTCTTACGTTCTTTTTTTTAAAAAAATAATGATGATAATGTAGGTGTGTATAGTATAAATACATAATATGAGTATCCAGAGATGATATAGGCACATATATAAAATCTGTACAACACGTACAAACGTCTTTTTGGGTCTATTTTGGGTCATAAAAAAATGATCGGAGTCGCTCATTTTGTTTGAAATACCTTTTTTTATGGTCCTTGCAGAAAATAAACTTAATCTGGTATCAGTAAGGGCGTTTACAAAATATTTAACTTTGCTTTAGAATTTAGGCCTAAATTCTGTGACAAAGTTGGATGTTTTATAAATGCTCTTACTGATACCGAATTGAGCTTATTTTTTGCAAGGACCATAAATAAAGTATTTTAAATAAAATGAGCAGTTCCGATCATTTTTTTAAGAACTAAAACAGACCAAAATAGGCATTTGTATGCGCTGGTAGCACCACTCATGAATATCTATTCAGCAATTAGATATTTGGGTTTAGATTAATTTTAGAGTATTTTAATGAGGAGTGATTTATCACTCTCATTTTCTCTAACGGCACTCTTCTTTGTGTTTATGTCATGTTTATGTCAAGAAATGGAGATGAAGAAAAAAGATAATGCCATTAAAAAATGAGTGACAAAATCACTTTCCCAATTTAACAGATGGGATAACATTGGGCACAAATTTCTACCATCTGGTAGTTCAACTTGCCTCTGGGGAAACTGTCCTTTTTCACCTTTTTCATCTACAACATTTTCATCCCTTCTTTTCAAAAATTGAATGTTCTCTCTCTCCCTCATGTATCTACACTTAAAAAATCCACTGCAGTTATTGGTGCCGGCGATAATTGCAAGAGAATATGGTTATGGTGGTCGCCCGACATCGTGGAGGTCTCAACATCGAGTCCCATCGGGCAACTTGAGAAGCTGCGTGAAAGGGAGGACACTATACTCATGTTTCTATTTTGGGTTCCCATGATCCTTTTTTTTGGGGTAAATACAATTCTAGAAAACTTATATGATCCTGCTTAAACTTGTCGGAAGACTTCAAGTTGTCGTTTCTCCTCCATCTTAAAGGAATTGGGATGGTGCGAGTTTCTTAGCTTAGGAAACTTATATGATCCTGCTTTTGAGTTTATCGATAGTGATACCGTTTGGTTGACCGCAAACGTTATGCTTATGGAGGAGTCTTTTTTGAGAGATAATTCGGATTTTATAAATATTGATTTTTCAAGGCATGTGTTAGGAGAGGGCGATAGTTTGTATTGGAGGATGCAAAACTTTAGATCATTCATGGTTGTTTTTAAAAAGAACCAGAAATTACTAGCCTTCAAGTTGGAGGACGTGGCTTTTACATATGTAAGTTAATGTCGATAGTTGGCCATGAAATTTGTTTTAGATGAGAAAACCACAAAAAAAATAAAATAAAATTGAGAAAACCATAAACAAATTCCATGACCTACTAACTTAAATATGTAAAATTCACATCCTCCAACTTGAAACGTAGAGTTAGTAATTCCTAGTCTTTCTAAAACATCCATGAATGATCCAAAGTTTTGCATCCTCCAATACAAACTATCGCCCTCACGTAGCAACATATGCCTTGAAAAATCAGCATCTGTAAAATCCAAATTATCTCTAAAAAAATTTCCTCCAAAAGCATAACGCTTGCAGTCAACCAAATGGTATCACTATCGATAAATCCAAAAGCAGGATCATATAAGCTTCCTAAGCTAAGAAACTCACACCATCCCAATTTCATTTAGAGTGGAGGAGAAACGACCGCTTGAAGTCTTCCGACAAGACTTATCAGCATTTTTCGTGTGTATGACCTGCAGTTGATATGAGAAAAAATAGTTGCAAGCATTTTCACTTTCCCCAAATTCAACGAAATACGAAAAGTGACTTGAGGATTGAGATTGCCCTGCCAAAGCGATGAATATAAAGTAAAGTCAACAAGAAAAAAAATTCAGTTGCAAGGAAGAAGGAGAAGGGAAGATTATTTGTTATTCGTTCTCTTGCAACAAAACTATTTATGAAGCCATTATAAAAGTAAGCCCTCACAGATAATTATAAGCATAAAACTACTGCTTCAGTTTTGTATTACTTGATTCCATCTGCTAAGAAACAAAACAAAAGCACAGGTAAGACTCACATAAATTAGATCAAGTAATTGGCATTGTAAACCAAAAAGTCCTAAACTGTGACACCCCATAGCCAGATTGAGGCCGGGTTTTGGAGGAGAGTCCCGGTAAATATCTGGATGAGTGGTCATGGGTCTCACGTCATTTTGTGAATGCCAAGTTCAGTGCTATATACAGTAGATCATACCCCTATCTTGTATAAAACATTTTAAAGCTGTGAGGACGTCAACGTTAATTCGAACTTCACAGTTAAATGTGTTCGTCCTGCAGCAATGTTGGGATGGGTGACCTCCTGGAAAGTCTAAAGAGCTTGGGCGACCTACTAGATGACAAATGGATCATATTTTATCATGCATTGGTGACACAATGACACATCACATGGTATACAAAAATGCGGTAACCAAGAGTGGTCACCAACATATCAGGGAAAATGATTTTCACACTCTCTTTTTGTCCACCGACACTTCCTTTTTGTCATTTATTCAGGTGAAATTATTGAAATACCATTGCCTCTTGAGTCACCTTTTTCATATGAAGGGTAATTTGATACTTTCACGTGAATAAAAATACAAAAAATTGATAAAAGGGAAGTGTTAAAATTATTTTCCAAATGGTGAGAATATATGCCAGCAATTCATCATTGGAGACTTATGTACCATCAAGAACGTGCGCTCGCACATAAGTGCCACACTATATTGCAAATTGCAGGAACAAAGGATGCCCTTTGCAAAATTCTCTCATCCTCAAGCATCTCCAATCAAGGATGTCAAATTTAACATGGTATGTCAAGTAGATGAATTGGCATTTTAGCCAAATTCCAATCAAAATGTCAATTGTCTAGGTGTCATTTGATATCTCCCCTCTCATATCAAATGTTACTCCCTTCGATGTCTCTTTTTAAGTGTCCCATTCGTAACTCTAACTTATTAAAAAAATATTTTTCATTAATTTTTACCTCCACTTTCTCTCTTTACCCTCTATGGAGACATTATCATTGCATTTTTACTCACTAACATTTCAAAATGAAATCTACTTATAGGAGCAAAATGAAAAATTCACAAACTTTTATCCACTAACTTTACAAAATGGACATTTATTAAAGGACAATCCAAAATGAAATACTGGACTCTAAAAAACGGACGGAGGGAGTATCTTTGATTAGGGTTTAGGTAACATACTTAAATAATAAATTTGGCTTATATATTGGTTGGAGTAGGTATTTAGAAATGCCGAACTTTAACATGTCAAATTGTTACATAGGCCTTCAAAAAAATTCACCATCCCCAATACATTTGAAGCTAAGAGCATCTCCATAGGAAGAAGCAAAATTTTACCTCAAATATGTACCTTGGTTACTTGTGTGGCAAGTTGAAGAGATATGCAGTCCAAGAGCCTCTTCAAATTTTAAGTTTTGTATCCCTTTGGTTTGGTTTGGTTTGGTATCCCTTTGTCCAAGATATTAACATTCACCAATAGTAAACACTAAATTTGATGAGGTGACAATGGAATAGTATTTTCTCTCTCTTCAAAATTGGAGAGAGAGAGAGAGCGCTACACCAAACTAATATAGCAAGGTTGCTATCACCTTTTGATAGTATTTTGCTTACGTATCTCTTCAAATGTAATTTGAATTTCAACTTGCTAACCTCCCTTCTTGTAGTTTGGTTGGAGATGCCATGCCATTTTCGATTTGATGATTTTCATTTTGCTTATCTAAGTTGTCGATACAGAGAGTAGTAACTTGAAAGTTATTGCAAATTGACAAGATTCCCATGAGATCGAATGTGATCTTGGTACTTCTTTTTAATAAGGTGCATATCTGTGTCTATTTTTTAAAGAGAGAAATGGTCATCAATTTCGTTGCTCTTTTTCGATGTATGGGTCGGACTCAAGTCCTGTCCAGTTTAATTGCATCCGGTCCTGTTCAGTTTTGGACTTTTGTGGACCGTTTCAGATTCATAATAATGATCGAAATCATTCATTTTATAGAGTTTGAATTTGAACCATTCATTCTTTTTTCCTATACACTTTTATTGATGGGTTTCATGTACCCTACCTTTTTCTCTTTTTTGCTTCCTATTATAATTGTGCAGCAGGAGAATGCTAGGTACAAAGAAAATTTATCCCGGAAGTATCCCGAAAACAGCAATCAATGGTTGAGAATCACTTTGATGATTGTGTCACACACATCAAAGTGAATCTCAACCACTAGTTGATCTTTTCAGGATAATTTCGAGATAAATTTTTTTTGTCCCTAGCATTTCTGTTGTGCAGCATGAAGGGAATTCGGTTTTTGCTTTGAACCATTTATTTGGACTTTCTGTACAACCCATACGCACGTGACTATCCAACCCATACCGCAAAAGTACCCCTAAAACAGCAATCAATGGTTGAGAATCACTTTGATCATTGTGTCACACACATCAAAATGAATCTCAACCACTAGTTAATCTTTTCGGAATAGTTTCGGGGTAAATTTTTTTTGTTCCTAACATTTCTGTTGTGCAGCACGAAAGGAATTCGGTTTTTGCTTTGAACCATTTATTTGGACTTTCTGTACAACCCATACGCACGTGACTATCCAACCCATAGCGTGCCTTACCAAATTTCTTCTCTCTGTCCTCGTCATCGATGACCATGACCCACACAGCTCTCACACTTGTATGCAAATGATCGTAACTAGTGTGTGCCAGTAGATTACAACGACATAGTGACCGGAGTTTGAGAGAGAGAGAGAGATGGCTGCAGATCTGTTCAAGAAACAGGGAGAGGAGTACTGGAAGGGTAGACCCAGTTACCCAGAAGAGCTGTTCCGGTTCATTGCATCCAACACACCTTCCCATGACCTTGCTTGGGATGTTGGCACCGGTAGCGGCCAGGCCGCCGCATCTGTGAGTCCTCCTCTCTCTCTCTCTCTCTCTCTCTCTCTATACGTTCTTTCAGCCTTTCTCTAATGTTTGATTTTTGGCCATAATGGATCTTTAGAGAATGATTTCTATTCTGATACAAGCTCGTTTTCAGCTAGCTCAAATCTACAAGAATGTCATAGCCACGGACACGAGCCAAGGCCAATTGGATTTTGCACCAAAGATTCCCAACGTGCGATTTCAATGTACCCCACCCGACATGTCCCTATCCGAACTCAGTAATATGGTATCAGAGCAGGGAAGAGTCGATCTTGTGATGGTGGCTCAAGCCCTGCATTGGTTCGATCTCCCAACGTTCTACAAACAAGTCAACTGGGTACTCAAAAGGCCCCACGGAGTCATCGCCGCGTGGTGCTACACCGTCCCGGAAGTCAGCGATCGCGTCGACTCGATTTTCAAACGGATCTACTATGTCGATTCGAGAGCTTATTGGAGTTCGGGCCGGAACTTGATTGTGGATCAGTACAGGAGCATCGATTTCCCGTTCGAGCCCGTGGATGGAGCCGATCACACGGGCCCCTTCGAGTTTAAAACCGAGCGAGTGATGGACTTGGAAGAGTACCTCGCGTACACCATATCAGGGTCAGCGTACCAGACGGCGCGCGACAAGGGTGTGGAGCTCTTGAGTGATGATGTGATTGAGGAATTTAAGCAAGCTTGGAATGAAGATGGGAATGACAAGAAGGTTGTTAAGTTTCCTACTTATCTGAGGATGGGAAAAGTTGGGGAGTCTAAATTGCATGACTAGCTAATTATTCTTGCAACACTTGAACTCAATCAGTTGGGATTTAGATGAGTTTTGTTTTGCCTTGATGAGTTCATTTTGCTTGTCATTGCGTTGGATGTGGAGTTATTGGAACAACTTTACCATGAATAAACTTTTGAATTTTCGTCGATTTTCGCCTTTTCTACCGGAAAAAAAAAAGTGTGTACACTTAGCACGTCGGTACATTAGTCATTGCGCACTTGATTCCCCGGTACCCGGACTAGTGGCAAATGTAAGAATTTTACAGCAAGACAGAGCAAATCAGAAGCACGATTCGAACAAAAATTGCGTACAATATTACGTATTAATGTGTGTGTATTAATATATGTATGTGCATTGAATGTGTGTGTTGTTGCCATAAATTCGCCAATGCGAACATATAACGGACTCCATAGAGTGGAACTGTGGATGAGAGAAGGTAATTAAGGTACCTCGACATTTCGATCGAAGACTTTGACTCCGAAGGACTTGAAAGTGGATTTGCGGGAGGATCCGAGGTGAGCGGTTCGGATCCTGGAGGCGCTTAAGGCGCCCGACTTGACGACGCCCCTGGCGATGCTCTCCGAGATTCTACCGGCGCCGATGAACCCTAACTTGTACGTGTCGATCGGTATCGGAATCGGAACAGAAACAACCCCTGCCGCCATGACCTCTACTCTCTCTCTCTCAGTATGTAAATTTCTAAGGTGTCTCTTTCGAATGGGAATGAATTTGCAAGCAAGTTGGTCTTTTGGAGGGAAACGTACTCTCAAGTTCACCTAATCTCCTCTGGCTTTTAGGGTCGTATCATTACATTTTTTTTCAAATGTCAAATATCCGTATGGTTTTTAAAATTCTAACTACCACTCGGCACGTGTGGTGCATGTGCTAAGTCGCAATAGTACATATACGCTTGATGTGTACTTTCATTCATCTATTCTAGTTTATCTATTAATTCTAGTCTATTTTATTTTAGTATATAAAGGGAGATGAGCTTTTGGTGTGATCTGTTTTATCCCTTCGTCCAAAATGTTAACATTCACCAATAATAAACACCAAATTTGATGAGAGGAGAGAGAGACTAGTATAGCAAGGTTGCTATATCCTTTTCTTTTCCTTTTTTGAACGGCGAAAAAAGATTTATTAATAAAAAAGAAGATTTCTATTATTTTTTTTTGCTATCTACTTTTGATAGTAGTAATTTGATTTTTCATCTTGCTACCTCCCTTGTTTGTAGTTTGGTTGGAGATGCATTAAGTAGTAAGTTGAATATAGACTTTACAATTGCCATGTCCCTTTCCCTTATTTTTTTTTGTCCCTTGTTTGAATTAGGCCCCGTTCCGAAAAGGAAAATAAGTCTT
The DNA here is from genome assembly GCA_019656835.1 of Rhododendron ovatum. Taxonomy (NCBI): domain Eukaryota; kingdom Viridiplantae; phylum Streptophyta; class Magnoliopsida; order Ericales; family Ericaceae; genus Rhododendron; species Rhododendron ovatum. Next base: position 5,482,268 of record CM033791.1, read on the forward strand.
TATTTTTTAAGAAGACAATTTCAAACTCAAAAATTATGTGCTTACGCAAATTATTTTCCTATCAATATGGATCTTGTTTGATAGATCTCATTGAGATTTTTAATACGGTGCAAAAAAATTAAAAAATTATTTTTTATTTACATTATTTTTGAGTTAGAAAATGTGAAACAAGTACTTATTTTTTAAGAAGGTGTTCTAGAACGGAGCCTTAGAAGTAGCAAGCTGACGTATTTAGAGATGAGCGAGACTACGGCCACCGAAGGAAAAAAGCGGTGGCCGGCCACCGAACGCCGTGGCGGCTAACTTCCGGCCACCGTACGGATGATCCGATCCGTTCAATAATTTTTAAAAAAAAAACCGAGTGAGGTTGCGCTTGAAATCAGCTCGATCCGATATGTGTAGGTGCTCGGATCAAGCTTCTCATCTTTGAAAAATCGAAAAACGGTTTTTTCGAATTTTCAAAGATGAGAAGCTTGATCCGAGCACTTACACATATCGGATCGAGCTGATTTTTCGCATAACCCACTCGGTTTTTTTTTTAAAAAATTATTGAACGGATCGGATCATCCGTACGGTGGCCGGAAGTTAGCCGTCACGGCGTTCGGTGGCCGGCCACCGCTTTTTCCTTCGGTGGCCGTAGTCTTTCTGTTTAGAGATTACTTTGGGACTGTCGAAGTTGAATTTTTCTTGCCGGCTTTTCTTTTCTTTATGTAAAGCTTAACGAAATGTCACCTAACTAGCTAGTAGTATTATTCTTTACAATTAAACCGTTGAAAACATAATCACAAGTTCTCAGCAAAGATTAGTGGGGTGTTAGGGTTAACACATAGTAATCTTAAGACTATCCATAATCCTAATCCTAATCCTAATGTCCAGTCTTTCGTGAGATTCGAACCTTGATCACCACTGAATGGAGGAGATGAATTACCAAATTCTTTCTCTAGTGCAAGTAGCCAATTTGATCAACTCACCTTTGGTCAAAGAACGACGGCCACACTTACGCAATCCATGACGTATAGTACTGTAACAACGAAAGTTCAGTGCAACCAACTAGCACACCCCAGTCATCTATTTGACGTGGCAAAACCATTTTTTTTTTATAATTCAGATGTCCAATTCAACTTGCACAGACCTCAATTAATATTGAAAATCAATTAATTTCCCCATCCACTTATAAGGTCCTAATTAAATTCAAAGTAAAGCTCCATTTGAGCAATTGATCCGAAGGAATTTATAGCACTTGAAACATCCTGCAACCAATTTCTCATCCTATGAAATAAAATTGGGTATAACTAAGATATTTCAAAAAGTACCAACAATTAATCTTGTGGAAATATGACAGTACAATGGAGGCTACTTTTTTCAGAATGCCATTTCATAGGCTCAAAAACAAAATCTCAAAAACTACTGCTAATTTATCTTATTGTTAACTTTAGAGTCATAGGATTGTCGAAGTGTACAAAAATTACTAGGAGCATACTAACTTAATTATTAAAAACTATAGATTAGAAAAACTTAAAACGGTATCGTTATATCAATCGTGACAGAACACAATAGTTGTTCCTATGCCATATGCAAGTAGTGTGTAGAGTAATTATTGGATACCCTCGAACTATCATGTGACGTCGCTTACGAGATATACTCTCAACGCATAATTTACAGCGAAATAAACAATGTGGGTCACACATTAGTTTTCCACTAATCTAAACAAACATGTGGGTCACATTAGTCTTCCAATAATCTAAGGAAAAATGACTGTCAATGACGTGTTTTGATAATCAATATCGGACACAGAGCCTGGGAGCCTTTAGTCTTGGAAGAAGACGTATGCCAATTGCTTTCGTACCCGTGCAGTGGAGACCACAAAGATGGCTGTTACTCTTGTTGGCTGTGGTCTTGAAATGTGGTTGCGTTCTATAAAAATGGAATTCGGACCAACCATTGACCCAGATATTGAGAGAGAGAGAGAGAGAGAGAGAGAGAGAGAGAGAGAGATGGCGGATTTGTTCCACAGGCAGGCAAAGAATTACGCAGAGTCTCGGCCGAGTTACCCAGAAGAGCTGTTTGAATTCATTGCGTCAAAGACTCCAAATCACGACCTTGTTTGGGATGCCGGCACCGGCAGTGGCCAAGCCGCTAAATCTGTAAGCCTCTCTCTCTCTCTCTCTCATTTTAGAATGATGGATTGTCCGTTTGTTTGAAGATGCTACTAGTGTGAAGAAATATACTACTATAATCTAAGATCACCGAACGTATAGAATTCTGTTGGACTAATAGTTCATCATAGTGGCAAGGGCAGAAGGCAGTGGCATTCGAAGCGTTCGGCTCAATCCTCCAATTCCGTCCAGTTTTCAGCATCTTTGAGTTCATCCAGGGCCCAGATAATTGGCCGCGACATTGATCGGACTTGATAGCTACATGAACAAATCATTCGTGCGAAAAAAATAAATGAACCATGGCAGTCCATTTTTTCCTGCACTAGTGCTGTAATTTGTCCATATAGCTATTGACGAACGATTAAAACAGATTTTTGGCATGGAGATTCTTCTTTTTGAGTTCTACAAGATAAACGATCCAGGTCACCCTTCAGGTATGAGAGGGACAACAAATGCCGAAAACTGGATGGGGATTGAGGATTAAAGACAACGGGAGCCCAATGCAGTTTCTTTTGTCCAATGGTCTTTACTTGTGTTTTCAAACAATCTACTTCATATTTCAGTTACTTTTTATAGAATTTTAATCTGAAAGTGTCAAGAATTTTTTTTGAAAAAGGCCACCAGCCTGCAAAAAAAATTGGAGGAAAAAAAGAAAACGTGATGTCATAGAAAACAGCCTCGTATTATTGTACTAAAATAAATGTGATATATTATGAGAGAATCATCTGTCTCATAAAATAGAAAATAAGTACTTGAAAATGAAAAAAATTAGCAGAACGGAAGTACGGGACCTAACAATATTGCAAAAGCAAAAATTAGCGGAACAGGACCTAACAATATTGCAAAAACATAAATTTGCAGCTAGCAAAGCTGTACAAGAATGTGGTAGGCACAGACACGAGCCAGGAGCAACTTGACTACGCACCCAAGCTCCCCAACGTGCGATACCAATGCACCCCTCCAAACATCCCCATGTCCGAGCTCGAATCCAGCGTGGCACCCCCGGGAACCGTCGATCTTGTCACCATAGCCACAGCCCTCCACTGGTTTGACCTCCCCACCTTCTACCAGCAAGTCAAACAAGTTCTCAAAAAACCCCATGGCGTCATCGCTGCCTGGACCTACACCGTCCCTGAGGCCAACAAAAACATTCCTTTGGTCAATGAGAAATTCGACGCTGTTTTCCGACAGTTTTGCGCTGACTTGCAGCCTTACTTTGACCCTGCATATAAGTTAGTGGGGGATAAGTACAAAGGGATCGATTTCCCATTCGAGCCGGTAGGTTATGGGGCCAACCACACCGGGCCATTTGAGTTCATGACAGAAAGGGTGATGGATTTGGACGGCTTTCTCTTATTCATAAGGTCGTGGTCATCTTATCAGACGGCGAAGGAGAAAGGAGTTGAGCTGTTGAGAGATGATGTGGTTGAGAGTTTCAAGAGAGGTTGGAGTGAAGATGGTGGTGATCGAAAGGTCGTGAAGTCCCCTATTTATCTGAGAATTGGGAAAGTCGGAAACTTGGAGTGAGAGGAGACTCATGTGTGCATTTCTGTAGACCTCACAATAACGTGTGGTACCACGTAACGGTACTCCCGAACTATTGTATGATTTTACGTACTAGAATAACATGGTTGCAATATATTTTGGCACGACTTTTTTATATACGAAAACAAGTTCTCCATATCATCGATCGAGAAGTGCTACAATACACACCTCTTATTTGGGTGAGTATCATATGCACCCTCATTGAAATACACTAAAATGTTATGATTCCCAAAATATTATGAATGTATTAATCAAAAGTTATGAATCATATGATGAAAAGTTACGAATTTTTAGTATAAAAGTTACGATACGAAATAAAATGTTATGAATGATCGGTCCTACAAGTAATTTTTTTATGAGGTGGTACAATATGAACCATACAATAAGTGCATATGGTACACACCTTAAAAGGATATGTATTGAAGACTTTTCCTCATCGATCACCTTGTTCTTGCTACAACTTTCATGTGTGAATTCTGCTAAAAGATAAGCTCAACTTTGACTGCAAAGTATTACCTTGTACTAGCCAATTTGGGATCAATAGTATCATTAGAATGTATCCGAATCTCTATCAGACGATGGCATGTACTTAAAAAACCCCAAATTCCGCTTCATTTAGTATCATTAAAATTCGAGATGAGCATAGATCAGCTCGCACTCCTCTGTACGTCACTAACTGAAAATTAGACGATGGCTTGTAATGGTCCGGTTATGTCAAAATTACAATGTTCAAATAGAGGTAGACAACATAGCATTATCCGTTAGTTTATAGATGATGCTATGGTGTCCCCAGTCATTTTGGAGACACCGTAATTTTTGACATAATTTCACCATTATGAGCACAACTAAAATCCATTACAAGTAGGGGTGTGCAAAAAAATCCCGACCCGACCCGAAGGGTTTCGGGCGGGGGCCGAACCTGTGGTTCGGTCGGGTACGGGTACATGTTTTCAAAAAAATCAGTTTTTCGGGTCGGGGCTCGGGGGGCTGTTTTTTCTTACCCGACCCGACCAACCCGACCAAAAAGACAGCTAATTCGCGTAGTTTACTCCGGCTTTGGTCCGACCCGACCAAAAAAATCGGTTCCACGGCCGGGTATCCCCTCTCCTTCGGTTCGGGTTTGGGTCCGGGTCCAAAAAAATACGTTAACCGACTAGTCGAGTCGGGTTCGGGTTCGGGGCCGAACCCCACCCGTCCGACCCGTGCCTACCCCCAATTACAAGTATAACCGAACCCAAACAAGGTATAACCAAGCACTGCCGGCTTTGGGCTAAGGCCCAAGAGGCGTGGGCCTTAAGGCCCCTAAAAATGTCAAAAAAATAGGGCCCCCGCTTATTTTTAGGATATAGTATATATATATGTTGTTTTGGAGACCAATTTTAAACCCAATAAGACATTTTATACTTAAACCCCAATGGCCCAGAAAAATGGAACACGGAATGCAAGAAAAAACAAACAGGAGGAGTAGAAGGTCACCGGATTGCCAAAAATCTCTGGGGCCCTTCAAAATTATTCAGTGTGATGGGTGTATGGATGCATCTCTTTGCTCCCTTAAACGCTACTACTCCAGTACTTCTCATTACAAACAAAAACTATATCCGAATCAAAATTATTCAGTGTGATTGACTTTTATTTGATTTTCGTTTGCAATTATTAAGGGCCTCACTTTCGAAGATCGTTTTAGACCTCCAAAATCTCAGAAAACCAAGGAATATCCAAAAAACCAATCAAGGCATAACCAATCCAACCAAGGTATAACAAACAAGTTATACTTTGCTATGGTTCTGTTATGCTCTATGGTTCTGTTATGTTCATAATGGTTTTTGTTATGCTTTAATAGATTTTGGTTATACTCATAATGGTTTTGTTATGCCAAAAGTTACGGTGTCCCCAAAATGACCGGAAATACCGAAGTCATTCCCGTTAGTTTATGTTAGCTTTTTGGATAAAGATGATGCTATGGTGTCCCCGGTTATTTTGGGGACATCGTAATTTTTGGCATAACTTTATCATTAGGAGGATAACTAAAATCAATTACAAGCATAACAGAACCCAAACAAGGCATAACCAAGGAATATCCAAAAAACCAATTAAGGCGTAACTAAACTCAACTAAGGCATATAATTTTGGTTATGCCTTGCTACGACCATTTACGATGAAAGGTCTTAGAGCCAAAAATTTACTATGACCATTTACGATGAAATGATCAAAAAAATAATATCTTTGCACCGGTTCAAACGGATTGAAAATTGGAACATTTATTTTTTTAACTATATGTATCGAATAAGTGTTTCAAATTTTGTTTAAAATGGGAAAACGGGAAAGGAAACAAATTTTGTTTAAATTTATTAAGTATAATAAGTGTTTCACATTTGAATCCGTTTGAACCGGTACAAAAATATTATTTTTTTGACCATTTCATCCTAAATGGTCATAATAAATTTTTGGCTCTAAAGCCTTTCAACGAGCACCATATGATTCCTCATTTAGTTTTAGAGTTCTCTTAGGGTGCCCACTGAAAGACCTTAAAGCGAAAAATTTATTATGACGATTTAGGATGAAATGATCAGAAAAATAACATTTTTGCATCAGTTCAAACTGATTGAAAATTGGAACACTTATTTTTGTAACTATATTTTTTAATCTGTAAAGGACAAAAAAGGAAAAAAAAACAGTCGGATAAACATGATCAATTGAAACACTTTTTTTTTTCTCTCAGTTACTTTACGAAGCCTAGAAATAAATTTGAACCTATTAAATTGTCTTACAATTAGTCTTTCCTAGATTTTCTAGGTATACATGCATACTAGCCTACATAAAATGGGTATAAGCATGCCAGAAGTAACATTTGGAGGAAATATTGACTAGAATGTGTGTTTTTATGTATTTTCATGTTTTGACAATATGTACTCAATTATAATAAAATGAAATTTCGTTTAAATTTATTATTGTTCATTAGAAGATATTTTTATTATTCATTGTTAAGAAAAATTAATTAATTAATTAAAATAATATAAATTTATTAAGTATAAAGTCAATTTTAATTGAAAAATAGAATTTGAGTTAACCAAAAAAAAAGAAGGGAGGTAAATGGAAAAAGAAACAAATAAAGAAAATAATTGAAAATTAAAAAACGAAAAAAAAAAGATCCAAACTGAAAAGAAAGAAAAGGAAATAAAGAAAAAAATAAAGAAAAAAATAAAGAAAAAAAATTCAAACTTTAAAGAAAGAAAAGGAAATAAAGAGGAAGAAAAAAAAGAGGCAAGCTGAAAAGAAAAAAGGGAGGGGGAGGGACATTAGTGGAAATGGGGCTAGGGGGGGAGCACCTCTCCGCAGTGAAGCATAAATCTCAATCCTCGTCGCCTTCTTTGTTGATCGACAGATGGAGGAGGGGAAGTCCTAAGTCGCCTCTTCCCCCCACCGCTCTCTGTATCAATCATTCAATTTTTACGTAGTGTGTATAGCTATATATACAAGGGCATTTTAGGCATTTCATTGTTTTTGTAAACGTTGTTAGTGTTGAACCCCTTTTTGAAAGCACATATAGGTTATGTGCTCACTTTTAAACCATGAGAGAGGTATTCGCACATGACGATAACCACATCCACAGGGGGTCAAAATGAACTTTGCCCTTTTAGTTATGCCATGTGTAGTTTCATATTATACAACACATAGACTCACACATGACATAACATGGAACCACACATGACATAACCGAAAATCACAAAAGACATAATGAAGACACCGTAAGGATAGACAACATAGCATTATCTCGGTTTTTTTAATACAATATTACACTCTAAGGTAAATTCGCATTTTTTAATTTTGCCTCATTTTTTTTCCCTATTCATCTTAGCAAGACAAAATGGAAAAGTTAAAAATTATGATTTTTACCCAAATATTTTTGAAAATAAAAAGCTCAAAAATCCCAAAAAGCAGGTTTTATATATCTTGGATATTTTAAAAAATATTTGGGTAAAAGTGATAATTTTTTACTTTTTCAATTCGATTTGACAAAAAAATGGAAAATTTGAAAAATAATAAAATGCAAAATTAACAAATGAAAATATTTTTTGAACAAAGACAAAACAAGAAACAACTCAAAAAACTTTAGCAAAACGTCACCTAACTAGTAGCTAGTAGTACTATTCTTTACAATTTTAAACAATTGAAAACATAACCACAAGTTCTCAAAAACATTATTTTAAGCAAGTAACCAATTTGATCAACTCACCTTTGGTCAAAGAACGACGGCCACACTTCCGCAATCCATGACATAGTACTATATTGTACTAACAACGTAAGTTCAGTGCACCCAGCACACGTCATCTATCTGACATGGTGAAACCATTATTTTTTTAATAACTCAGGTATTCAGGCCAGTTTACGCACAACTCAACTACTGTTAGGGACTAATCACACCACCCACTCGCGGAGTCCTAATCTAATTCAGAACAAAGATCCATATGAGCAATTCATGACCTCAAGGAGTTTATAACACCTAAGACTTGTCAATTGAGTCATTATTTAGTAGTCTCGGAATACGGAATATATAGTGTCTGTACTCCCTTTCACATAACATGTGGAGCCAACAAGGTGAATTCACAAATAGCATGTGCATCCAGCATTTTATGTGATAGAGAGCACAGACACTATTCTATATTCCGGGATTACTTAATAATTTTCGTACTTTCATAGCCTCAAAAACAAAATGTCAAAAACTACTGCTAATTAATCTTATCATTAACTTTAGAGTCCTAGGGTTGTCGAAGTGTACAAAAATTACTAGGGGAATACCAACTTAATTATATATTAAAAACTATAGATTAAAAGAGCTTAGAATGGTATCATTATATCGATCGTGATAGAACACAGTAATTGTTCCTATGCCATATGCAAGTAGCGTGTAGAGTAATTATTGAATACTACCGAAGAATCGTGTGATGTCGTTTACGAGATATACTCTCGTGCATAAATTAAAGCAAAATAAACAATGTGGGTGGTCACATTAGAGCATCTCCAACATGAGGTGTCAAATTAGTGTTGTCAAATTTTTTTTGAAGGCTTATGTGGCATTTTGACATCTCAAATTTGACATTAAACCCTACTCTCTAATCCTTATGCCAAATTATATTTATTTAAAAAGAAAAAAAAAACTCAAACAAGCAGTACAGAGAGGTTTTAAACTTTCTAACAATAGTTTTTTACCTTCTAACGGTTACTTTTTGAAATTTGGCATGAGAGATGGTAGTTGTCAAAATTGGCATGCAGGAAGTTTATGCCAAAGCCACATCAGTTTTGACATGAGTGAAGACGGATGGGTTGAAAGGTGAGTTGATGCCAAAAATAACTATTGCACCGTCCACGTCATGTTTGACATTTTCCATTGGAGATGCTCTTAGTATTCAATAATCTAACAAAAGGGTAGTTGTTTCACAAGCAGAATTAATCATTACGTGATTCATGGGACACAGAGGAACCTTCTTGGATGAAGACGTATATCAATTGACTAGATAAGAACTAATTTACGCAACGTATCTAGTTGTTTCACATTAGTCTTCCATTAATCTAACAAAAGGGTAGTTGTTTCACAGGCAGAATTAATCATTACGTGAGTCATGGGACACAAAGGAACCTTCTTGGAAGAAGACGTATACCAATTGACGCATTCCCTAGGCATTCCCTAGCCGTGCCTTCAGTGTCAAGCAGCTATCACGTGGTATCCATTCGATAAATTCAGATCGTTCATTTTGGTTTTGGATAGTTCAAAGTTGGAGGGAGAAACATGAGAGAGAGAGTGTTAGGATGAAATGAGAGAGAATGGTTTAATCTAGGCCGTCCAATACATTTTTGAATCATTCAGATGTGTTGCTCGAATACCACGTCAGCCGGGTGACGTGGTACACATCCGGCACCCCAAAAATTAGACCAGAACACCTGGCACCCAAAAATTAGACCAAAAAGAATGGCTGTTATCGATCCTTGATGGCTGTGTTCTTATTTTTCAAACTAGGGCACGAAGCAATACCCAATACGTTTTGAGCACAAATTTTTTTTTTTATCGTAAAAAGTGTTTTTATTTTCGATCCCTTATCGCTATTTTCAATTTTATAATATGAAAAATAACATATAATCCGTGTATACGATATTATCAATGATCATCCAAATACCATAAAAGGAAACAAATATTGAATTGAATGTAAGGAAATCAACTTTAGATAAAAATCAATTATTGAGTTGATTTAAATTCAAAAAGATCATCAAGTTTTTTAAAGAAACAACCTAAAAGCAATCAATTGAAAAAATTTACTAGTCATAAAGTTAGGATGTTTATATTATGAAGTATGCTCTCAATTGAACGGATATGATCTATTGAAAATTTGATCCGATGGTTGTAGAGGGTGTTGGGTTTGTATATGTAGACAAAAACTGCTATATTTTATTAGATAAATATAGTTATATAAAATATTCAAAAAATGAAGTGTTCTAATTTTCAATCCATTTGAATCCATACGAAAATTTTATTTTTCTGATCATTTTATCCTAAAGGTTCATAATTAATTTTTGACTCTAAGATTTTCAACGAGAGCCCTAAAAATTGCGTTCACACTTGTCTCTCTAAGAGCTAACTAACGAGAGTCATAAAGTCAAAAACAATTACGTTCCTTTAGGATCAAACGATAAAAAAATTAAATAAGACATCCGCAACGATTCAAATACTTTGAAAATCGGAACACTTATTTTTTAACCACATTTTATTGTATATATAAACAGTAGGAGGGAGAGGAGAAGATGCGAGAGAAAAGTGGGGGACCGACGTGGTAGGTGGGCATTGGTCATCCGGACAATGGGGTGTCCCGGTTAGTCCGGATAGAATTTATTTTCTCCTTAAAGAGAATTTATTCTCCTTAAAGATGTGGTTGCGTTCTATAAAATTGGAATTGGGACCAACCATTGATCCAGATATTGAGAGAGAGAGAGAGAAAGAGAGAGAGGGCTAAAGAGAGAGAGATGGCGGATTTGTTCCACAGGCAGGCAAAGAATTACGCAGAGTCTCGGCCGAGTTACCCAGAAGAGCTGTTTGAATTCATTGCCTCAAAGACTCCAAATCACGACCTTGTTTGGGATGCCGGCACCGGCAGTGGCCAAGCCGCTAAATCTGTAAGCCCTTCTCTCTCTCTCTCTCTCTCTCTCTCTCTCTCTCTCTCTCTCTCTGTGTTTAGAATGACTGATTGTCCGTTTGTTTGAGGATGCTCCTGGTGGGAAGAAATATAGGAGTATAATCTAAAACCGCTGAACATTTATAATTCTGTTGGACTAATAGTTCATCATATTAAGAGCAGGAGGCAGTGGCATTCGAAGCGTTCGGCTCAATCCTCTAATTCCGTCCAGTTTTCAGCATTTTTTGAGTTCATCCAGGGCCCAGATAATTGACCGGATCATTGATCGGGCTTCGATAGCTACATGAGCAAATCATACGGGCAAAAAAAAAAAAAAAAGGAACCGTGGCAGTCCATTTTTTTTCCTGCACTAGTATAATTTGTCCATATAGCTATTAACGGACGATTAAAACAGATTTTTGGCATGAAGATTCTTCTTTTCCAGTTTTATAAAATAAACGATCCAGATCACCCTTGCGGGTATGAGAGGGGCAACAAATGCCGAAAACTGGATGGGGACTGAGGATTATAGACAACGGGAGCCCAATGCAGCTAATTCTTTTGTCCAATGGTTACTCGTGTTTTCAAACAATCTACTCCATATTTCAGTTACTTTGTATAGAATTTCATTAATGGTAGGTACAAAGAAAACGTAATGTCATAGAAAACAGCCTCGTATTGTTGTACTAATGTGATGTGTTATGATAGAATAACCTGTCTCGTTAAGTAGAAAATGGGTACTTGAAAAATAAGAATCTTAACAGAACGGGACTTAATAATATTGCAAAAACAAAAATTTGCAGCTAGCAAAGTTGTACAAGAATGTGGTAGGCACAGACACAAGCCAGGAGCAACTTGACTTCGCACCCAAGCTCCCCAACGTGCGATACCAATGCACCCCTCCAAGCATACCTATGTCCGAGCTCGAATCCAGTGTGGCACCCTCGGGAACGGTCGATCTTGTCACCATAGCCGCAGCCCTCCACTGGTTTGACCTCCCCACCTTCTACCAGCAAGTCAAACAGGTTCTCAAAAAACCCCATGGCGTCATCGCTGCCTGGACCTACACCATCCCTGAGGCCAACAAAAAATTTCCCTTGGCCAATGAGAAATTCGACGCTCTTTTCCGACAGTTTTACGCTGACTCCCAGCCTTACTGGAACCCTGCCCGTAAGTTAACGGACGACAAGTACAGAGGGGTTGATTTCCCGTTCGAGCCGGTAGGTGATGGGGCCAACCACACGGGGCCATTTGAGTTCACGACAGATTGGGTGATGGATTTGGAGAGCTTTCTCACATTCATAAGGTCGTGGTCAGCTTATCAGACGGCAAAGGAGAAAGGAGTTGAGCTATTGAGAGATGACGTGGTTGAGAGTTTCAAGAGTGCTTGGAGTGAAGATGGTGTTGATCAAAGGGTTGTGAAGACCCCTATTTATCTGAGAATTGGGAAAGTTGGAAACTTGGAGTAAGAGGAGAGTGGAGACTCATGTGTGCATTTTGTTTTTCGTTGAATCTGAACTTTGTTGTCAAAAAGTGCACCATCAATTTACAATGTACTAGAATAACATGGTTGCAATATCATCACCTTGTTGTTGATGCAACTTTAATTGAATTCTGCTAGAAGGTTCAAAACTAGCCAATTGGGATCAATAATATCATTAGAATGTGTCCGAATCTCTATGAGACGATGACATTTACTTAAAAAACCCCGAATTCCTCTTCATTTTTGTGTGGGGAGACAACAGCAGCTACATTCAGGTAATTCGTCGTTTTACCAACAAAAAGAAAGCAAGCAGTAACATGATGCACCACCATCACGATTTCTAGTAATATCAGTGCACAACATAAAACCGATACTTGGGAAAATCTTACAAATCACAAATACAGGGTTCTCACTCAGTAACGGCGAGAGCTGACTGTAATACATCTTCAAGGTACTTGTCAGCAAATACTTGTGTCGGCTGCTGCTTGAGATGCGATTTGGCTAGCGGTTTATTCTCCAGGAATATGCTTGCGTTGAAAATGTTTGTTTTGTTTTGAGGGTGTTGTGCGGGTTGGCGTTCCTTAGTGCTGGCTGTGGTTCAGCGTTTTGTTGTTTCGGTTGTCGGTCTGTTTTAGGTGGACTGGAGTTGCGGGTAGGTATGGTGTTTTCGTTGTTGTTTCTACGTAGAGCCCTGTTTCAATTTTTTGGCTGGGATGAGTGGAGCTGTTTGTGTTTAATTACTAGTACTATTTGTCTCTTAGTAGTGTAATTTCAATAACCACTCTGGCGTCTGTTCTGCATTTGTTCTACTGCGATTTCTGCGTTGTAGTTAGTTTGTATGATCCGGCTCAGATCACCATCTAGTTTGCAACTTTGCATGATGTGTTTTCCATGCACGCGACATTCTCTGTCTGGGGTGTTCCACACCTGGTTTGTTATTGGTCAGTTAGTGGGGAAGCTTGTCGTTAGTGGAACTAGGGCTAGTACCCAGGGTGTACAAGTTCTGTACATATTGACATTCTCCGAGGTTGATACAACAATTTACCTAGCGGGGCGGGGTGGTGGTTGCTTCACGGTCGTCCGGAGGTTTACACTATATAGATGGGCCCAATTAGTGGCCCTCCTATGGGGTGATCCTTCGTCACCAAAATAAAAAATAGAAACTCAATTTCAATAAGCTGAAAAAACTTATATTGTAACTCCGTTTTGTATGCATTTGGCTTTCTGTTTTAGCAGAATTCAGTTCTATTAAATCTAAGAGTTGCATCAAATTCAATATGGCACGTACAAAATTTGTTTTAATATATGATATGATATGAAAAAGTGATGCCAAAATATACTGCAACAATGTTATTCTACTAGTACATTGTAAATTGATGGTGTACATTTGACGCAACGAAAAACAAAATGCACACGAGTTACTCCGAATTTCCGACTTTCCCAATCCTCAGATAAACAGGGGCCTTGACAACCTTTTGATCAACACCATCATCACCCCAAGCTCTCTTGAAACTCTCAACCGCATCATCGCTCAATAGCTCAACTCCCTTGTCCTTCGCTGTCTGATAAGCCGACCACGACCTTATGTACGTGAGAAAGCCCTCCAAATCCATCACCCTTTCCGTCGTGAACTCAAACGGCCCTGTGTGGTTAGCCCCATCGCCCACTGGCTCGAACGGGAAATCGATCCCCTTGTACTTGCCTTCCACTAGCTTACGTGCTGGGTCCCAGTAAGGCTGGGAGTTGGCGTAGAACTGTCGGAAGATAGCGTCGAATTTGTCATTTACCACCGGAATGTTGTCTTTGGCCTCAGGGACGGTGTAGCACCACGTGGCGATGACTCCGTGGGGTTTTTTGAGTACCGATTTGACTCGTTGGTAGAAGGTGGGTAGATCAAACCAGTGGAGGGCTTGGGCTACGGTGACAAGGTCGACGGTTCCCGGGGGTGCCACGCTAGATTCGAGCTCGGACAGGGGGATGTTTGGAGGGGTGCATTGGTATCGCACGTTGGGGAGCTTGGGTGCGTAGTCAAGTTGGTTCTGGCTCGTGTCTGTGGCTACCACATTCTTGTACAGCTTAGCTAGCTGCAAATTTTTGGTTTGAGCAAAACATTATTAGTCCATACAATATATGCAAGGCTATTTTCTATGATATCAAGTTTTCAATTAACTTTTTTCTCTTATTATATTTCCGGTTGTTTTTACTGGGTCTTTCTGACAACGCTAAGAACACAAATTTAAAAACACACTTCCAGACACAACTGCATTTCGAACCGTTTGATGCACGTGAGACGACGACTCCAAATACAGTTGTGCCGCAGTTGGGGACTGATTAACCATGAATTGAATATAAAATTTCACAAAGTGGGACCTACATTATAATACCATGGCGTGTGGTATATATTGCCTATTCTGTCAATGGCTATTATCTTCACAATTAGGCTCTCAATCGATTAGTTTTAACCCCGAAAAATGGGGAGAGAGAAGGAGATGCGGGCTCACAGATTTAGCGGCTTGGCCATTCCCGGTGCCAACATCCCAAACAAGGTTGTGATTTGGAGTCTTTGAGGCAATGAATTTGAACAGCTCTTCTGGGTAACCCGGCCGAGTCCCCGCGTAATTCTTTGCCAGCTTGTGGAACAAATTCGCCATCTCTCTCTCTCTCTCTCTCTCTCTCTCTCTCTCTCTCTCTCTCTGTGGACCTCTCTATAAATAAATATATCTGGATCAATTTGGTCCCATTTCCATTTTATAAGTAGAACTCACAGCGCAAACATCCTTTGCCACGCAACCGTTTTTTAAAATTAGAGCCATCGACGATAACAACCATCTTTCTGGTCTCCATTGCACGTGGTATGAAAGCAATTGGTATACGTCTTCTTTCGACTAAATAGGATTAAATTATGCAGTGGAACTATACACCCACAATTAATAATCCAACGTCTTTCGCATAATTTATGTTTTAAATCAATGAATTTTAGGGCTTTGAAATTAACGATCAGATAAATTACCAATGGTTTCAAGATTTTGCCATTTACGGTCATAATTTACATGAGAAATTGGTTGCACCTCGTGAGAGTGACTTTGGTGTGCCTGTTGCACTGAACTTTCGTGGTTACAATATACGTCTTGGATTGCGCAAGTGTGGGCGTCGTTATTTGACCAAAGAGGTGAGTTGATCAAATTGGTCACTGGCACCGAATTAAAATAGATTTGACTACCTGCTTTTTGAAAAAAAAAAATTAATGCGGAATGGGTATCACGTGATACTCGCTCGGCGTATTTAAGTCATCCATTACGTTTTTGAACGGCTCAGATTTAAAGAAAGAAAATGTTGAGATAAGAGAAAAGATAGTGTTTCAATCCGAATTGTCCAAAAGTGTATTAGATGGCCTGAATGTGCCGAGCAGGTACCACGTGGGATACACCCCCGGTACCGAAAAA
Source organism: Rhododendron ovatum (assembly GCA_019656835.1). NCBI lineage: Eukaryota > Viridiplantae > Streptophyta > Magnoliopsida > Ericales > Ericaceae > Rhododendron > Rhododendron ovatum. The sequence goes on from CM033791.1 coordinate 5,498,055, forward strand.
TTTCTCCTAGTTTTCATTAAGAACTTGGGGCTTATGTTTTCAACTGTTTTTGTTTTTTCTACAGCAAAATAATTTCATTAATCTTAAAAATGTAACCAGACTAATAAAAGCAAAGAAATAACGGAAAATGACAGGCCGGTCCCGATTTTTGTAAGGGGTTCCATGCGGACCCTCTTTTGTAAGGTCTATCTTTTATGTGCCATTTTTAAAGATACATTTACAATTGTGCCTATTTGTATAATATTTATTTTGTCTTTTTCTAGAATTTTTAGAGGTGTGAATTATTGGGAGTGTGAATTATTAGTGTGAATTGTTGAGGTGAATTTTGGATAAATTCTTAGTGTGAATTTTGGGTGAATTGTTCGTGTGAATTCTTAATGTGAATTTCTGTGGGGGTGTGAATTCTTGCTGTGAATTCACACTTCCGGAATTCATACCCATTAAAAAATTCACACCTATAAGAATTCATATTCCAAGAATTCACACTACCTAGAAAAACAAAAGCAGGGAATTCTTTTTCCAAACACCTTTCCCCCGGCCTTCCGCTGGAACAAATTTCAACCAGATTCCAAATTTCCCAATTAATTTCTCACCAAACAAACAAAGCCGCAACCCTTTCAGCAAGGTCTCGAGAACTTTTTCTCTCAACTATTCAGCAATGGAAGCTAGGGTTTCCAGTGCTCAATTGCGCCTTATGCTCCTCCCTCGTCGATAACAACAACGATGTCGACGACGTCATCGACAGAGGGCTGCTGAACTTGGACGAGGTCCAGAAGGTTCTCACCGACGTCAAGGCGAACAACATCAGCGTTGTTCCCGTTAGAGAAGATGCCGCGTCGGAGAAGATTGGGGCAGGAAGGTTGAAGGCGAAAGATGACGGGGTTATTTTCGATAGTTTACTCGAAATGGGGCTTATGCGGAACAGGCTTGACGCGGGGTGGGGCTGGACAGAAATACGGAGACAAAACAGGGCCGGCCGGCCGATAAGAGCCCCAAGAAATAACATCATGCTCAAAGAATAAGGGAAAATGACGGCCGATGACGTGTTTTGATAATTATACCCGCCAAGGACATACTAAGAACATTTGTTAATATTGAAAATGTTCTTAGCGTATATTAATTATCAAAATACGTCACGAGCCATTATTTTCCCAGAAAATAATTATCTGTCCAATCCGAGATCCAAACTTACAATTGGCAAGAAGCCGATCAAGAACACCCTTTTGGAACGAAGCCCACCTAAAGTTGAAGCCCAAACACCCCAATGGGTCTAAAAAAACCCAAATACTCCTTCCGTTCCGATTTGTTTGTTTAATCTTGAGCTTCCAACTTATTATTAAAACCAAATCTGATCCATTGATTTGGAAATTTACATACTATGATCTATTGATTTTGAAATTGAACAGTCAATTTGAAATATGTAAAAGTCAAAAAAAGATAAATAAATCGGGACGGAAGGAGTAATACACAATAATCACATAAAAAATAAAAATAAAGAACAGCCCCAGCAACCCAAACAGCCCCGTCATCGAAAGATGCATCCTTGCCATCACCCCAATGTTTTCAACTGTTTTTTCTTTGTTAAATCTGTGACACAAAGTGTTTCAAACAAAAAAGTAGAGCGCCTGCAGTAAATCTTAGAGCGCAAAAATCAGTCCTTTAGAATATGGGTGCGTAGCAAAGGATGTTTTGCACTCTTGAGTTCTATAAAATGGAGATGAGACCAAATATTGATCCAGATATTTAGAGAGAGAGAGAGAGAGAGAGATGGCGGATTTGTTCCACAAGCAGGCAAAGAATTACGCGGAGACTCGGCCGAGTTACCCAGAAGAGCTGTTTGATTTCATTGCCTCAAAGACTCCAAATCACGACCTTGTTTGGGATGTCGGCACCGGCAGTGGCCAAGCCGCCAAATCTGTAAGCATCTCTCTCTCTCTCTCTCTCTCTCTCTCTCCAATTTCTGTGTTTAGATTTATGGAGTATAATACTAGTTCATCTTCATCATAGTAGCATTCGAAGCGTTAGGCTCTCTTAAGTCTATAATCCTCTGGCTCCGTCCAGTTTTCAGCATTTGTGAGTCCATCCATGGCCCCATAAATAGACCCGATCATGGCTTCGATAGCTACATGAACAAATCACGCGGTGCAAAAGAAATAAAACAAAAGAAATGAACCGTGCCGGTTCATTATTTCTTGCTCAACTAGAATTTGGCCATATAAATACGGACAGACGATTAAACTGATTTTTGGCTTGAAAGTTCTTCTTTCTGAGTGTAGAAGAACAATCCAGATCAACAAACGCCGAAAACCGGACAGGATCATTGAAGACTAATGACAACGGGAGCCCAATGCAGCTTCTTTTGTCTAATGGTCTTTACTCGTGTTTTCAAAAAATCTACTCATATTTCAGTTACTTTTTCTAGAATTTTAATCTGAAAGTGTAAAATATTTGCAGCTAGCAAAGCTGTACAAGAATGTGGTAGGCACAGACACCAGCCAGGAGCAACTCGACTACGCACCCAAGCTCCCCAACGTGCGATACCAATGCACCCCTCCAAACATCCCCCTGTCCGAGCTCGAATCCAGCGTGTCACCCCCGGGAACCGTCGATCTTGTCACCGTAGCCCAAGCCCTCCACTGGTTTGACCTACCCACCTTCTACCAGCAAGTCAAATTGGTACTCAAAAAACCCCACGGCGTCATTGCCGCCTGGTGCTACACCGTCCCTGAGGCCAAAGACAACATTCCGGTGGTCAATGACAAATTTGACGCTGTCTTCCGACAGTTTTATGCCGACTCCCAGCCTTATTGGGACCTAGCGCGTAAGCTAGTGGACGGCAAGTACAAGGGGATCGATTTCCCGTTTGAGCCTGTGGGTGATGGGGCTAACCACACTGGTCCGTTTGAGTTCACGACGGAAAGGGTGATGGATTTGGAGGGCTTTCTCACGTACATAAGGTCGTGGTCAGCTTATCAGACGGCGAAGGACAAGGGAGTTGAGCTATTGAGTGATGACGCGGTTGAGAGTTTCAAGAGAGCTTGGGGTGAAGATGGTGTTGATCAAAAGGTTGTCAACGCCCCTGTTTATCTGAGGATTGGGAAAGTTGGAAATTCGGAGTAAGAGGAGACTCGTGTGCATTTTGTTTTTCGTTGCTCTTGAATTTTGTTGTCAAATGTACACCATCAGTTTACAATGTACTAGAATAACATGGTTGCAATATATTTTGCCATCACTTTTTCATATTCGAGGTGATAACTAGCAAAGCGAGAGCGATAATATCGTTATAGCATATCTGAATCTGTATAAGAGATGAGATGTACTCAAGAAAAAGCCAGAAATTCATCTTCATTTTTCTGTGGGGAAACAACTACATTCGGGTAAATCATTGTTTCATAAGCAAAAAAGAAAGCAAGCAGTAACATTATACACCGCCGTCACAGTTTCTAGTTATACTTGATCATAACACAACATAAAGCTGATACTTGAGCAAATTTTATAAATCACAAATACAGGGCTCTCACTCGGTAACGTCTAGAGCTGACTGCAATACATCTTCAAGGTACTTCTCAGCAGCAGCAAACTGCCTCTTCTTGTCCTCAATTGCAAGTGCAGCCAAAGCTTTATCCTGCACAAATTTTAAAAAGAAAAATTGCTAAATCTGTGTTTCTCTGATTAGAGGAACTAAAGACCATGGATTTAAGGAAGTATTTTAGGAGGGGGGAAAAGAGAGGAGATTCATAAAGTTGAATAATTGTTTCTCTTTCGGTTTGCTTCTCTTATCCCTCCACAAATCCAAGATCCAAACGCAGCCTAATTGTGTACTTGAATATGCAATTTACAGGAGGTAAGTCTTGGTAGCTTCTCAAAGTATCGAGGATTGGCTTTGTTTTCTTCTCCAGTTCCTTCCTATGCTCTGCCATTTCAACCAGCACGCCATGGCTAATATCTGGGGTGTAGCCCACGCGATTCAGTATTGCCTGTCCCAATGAATTTTTTCTGTGTAAGCAGTTAACCAAAAATAAAGCACACAAATGTAAATGTAAGTTCACAATGGTCACCAAAGTAAAAAGTGAAGCTCAAAATCAACCACTCGATTGAACGTCTGATATCTCATTCCAAAAATTGGTCTTCAAAGTCTTACAGTTTATTTCACTGTTGTTGCTTACATAACAACATGTTATGTCAAATAGACAATATAAGATTACGACCACAGAACCATAGAAGCATGGTATTTGATACTCTAGCTCTTGATTCTACCATCACACAGAAAACATGAGTAATTTTTGGTCAAGAATTTCACGCTTATATCACCCTAAGTCCACTTGAATCAGATTCTTAATCAAATAATATTTTTCTAAATTGTTCTAAAAAATTGATGCTGAAACACCACAAAACAAGGCCTCATCGTCCCAGGGATGTAACGGCAATCTAATTGATCGGAACCATAACTCCTTAGGTACTACAAGAAGTTTGAAACAGCACCAAACCAAGAGCACCAATTGAGGAACACCGACTTCATCACCCAACTTCAATTCCTTATCTGATCCTTGGGCCTTTGCTTACAAAGGGTACGAGAAACATACATGGAATGTTCCACAGGAAATCATATAGACCTCGGTTACTGCTAAAGGGACTCAATTTCTGGTTAACGGTTAACCAATCAATAACCACTTTCTCCTGTACCACTGGCTGTGAAAAATTGCACGGTCAATCTGCAATCCGAACAACCTCCCATCTTCAAAAAGTATATCCTCTCTCAATAGGATGATGACTCCACTAGTCCACTTCAACATCGACCTTCTTAAACCCAGCCCACTGTCTCCAATTTAGCAACCGAAAAAAGTACCTCTCTAGGTGCGGGTTCTTCCCTTTGATTTCATAGCCCAACTCCTTCATGTGAAAAAAACTCCCCATCCCTTGTCTCAACCCATTTCTAGCATCACATAAAACCCTTCTTCAAGGCAAGCACCGCAATATCAATAAAGGAAGAAAAAAAAAAAAAATCTTTTTTCCCCCTCTCCCTCCTCCAAGTTCCAACACATCTTCATTTGCCCAACTCCAAATGACTGCTTAAAATCACGATTATCCACATTGATAAGACCCTCGTCAACAGTTAGGATAATCTTTCAATTTCAGTCCTTGTGTACCCAAGGCTTAAGATGTGGGGTATACTCATCGACTCAAGTCTTTTATTCTGAGGCCATGACGATTTACATGGATTCTCGTGGAATGAATATGACTGGAGACGTAATGAATGGAATAGGTAATAACATGATTGGATCATTGGTTATTTCCTTCTTCTCTCTCTCTCACACACACACACACATGTGCGCACGCGTCTCAATTGATGGAAACATTGCATGGATCAATTAAAAACATTAGAAAGCTTATTTCGGGGGATGATATTCCAAAAGTGTAAGGCAAATTTACAAGTCAATGAATTTTGACCAAATAAAATCCTCATTTAAATCGTAAATTTAAAAAGATGAATAAGGGTTGTAAAGATACCACTCCTAATACTTTTGGTTGTTCCCATATGGAATGTTCATTTGAATAACAACTAAATACCTATACTCGTACTCCATCACATATTTTTTACCGTGTCCTTGTCCAAATTCATGTAAAATTGTTGTGGTCCATGTCCGTGCTTCTTAGGTAACTACCATTGCTGTATCATCGTAATGAAAAAGAAAAACATGCCGTTAAAGAATACATCAACACCTACTACATATGGAACAATGGTACCTTATAGTTGGAATATTGTTGCAGGTATTGTCGCTCTTTTGAAACCATTATTGCCAAGTTTGTCTTCCAATTCTCCATTTGAGCCTCACAAGGAGCTACATCATCTTCAAGTTGTGCAAGGGTCCTGCAAATAAGTAATAAAAGAAGGGGGGGAAGGGAATTAGTCAGTATCCATCTTGATCTTAAAGTTCAAGCTCTGAAGCACCTCCAACTTGAAAAAGGTTAGAACAATTATAGATAAGGACCTAAGTTGTGTTCGTGAATTACCTTTTCAAATAAGTAAGCCTTGCTATTGCCTTTCGGGTATAATCAAGAAGAATTTTGGACTCTTTCTGTACTTTAGCCCTCTTCTCCTCTACTCCTGTTTTCCTCAACGAAATATCGCCCATTGCAACAAGGAAACTAAAAGCAATCCTTTGGGTGAGACGCCATTCTCAATGACAAGTGCGAATAAAAACAGCTGCGCCGCAAAAATTATCCTAAAACAAAGAGAAAACTCACCTACTATGTTCAGTATCCCTTATGTTCAACAAATTAGCCACATTTGCAAGAACTTGAGCCGATCCAACCACATTGGATGACAAACTGTCTTGTGCCAATCCTACATTCTCCAATATCTCCCTTATCCTTGCAGCTACAAACATATATATATCATTCCAAAACAAAGCCCCAACTGAGATCGAGCATGAAAAAATGAGTACATCAAAGCCGTAAGAGCTCCTTTGAATGGTCAGAAATGGCGAGGAAAAAAGAAGATTACAATTCCTCAACAAATCTCACCATAGGTGACCAAAAGAGACAAAAATGGACTGATAATCTGATAAAGATCTAGGATTGCTATTCCTTTTTCAACATTTCTCACCTATTTTATTCATCCAAACAAGTGATTGGGTTAATTTTCTTTTTCTTTTCTCACCATGTAAAGGGGCTGTAAGTTTGCATATGCATATGCAAGTGTAATAGATATACAATGATCAAATAACCTTGGGAACGATATTCAACCGCCTTTTGCCGGAAATCACTGGCAACAATTGCACCAGCTTGAGTTTTGGCTTGGGAGATGGTTGCAAGACTGTGAAGATGAGCAATGCTCCGCGGAGTGTACTCGAATTCGGGGACGTCTTTTCCAACCGAATCAAATTGAGTAGAAAGCCATGCTTTTACTTCTGAAATCCGACTAGCATCAAACCCACTCTTTTCAGTTACAGAGGGATCGGCTCCCCGGATTAGGTCACCCATTCTTTCTTCCCAGTGTTGAATCAAACCTGCAACCAAAAAACAAAAGTGGGGAAAACAAATAGTCATGCATTGACACTGCTGCCACATCTGTTTTTATACACACACAAAAAATGGTCAAAAAAAGTACTAGAATTGCCTATAAAAAAAAGGTACTAGAATATGCGGAAATTCAAATAATTTCGAAATGGGTAAGGGCTCAAAATGAAAAAGTAAGGGAACTTGAATTGGTTCCATACTTCACATTATTGAAAATTGCTAGAATTTGGAAAATACAAATACCTTTGAAGTGGGTTAGGGTTAAAAATGGAAACTAAGGGATCTTGAATTGGTTGAGGAGTTTAATCAAACCTGCAACAAGTGTAGAGAAAACAAAACCCTAGTACAGTGTCACTGCAGCAGTTTCGGATGAAATTTGGAGAATGTTGAAATGGGTAAGGGATCGGCGACTTGATCGGATTGCGGAGTTCTTTTGAAGCAAATATGGGGTTGATAATAAGGAATAGTTACTGATTTGAGCACATTTTGGCTTGGGTTTATGAGTAAGTGACAAAGATTTAGACGAGAGAGAGAGAGAGAGAGAGAGAGAGAGAGAGAGAGATTACCGGAGCCGGAGATGTGTGGCGGGTTGGATCTACAGTAGAAAATTGCCGGCACTTGCGAAGTTCAAACAATGGTTGGGAATGAATTAATTTGGATTTGTTCTTTTTAATTCTTTTCTGAATTCTTTATTACTCATTCCATCCCGTTTTGTTTGTCCACTTTTTAACTTTTTAATAAGGGTTAAATATCTACTTGCCCCTCCAACTATTCAAGTTTTAGTTACTTCATCCTCCAACTACCAATTGAACCTTCTTCCCCCTCTAACTTTCCAACCGTTAGCCACTCCATCCAATCACTCACTCCCATCCAAGAATTGGACGGAAAACTCAACATCTAACCACCAAATGTGGTTTTGGTGCCAAAAGAAGGGTAATCTGGACATCCCAGCACAAACCCTAAATGAGTGGTTTTTATAAAAAGTAAAACCCATTTCAAATACGCAATCGAGAACAGAGAAAAGCTCACCCCATTTTGATGGGCTCTCTCAACGAGCTTGGAAGGTGACAAGAACACATCACTGCGCGCGCAAAACGAATTAATGCAAATGTAATTCAAACACCAACTTCTCAGAAAACTTGACGTGGTTTATCACGGCAGCCGTGAAATCATCATCCGTGGAAGAAAAATTTGCAGGCACTAAAGATTGGTCCAAGAAAACCCATTCACTCACGCGTTTATACGCTATGCTCTATTCGACTGTCATCTTCTTCTTGTTACCTCCACGCTGCTTCTTCTTCTTCTTTACAGTTGGTTTCTTTGGGCTGTCACCCATTTGTTTGGAGAGAGAGAGAGAGATGGGGACCATGAGTTACAGAGGAAGTAGAAAAAGGAGACAGATACACATTTTTGTATTGATTAGTTAAAGACGTAAATAGCCTTCTATTATCCCAGTTGGGGTTAGCTGTTATGTTTTCCGTCTAGGAATTGGACAGAAGTGGGTGATTGGATGGAGTGGGTGATTGGATGGTAGTTAGAGGGGGAAGAAGGTTCAATTGATAGTTGGAGGATGAAGTAACTAAAACTTGAATAGTTGGAGGGGCAAGTAGATAGTTAACCCTATATATTAAATGTCATTTTTGCCCTTACTTTTTTAAATAAAGGAATTTTTTAAAAAAGTTAAAAGGATAAATGTTGAAAAGTTAAATGTTTGTAGGTGTAATTATTATGCTCTCTAAAAAAATTAAGTTACCAAAAATGGATAAACAAATTAGGACAAAGAGAGTAGTAATTTTGAGTCAAATGTGTACTGCTCCATAAAAGATTATTAAAAACTGAACAAATTCTACAAAAGCCAAAACTAAGTTAAAAGTTACAAAAAGTATTTAAGATTTTAGTTTTAACTTTAATTCTAATTTTCCTCGTCCGGCAAAAGAAACCAAATATTTAGATTAAAATTATTTTTTTTACTAACAATAAAAACAAATTACGTAAAAGGTAGGAGTAAATGAATTTGATCCAAAGTCATTAGTCTTCGTGGAAATGTTTAAAACACACCAATTTCTCCAGATTTTTCTGTCTTAGAATCATTAATATTTGTGAATGAGATTGCAGTGGAAAAGAAATTCATGAATATATATCCTTACAGAAAATCATTGTCCAGGAAGACGTCTCTAGAACCCAAAAAATCACCTCTCTTTTTTTTTTCCCTTTATGAAATACTAGCAATTAAAAATTGGAGTTTCGAAAAATTTTACATTCATATTTCTCTGTGCACCAATTCATGAGTCAATATCTTTCCTCTCCAAATTCAAACACTTATCCCCCTCAAAAACAAAATCTACTTCAACTCTGTTGTTTCCACAACTCACTCAGTCCTCTCTAATGTACCATTTTCTAAATAAATATCCGGCCCGCAAACGTAAGCCAAAAAAAAAAATATTTATTTATTAAAAAATTTATACTTTTTTCACAACTTGAAAGAACTCATTGATATCTATTAATTTTTGAACGAAAAAATACATCTTTTTAGAGGCCTAGGTTTGCGGTCCGGATATTTATTGTCCACCGAACTCTCCTAATCCCAATTGACGAATTTAGGTGTAAATAACGTTGGTTGATCTCTATGACGTGCCTAAATTTATGAAACATTCTTCTTACATGAAATTGTTAAAAGCTCCAGAAGATCTCCAGAGAAGAGAAGAAACAGGAGCAGACACCATCTACGTCTGCTCCACACAGTTTCATAGCATTTGGTTAAACACATTAGAGACACACAGCTGGTAGTAGAGTACCACCATTTTCACAGATCCCGATCAACGACGATAGGTTAATTGTACACACAGCACAAATAAACAAGGTGTCCTACAATTTTCACAAGGATAATAGATAATACGTTTAGGATACACACGCATCACCAAACGCAGTGGTAAGTGACGTGGGACTCTGCGGTGTCGCCGCTGTAAGTGACTTTAACCACTTGCCCCTTCTCCAGTCCATAATATCGTGAAATTGCATCTTTCTGTAACATCCGAGAAAGCTGGAGAAAAATAAAAACAAAAATAAGTGCAGGAGTAAGCAGATTCACCAACAGGATTAAAGAGTATCGGTGTGTAACCTTACTCTTTAACACATAAATTTCCGTCTTCAGCGCATATGAAAAGGCACAATATGTGTTTTGAACACTTCGGAAGGCATTAAGACGATATCCTATGATTAATGCAAATGAGTGGTCCTAGCAAATTGCAATAGAATTCTGATCATATATTTCTGCTTATCCTATCTGATAACAGCCAATAAATACTGCTCCCAATGCAATATACTACTAAAATTAGTCTCCGAATTTGGATTGTAAACTCAAAATCTCAGAATAAGTGGGAAAAGCATTTTTTGCATGTACACACATAGCTAATAACTTAAGATACTCAAAACATTCAGATACACCACGAACCACAATTTGGAAAAACATATAAACAATACCCAATTCATTTCCTGATTTGACAGCTATGTGTGCATACACAAAAGTAATCCAAGTTATAATTTACCTTATGAAATCCACTATATTTGACTTATCTAGATTTGAGATAATGGATAGTGGATTTACATGAAGCAGCAAAGCTGAAAATGTATATAGATATATGTCTAATCACACCGTAGAACTCCTAATAGCACTTCGAAAATGAGCAATAGCTACTTGCCTACTTCTAAGCAGCAACATGTAAAAACTATTGAGTCCATGTCAAGAATCAAGAGCAATTAGGATACACATATAATCACCTTTCAGTTGCCAGAAGAGAATGCTACTTCATATAGTATACATTGCCTACCACAATATGTTATGCGTTTAACAAACTAAACAATAGATATCCTACCTACAAATGCGAAATCAGTTTTTAGCTTTGAGTAATACAAAACGATCACATAATTAATAACTGACCTGTTTTTCCTCCAAACTAAAATTCTTCAAGAGCTTCTTCTTCTCTTCATCAGTCAGTACACGGTGCTTTGGCTTTAACACATGCTTTGTGATGTTAACAAGCAATTCGGTAATCTAAACACCCAGAGTTAAGACATTAGAGGCATGCAATCAAACTCAATCACAATACTATTTCACCTTATCACAAATTCTTAACCCTTTGCCATAAGCCAATACAACGAATGACTCCCGCTAATAGAGTCCTTTCATGTTAATCCCAAGAGATTAATCACATTTTACTCCAAATTGACCAAATAACTTTATCTCCTTCAAAGGAGATACTTAACTCAACAAAACCTTATCTCAAAATCCCAAATTACTGCTGGAAGGCAACTAAGAAATCATCTTCCCTTGATGAAAATGCTAAGGTTGCTCCGTTCATCGCAATACCTTCCTTGGGATCGAGTCATATCTAATAATGTTTTAATGGGCACAAATCTTGCATGATCAATCTTTGCTAGTGATGCCTCTGTTACACCTAATTCGGAGATGCAAACATATTACGGAGTACTTTTTTTTTTTTTTTTGCTGATCAAAAAAAAAAAAAAACATATTACTATTTTTGACTGTCTTTAGAGGTGCCACGTATACTCAAAAAAGTCAAAATCATGCCAATCATGCCATTGAAGCACAAGAAAAGTCTCGGCAAATTAGGCAATGTGCTTGTTGCTACTATTCCAAATTCTTTTCCATCTTCCTAATTGATATCTCAAAGTATGACCCTCCTTGAGATGTCAAAACAGAGAACTTGATTACTCATTTCTCAACCCTATCAGCTTGCAAATGGCTATGAATGCGTTGAGAAGTGGGACCAAAGGGTTTCTTTAACTTTTTTGATAATAAACATAAATTTGGATTATACTTGAAGGCTACAAGTCCCTTTAACCAGTTGGAATTCCTAGAAGGCATCTTGTCCGCCGGAAAGGCTACATCTAGTACCAGATCAATGATTTGAACGAGATGACCCTGGTTTTCTTCAATCACAGAATCCATATACTCCTCTTAACTACTATATTTACCAATCTAAAGTCAAGTTTGTTCAGAGGTGAAGAACAAAAATACCAAACACTGAATGATATAGACAAATCTAAAAAGTTACAAACAAAAGTACTACAATAAAACGCACACACCCTTTACTAGCATTCATTTTATATATAAAAATTCTCATGACAGATACCAATGCATCTTACAATCATCAATGAGCGAAGTCCAGGTCTTGTTTGGTCATGCAGCCATGCTCAAATATAGGATTTACACTCCAACCATATATTTAGATGCTTAGTGACATCAAAAAGAAAACTCAATCACACGAAATAGATTAGTATACACCAACAAAAGAATCAAATAAACCAATTATTCCCATTCGCAGGTAATTACTTCACAGAGAAACAAACGTTACATACCAAAAAAAAACAGACAGAGCTAAGCTAACAAACATGTGAAAGCTTCACCATTGTCCACACTAATCAAGAAACACCGTTTTCTTTAACGAACTACGTGTGTATGCTGAGTGGAATAACAAACTCTCTAGTGTAGGCATCATACCTATCACAGACACCTAGTAAGCATATTCCTGTTTGCTTCCAGAATGCCTTAGCTGAAAATAATATTATTAGGGAAAAAAAAAAAAGCACTTGAGTGACATAAACCCTGCCTTACTAACCAAATCCTTTTGCTGTCATTGTACTGTCCAATGTTTGCTCAGCTTCACTGAACAGCTAAACCTACCGGAGAAATTTCGGTGATAGAACACTGATTAAAGTTCAGACGCCATAAACCAAGAAAATCGTACATTGCAAATCCAGACAAAGCAGGACCAACTAAGTGAAAACATTAAGCACAAAGTTACAACAATGAACACACCAAACTTCAAGTTCGAAAAGGTCCACGAGAAAATTTTGATAATTCTGTTTTGGTAATCTGTATCAACTAAAACATGAAGATCAGTAGCAGAATTTTGCTAAGGAAAACCCACTTAGATTTCTCAACATCATGCCAGCAGAACAATAAGGCACTAAGAGCATCATATCCCTCAGTTAGCAAACTCCAAGCAGCGTAGTTGCTATACGTAATTGAATATTGTTGGAACAACTTCCACATACCCAACTCTTCGAAAACTATTTTGTCGCAATGACACAAAACAAAAAGACTTACAAGCGAAACAGATTCAGTAGCTGGCACATACACCAAATGTCAATTTGCTTAAACTAACAAAACTACATGTGTCAGCAACCCCACATGCATTATGTAGGGAAATGCCCCTCATAGAACAAGCATAGCCAATGACAAGGTGCAAGATGTCTACTCCAATTGTAACACGTTCTGATTAACATCACCTAGCCTTGGACTCTATCCAATATGGCAATACCACATATAACAAGAACTTGTCCAAAGCAAGAAAAGATGCACTAGAGGATTACCATTTGGATGTGCTGCAAATATGAATAATGGTAATGGGTCATCAATGTTAATGCGTTTGATTCAACAGTAACACCAAATAAGAATAGTGCTGAAGGGAAGCATCAATCAGGATGCACCAACTAGTAGAACGACGATGAACGATACTTTTAGACGCAATTGACAAAAGCTGCAGGTCTGAGCATTAAATAATTATTGCTCTTTTAGAATGGATCAAACCAATGCGACAGAGTTCCAGTTTAATGTAGTGCTAACGCACTGCTGCTGCAATAAAACAGCCCAAAAATTACAGATTGCAGTTTTTTGTTCCTCGACTGACAAAAGATCGTAACCAAACCCAGAAATCTATTTCCAGAATACTATGTAATAAAGCAACAGTCGGCATATACACAGAAGCTTAGACCATAGTGGATTAGAGAGTAACCATATCATTATACACGTAATGTAGCAGCTGTGTACCTAAAGCTCTAAGCACTCAGTTGAATGCCACTGGCACCTTCATTGAGCTTATTAGTCTGACCTCAATGTAAATAATAAGGTTCACGCATTTAAAACAAGAAACTCTCGTACCAACTCAAAAAACTCAAGAACAAATTGCGAAATGCAACCGTAACAAATTTGACGAAAAAATGATGCAACACTAACCAAAAAGCGCCAACTTTCTGGAAAAAAATCTAATGAATCTGCAACCTGTCTTAGTTGAAATCCCTGAGTCTTTTTTTCAGGACGTCCATTGACTTCTTGCGAGAACTTTGTTTGGTATTTCTGCTTGAAAGACTTCCAAAGAGCCTGTCAGGAGAATCCTTGAACTTCTCACATATAGTAGCCACCTTCTTGTAGTCCAGGGTATTGTAGTTCTTCTCCCTTATAACAGGATTCATGAAGTTCTCAGGCTGACTGCTCATCAGAAGGTTTAACAATTGCCTTGCTTCAATCAAGCACCCACGAAAACTACCTTCCTTGTATATCTCACTCAATCCAGCACTGTGAAACCTCTCATCCGCAAAAGATTCTAATGCCTTGAGATCATTGTTGATTCCCATAACTGCATTAGCACTGAACCTCTTCACACTATCACTAAGAAAAGCAGCCACAATGGAGTTGGAAATGTGCTCAAGAGCTCCACTCCCAACCTTAAAGAAAGCATCCAGGGGTAGAATTTGCTGTGCGGTTGACATAACAGAGTCAAGGTAAATAACCACCTCATTTATGTAGTCATGTGCATTTGGTGGCGTGTCGTCCGGAGTCCAATTCACATTTTCGGTAAGAGCCATAAACTCATCCAACTTGGAGTTCACCAAATTGAGCATAGCGAGATAAGCTGCATCTCTGGATGTCTTAAGTACCACCTTCGCCGTTAAACTAGCCTGGGGCCTTTCAACCGATCTGATGGGGATCCCACATTGCTGGGCAGCCTGTTGTAGGAAAAAATCGCAAGCTCTTTCGAGAACAGCTATGTTTGCAGCGATCTGCATTGCTCGAGAGACACCTGTGGTGCCACTGTGAATAGTATTGAGAATAGCTTCATTCAAAACATCAATCAAGAGCTTATCCAAATACTTCCTAACAAAATTGAAGACATTCATTTGGTTCCCATAAGACAAGTAGTTGACTGAGTCCTTTATGAATGATCTAATAATGCGGCAGCAATCGGGTACCATGCAAGAGAAGGGTGCAATATATGGGAAAGCAGGCATTATATCTGAGCCTTGAAGATGGAACATCAGGACATTTGTTTGGTAGTCTGACTCCTTTTTCATTACCATTTGCTCAAATGTATCATTGGAAAGGACATCAGTGATTTGTTGCCTACACTCTGCCAAAAGAAGGTTGTGGTACTTTCCATGGCTGGTGTTGAGGGTATCAAGAATTGGGCTCACTTCGTAACCATATTGTCTAAGTGTTGTTCCAAGAAGAGTCAAATAATCCTTAACCAGGAGAAGATGGCTTGCAGAATCCATATGCGAAAATTGTTCCTCCAACACCGCGGTCACTTTAGCAACAGCTGTTTCCCACATGGTCTCAACCTGATTAGGCAACAATAGCCCGCCAGCAGTCCTTAAGACTCTATCCTCCACTATAAAATACCCTGCGATTTGTGCTAGAAAGGTTTGATGGGATTCAAGAAACGATAGTGCTGAAGATATTTGCAAGTCTGAACTTAGCTGCAATAATCGGTTCTTGTAATAGTACTCGCGAAACTGCTCTTGGAGCCCTAGGCAAGCATGTATGTGATACGCCCGGTAAAGGGGTGTGAGATCAAACTTCAGAATAGAATCTTCGTCAATATCTTCAACATCTAAAGTGTATATAATATCTCCAAACCCTGAACAACTCTGCTCCTCGGCTTTTCTTTGTCGAGCTAGCATGTCCTCGTCTCTCTGCCTGGCTGAAGCGGCATATCCTATGGCCGTTTGTCCGATTTCCTTTGCAGTGCTTCTAATGTGAACTAGCCATTCATTAACTAGACTGGTGACCTTTTTCTCAATGTGTAATTTTATTACCGGTATTCTCTTCTCGATGAGTACCCTAAGAGCCTTTACAGGAATATTTAGTAAATAAGTTTTCTCAATCAGATCAATGGTTTTTAGAGCAGGGTAAAACCGACCCTCAGAAATGTGACTGTTACACTTGACGCATAGATCCAACACTTGAACACAATTTCTTGACATTTGAATGGCATCAGCTACATTCTTCTTGATTGAGTAAGATTCGAGGAGATCCTCGAGTTTGAGAAGAAGAGCAGTCCCAACCTCTTGTACACGAAAATTATCGCTAGCGAGTTCACTCTTAAGCTCCTCAGCATCGACCAGCACACCACGGAGCTCATCAACTGCAAGAATGAATTCCTCATAATGGAGCTTACAGAGTTCCTCAATTTCAACTTCCTTCTTCTTGGCTACAATCTTGAGTTGGTGAAGGAGGGTTTCAGGCCTCCCCGTCTCAAAGGCATGCTTGACCATAGGACCCAGATCCTCTCCATTCCCAATCAAAGTTGCGAGGACCAAGTCTTCACCGGTTGTATCCCCATTCTCCGCTACAATTCTCCTCTTCGGTTTTGCACTCATCATTCCGATTACCTACATATGAACCAGAAAGAAGATTACTTCTATCATATAACTGAAGTACTGAACTAGAAAGAAACAATGAAAATTTAGACCCTTTTCGGAAAAACAATTTCTAGAAAATCTTTCCGTGGAAACGTTTTTCTAAAAAAAAAATCTTGTTTTGCGGTGTTCAGTTGTGACAAGAAATTGTTTTCCTTTCTAGTGTTTGGTTGACACGAAAATTATAAATATGATGAATGCACCAAAATAACATGTTTATGGAAGTCATAAATAAAACAAAATAACGATAGATATCAAGTACATCAGGTCATTAAACTAGATAGAGCCAACTAGTATAACTAATGAAACAAGTAAACCTTAATCGGAAGATTCAGAACCCCCAATTTGGGGTTTGTCAGTTGTAACACCTGATTGAAGGAGAACCCAAAACAACACAGGTGATGAATTTCATGTCCCTGGAGTGTTTATTTAAGGAAAACCTCTGTAGCTCAAAAGTTCACTAATCAAATCCTACAAAATCGGATTCAAATCGCAAAACTTAGTTGAAATTGTAGATTGAAAACGAAAACAACTTTCCATGCGAACTATCTAGTCAGAAATTTCAAGATAAAAGTGATGGTGAGAAAGAGAGACAGAGATAGAGAAAGCGATCAATGTCTCCTCTCTTCCTGTATATTAATAGCACCCACATTTGCCAAGAACAAAAATCGAAAGACAATTCATGTTCTGAGAAATTTAATGGTTCGTTTCTTGGGAAAACACTTGCCGAAAGAATCGAATGCCTTAGTTACCAGTAGGAAAATAGTAAGTATATTACACCCCATTTTCATCTGCGCATTCAATTAGGGATATAATGGGTTACAAGTTATTTATAAACACCATTTAAATAGAAACCATATTCAAATCAGAACAATGAACCAAATGCCACAGGTAAATCCCAAAAAACGGAAGAAGAAAAAGGGAATCAAACGCATTCAAACCTAGATTGCGACGAGGTCTGAAGGTTGCAGTAAAATGGAGCCGAACAAGAAGAGAGAATATGAATCCCCAAGCCCAAGTTGAGGTCTCTTTTGCAGGTTTGGAAAGATAAAAAATCGGCCGAATGATAAAGAAAATTTCTTTGATGTTCTTCGAAAGGGCATTTTATCGAGAAAATTGAGAATTAGTAATACTACCAAGTAGCAATGGTTCAATTCGACCAGGCCCGAAAGAAGTAGAGGACGACGTCAAGTAGGGATGCATGATCACCTCGAGCTAAAGCCGGGAAGCCATTACATATTCTTAAGCTGTCGAATCTTGTGTAAAAATCAGGGCTCTCAATTTTTAGTAACCTTTCAAAGTGAAATGATATTGGTACTTCAAAAATGCACTCTAAAAAATAAAAGAAAATAACTTTAGAATTATACTGATTTTAGAGTATCTGCATCAATTTTTAGAGTATCAATATCATTTCTCCTTTTCAAAAGTCCAAAATGAAAATACTTTTCGGTATTTTAGAGGTGAGCATGATCCGAATTGGTTCGATTTTGTAGTAAACCAAAAAACAAACCAATACCTATGGACTATGAATTTTGAGAACTAAATCAATCCATAAAATTCATAAAACCTAACTAATCCAGACCTTTAAGATACAGATCGGTTTCAATTTTGAACCACGGTTTGCTTGAAGTTAAAATATCAATTTTATACATGATTTAAAGTACTCAAAATGACATAGATAGATAAAAACCAAAAATTATATTCAAACTTAAAATTCTATTGAAATCACCAAAACTCATCAAAATCAACCATCACCAAAACTCGTGAACTTATAGAAATTTTAGGCAATTACTATTCGTAGTAAAGGAATGTAGACTAAATTAGGAAGTTAATTCACTATGGCATAGCATATGTTTATTGGTGTATCTATAGTAAATTAAAATGTATATAAATGTATATATACAGTCCGGATCGGTTTGGAACCGCAACCGTTAATGTAAATCTACAAACCAAACCATATAACTCGGTTTTGAATTTTTTAAAATTAAGACCAAACCACACTACTTAAAAACCAAACAAAATAATTTGGTTTGGATTGGTTTGGACTGAATTTACGGTTTAACGGATTATTTGTTCACCCCTAGTTTTTTTCATTCATTAAACTTAATTTATCACTAACTATATCAGAGGGGACTTGGAGAGGGGAGGGATGCTTAAGAAAATCGAACACTGTCTTATGTGCATGAGACTACCAATTGCACTTGGTTTTTTTTTTTTTTGTCATTCGGTAATCCTAATCTACTCTATCTTAAGGGATTTACGGAAAACGAACCCCGCTCATGTATATAGAAGGAATATAAGGGAGGCATTAACTACACTCCTCTCCGCTCCACTTACCAACTGCACTTTGATGAATACCTTTTTGTTAGGGAAATGATTTTGTTACTCTATTTTTTGTTAATGTCAATCCCCTGCAAGTATATTTTTGATGAAAAAATATATTTGCAGATAAGTAGCGTTAACAAAAATAATGAATGACAAAATCAGCAGCCTTTTTACCAGCACACTATTTCAAGTTGCTTGTGGTCTAATTTAAAAGGCAGTTTCAGAAACCCACAGGGCAGGAAAGGATATAATTACTTCTATATATAAGCACTACAGAAACCTTATCTATGTAGGAGTACAAAACGGGATCCCGTTATGGATACTGTTTAAGTCCATCGTTTCACATCCTTCTGATCCTCGAGATGTCACACTCAATGAGAGCACCTGAACCCTTCAACGGAAGCATGCACGAATATGCGAACACTGTCTATTAGAACGACGACGAAAATCCTAGAGAGCCACTTTGGTCCCATCACGCCATCACCTTCACCATCGCCGGCCTCCCTCGGGTCAACAAGCACGGATACCACCATAGACGAACTAGAGCTGTTCACACGGAAGCTATCTTCTTCCCCTGGATTTCTATCCCCGTGTTCTTTAGTGGAGCCATTGTGAGATCCAGCAGCAAGGGGAATGGGGACACCATGAAGGATCCTTCTGTTTCGTCCCTTGACAATGTGGAATTTCTGAGAGCTTTCCAAATAAAGTTGTTTATTTTCCCTTGAGTAGGCAGAGACCACACACTCTCCCGCAAAAGCTTCATTTGCTCCCTGTTGCTGCATTCCCCAATTGCTCTTCTTATTTATTCACCGGTTAACTTTCCGAATCATTTGCTCCCTGTTGCTGCATTCCCCAATTGCTCTTCTTATTTATTCACCGGTTAACTTTCCGAATCATTCGACATCGTACAACTTATTGTGGTCCTTTGATTATGAGCATCTCCCACGGTTGAGATGTTATTTTCCCATCCATTGCTATAATCAGCTTAACTATTTGTAAACTTTATGCAATGACAAAAGGGCACTACATGTAAAAGCTACCACTGCCAATAGCAACTCATATAGCAAGTTATGAGAGAGAGTTTTACCATGTTGGATGACTCAAAAAGATTGTAGGAGAGAGCCATAAGAAACTCACTCCGGGCATCTTCCGAAGAATTTAACAGGAAAGTGCCAGCACATTAATGAGACGATTGAACGAAGAAAGAGACGGAGAGTTTCTCATACGATAGAAGCATAATCAGGAGGCGTCTTCCAAAATAGCGTCATTTGGTGTGAAAGAGGTGGGATGGTTGTGCTTGCTTGTTTTCATCCGTTCGATTTTCTCATTTATGAGTTTGGGTGCTGATACTCTCCGGTTAAAAGCTCCAGGAGATTTCCAGAGAAGAGAAGAAACGATGAGCACACATCATTGTCTGCTTAACTGCAGTTTCATAGCATCGGTTAAACACATTGGAGACACATAGCTGGTAGAGTAGTAAAGTTCTACCATTTTCACAGATCCTACGATAGGTTTAAGGTTACACACAGCACAAATAAACAAGCCGTCCATCAATTTTCACACGGATAATGGATAATCCGTTTAAGATACACGCATCACCAAACGCAGCGATAAGTGACGTGGGACTCCGTGATGTCGCCACTGTAAGTGACTTTAACCACTTGCCCCTTCTCCAGTCCATAATATCGTGAAATAGCATCTTTCTGCAACATCCGAGGAAGCTGCAAAAAAATAAAAACAAAAATTAGTGCATGGGTAATCAGATCTGATCAAGTCAGTATGAGAAGTTTCAGTAATGCACGGAGCAAGCGTTTTCATGGCGGAACACGACTAATCTTATCTGAGACTCGATTACTTGGTCAGCTTATGGATCATCTTCTCCAGTTTGTTTCTACTAACATAGTTAAGAGTAACTACTAACTAGTATTATATTGCCTCATTGGTTGAAGGTGGAAAGTGGGGAAATGCATCAAATATATACATTACAGATAAGTATTTGGTGCATCAAATATATACATTACAGATAAGTATTTGGTGCCTTTATGGACAAGTTATAATCATGTGAGAAGTTTCCATTTTCAGAGATACAACAGTAATCACGCCCTCCAAGAAAAAACTAAGAGAGGTATACTCACGCATAAATGGATTTGCTCAAGGCTACAACTGAGCATCACTCAAGGATTTTAGTGATTAGTATTTACACTCCTTTATACAGGTACATAGGTACGTGTCTAATCTCACCGGAGAACTCCTAATAGCAATTTAAAAATAAGCAATAGTTAACTTGCCTACTTCTAAGAAGCAACGTGTAAACGCTATAGAGACCACCATGTCAAGAATCAAGATACAAATAGGAAACAAACATAATCATCTTTTCAGTGCCAGAAGAGAATTCTACTTATTAGAGTATAACATTACCTACAATATGTTATGCTGTAAACAACTAAACTATAGATATCTTTCCTACAAATCCGAAATCAACTTTTAGCTTTGAGTAATGGAAAAACGATTACATAATTAATAACTGACCTGTTTTTCCTCCAAACTAAACTTCTTCAAGAGCTTCTTTTTCTCTTCATCAGTCAATACACGGTGCTTTGGCTTTAACGCATGCTTTGTGATGTTAACAAGCAACTCGGTAATCTAAACACATTAAGTAAAGACATTAAAGGCATGCAATCAAACTAAATCACAATAGTATTTCACCTAAAATCACAATAGTATTTCACCTAAACACAACTTTTTTTTTTTTTGATCAACAATAAAATTTTATTAAGAAACTTGATAGGGACTGGACAAAACTTCTTAACCCTTTGCCATAAGCCAATATGAGGAATGACTCCAGCTAATGGAGTCTTTTTATGGTAATCACAAGAGACTAATCATAGTTTACTCCAAATTGACAAAATAACTCAATCTCCTTCAAAGGAGATTCTACCTTAACAAAACCTTCACCCAAACCCCAAATTACTGCTGGAAGGCAACTAAAAAATCATCCTCCCATGTTTGCTTTTGGTGCTAAATTGAAAAGATTGAAGTTGGTGCTTAGGGGTTTCAACAAAGAGTACTATTCTGGCATGAGTACTAGAGTTCAAAATGTTAGAGATCAGTTGACTAGGGTTCAGGTGCAGTGCCTCTCTCCCCCCATGATGTGGCGTTGAGTAATTTGGAGGACTTGGGAGCTAAATTTGTGGAGCTTAGTATGGCAGAAGAATCATTATTTAGACAAAAATCCAGGATTAAATGGTTAGCCTTGGGAGAAAAGAATACTTAGTTTTTTCATCATAGAATGTGTGCGCAGAGAACTAAGCATACAACTCTACGCTTGGAAGATAGTCAGTATCCTCAGGAAGTTAGAGCTGAAATTTTGGGATACTACAAGGGTTTGCTGGGGACATCTTTTGGAATGGGATGCAATGCATGTTCTGTCTGGTGCTATTAGAACCAAGGTGAAGGATGCGGATAAGGAGATATTTGTTCAACCTGTCACAAGGGAGGAAGTAAAGAGAGCTTTGTTCTCAATCAATGGAGACAAAGCTCCTGGACCTGATGGTTATGGATCTACTTTCTATCAACAAAAGTGGGATGTTATTGGCCTAGAGCTTGTGCAAGCTGTACAGTATTTCTCAAAAGGTTTTATGCAAAAGTCTTGGAATACTACAGCTATTTCTCTGATTCCTAAGGTGAACATGCCAGTGAATATTAAGGAATATAGGCCCATCTCCTGCTGCAATATTCACGATAAATGCATAACTAAAATTCTGGCAATCGACTTCAAGGGGTGCTCACCTGTCTCATTGACAAGAACCAATTTGCCTTTATTAAGGGCCAATCTATTATTGATAATGTCCTGCTGATGCAAGAAGTTGTTAGAGGATATCATAGGGATTCTGGGCCTCCAAGTTGCACAATCAAGGTTGATTTAATGAAGGCCTATGATTCAGTTGATTGGAGGTTCCTTTTTGACACAATGGCTGCCATGGGCTTTTCTTTTATCTTTATTCATTGGGTCTCTCAATGTGTATCTACTGCTAGCTACTCAGTTATCAATGGTAGTTTGGAGGGATTCTTTCCTGGTTAGAGGGGATGGAGGCAAGGGGATCCCATATCCCCTTTCATGTTCTTAATTGTCATGGAAGCCTTCTCATCTATTTTTCACCAGAAAGTTGCTACATCTGCTTTCAGTTTCCATCCTAAATGTCAGGCTATCCAACTTTCTCAACTTGCTTTTGCAGATGTTCTTTTTATCATCTGTGGGGCTGATCAAGGTACGTTTATGACTGTTAGGAATATGCTTGAAGATTTGTATCATTTCTCTGGATTGAGGCCAAATCTTAATAAATGTTAAATCTTCTTCTCTGGGGTAAGTGAAGAGCAAATTCAGCTGCTTAGAGAGATTTTGGCCATTCCTGTTGGGACTCTTCCTGTAAAATATTGAGGGGTCCCTCTGATTTCCACTAGACTCAAGGCATGTGA
The DNA here is from genome assembly GCA_019656835.1 of Rhododendron ovatum. Lineage (NCBI taxonomy): Eukaryota > Viridiplantae > Streptophyta > Magnoliopsida > Ericales > Ericaceae > Rhododendron > Rhododendron ovatum. The sequence continues at coordinate 5,521,377 of CM033791.1, forward strand.
TTGCTTGGTTTTGCATGAGAAGATCTTGGGTCGCATCCAAAGCTCAATGTACAATACAAAGAATGACAGACAAAAAGCATAATCTCAAATGACCTAAAACTCACTTGGAAAACTTCCACCTTGAAGCTAAAAAGATCCATAGCCTTCATAGCTTGGTTTGTTACTCGATTTTGCACTACTAATATCAGCCGACTCAAAGAGTCTTTGTTACCTATCATAGTTCCAATGATGCGAATGACATTCACTTTTACGATACCAGGTCCACAGAAAATCACAAGGATCTGCAATCAAGATAACAAAATGATTCATTAAACTTATCTACTTTCAGAATCCCTTAATTGAGAAAATTCATACCTATAACAGCCTATAAAGTTGAAAAAAAAAAAAAAAAAAAGAGGCAACAGGATACATGATAAGAGAACCTGTGTTCCTGTTGACGTAATTCAACAAACTATATTTCGATTCCTAGAAAAATAAACCTAAAAACAAGGGCCGAGAAAGGATTTGAATTAGTGGAGGGCCAAACTAAAGAACGGGAATCTTTGTGCAAGGATTTCAGAAATTAACTTCAGTTCTAGTTGTTAGAAAGATTGTAAAAAGTTAGAGAACTATCTTCAAGACACTACTAATATCAAGCTACCAAAGACCAAGAGAACGGTAAATTTTTCCGATTGACTCCAAAACCCACAAGAAATCAAACCCCCACGTTGGCTGTGTCAGGATGTCTACAAAATTCAAGACTTTTGCTTTCTGGTTCTTCACAAAAAGGGCTAAAACTAAGCTTTTAGAGATAATTTAGTGTCTTTTTTTGCTTTGTGAGAAAACATTGAGACAAAAAAAAAAAAAAAAAAACCTTTTTGGCTTATTTTAGGTGGCATTATGACTAAAATAGAAAGACAAACAAGTGGATTTTTATGGGCTATAGTAAGTATAAAGGAAAACAAAAAAACTGGCCAAAAAAGTCAGTCCGAACAGTTATTCACCATTTCGATTTTGAAGATGAGATAACCCATAAAAATCAAAGGAAGAAAAATGGTTAAAAAAAAGTTCGGGTCTATATTTAGCAAACGAGCAAAAATGGCTAAAAAAAAGCCATGCATTAACCGAAGCAATAGGAAAAATTTCTTCTTTTTCACCTGTTTCAGTTTGAATAGAGAAATACCCATTCAAAGCAATCCATCAATTTCCTCTTTTTTCCTACTCAAACATAACAATAGGTATCCAAAATTTAGCCCAAAGGGTTAGTCCGGTTGGTTGGTAGATTTGCTCCTCACACAATTGACCATTATTCGATTCTTGGGGTCAGGCCGCAAGAAATTAGTCCCTCCGTCCATCCCATAAAGATTGTCCGATCCTTAAGACGAGACTTGTACATTTTTATCAAGAAAAGTTCAAACTTTTTTTTTTTTTGTTGATAAATTAGAAGAACTCATAATAGGCAAAAAGTTTGAATTTTTTCAACAAAATGCATTATTTTTAAGTTCCCATTTTGTGACCAGACAATCTTTTTAGAACTAGTAACCAAAAAAAAACCCCGAGAAATTAACGCTAGACAGAACAGTGCATGAATCAAGGTCTTATCTTTTCGATTCCAACAAAACCCAGAACGTATAACATTAGGGATTGCGAGTTTTTTTTGTGGGACCTTATCCAAGGAGTCGGCCCGGCGAGAGGCGGAGATCCTGAGGCGCTCGATGTCGGGGGTTTGGCCGTGAATGGACCGGAAATCCTGGAGGGACATTTCGATTTCGGCGGCGGGGACGGAGTAGCCCCGGTCCCTGAGCATCTCGAGGAGGGTTCTGCGGGAGAGGTAGTATCGGTGGCTCTCGGTGCTGCCTTCGTCCACGTAGCTGCTCAGGCACCGGCTGTAGGGCTCCCCGTTCAAATCCATGTCTTGCTGCCTCTGCTGCTGCTGCCTCTGCTGCGGCTGCTGCTGCTGCGGCTGCTGTTGCTCCGTGTCGTCCTCCATGGGATCCATCTCTCTCTAGATGGATTGAAATCGAATTGGGAGAGCTGAAATTGTGGGTGAGTGGGAAAAGAGTGAAGAGGACACTGGGTTTATTTACTTGGAACAGGGTTGAACGGGGGAAGCACGAGGTTTTTTACTTTTTTAGTGGCACAATTTTTTAGAAATGCTATCCGCACAAGCCACAACATTAAAACGCAACTCCGAATATATAACTGTTCAAAACCGTTTGATACATTTGAGTTTGCATATATCAAACGACTCGAAGAAAAATTGTGCTGAAATTAAATTTTAAAATTGTATTTGTAGAGCTTTTAACAATTTTTTCAGTACCGAAACTGTTTTCCAAGGCCTTTTTGGGTTAGTAATAAATCATTACAAAGTCGAAGGTTAAGCTTCTTTTTTTCTTTATTTGAAAGGTCACTTTCTATATTCACAAAACAAAGGGCCACTTTCTTAAGCTCCATGAGTGAATTATTCACGTAAAAAATTAAAAATGGTCTGATGAAGCATATTTATTTTGCGCTATGTTTCCGAACTCATTTTATCGTCTACCTTTTCGAATTCATTTTAGGGTCTACCTTTTTTAGTACACAAGTTATTCGATTTGAATATTGAGGAAGATTTTTATGAGTAATAAACAGAAAGAGATAAACAGAAAAAATTTATTAAAGACATGGACAGAGGTTTTGAGACCCCCAAATGAATGAACCCTATAGTTAACAATGCTCGATTTGTTTGAAAGAATGTTTAAGAAAGAGCATTTCTTTTTATTTCATCTCCAAAGTCCAAACCCAGGACAAATCCGCAATTGCTGCACAACATTGTGTTGTGCCCTTGTGTACAACACATAGACCGTCCCATATAAAGATAGATACAACTCCTCCGCTATTGGCCACCACAACTGTACCATGTGTACATGTTGTGTGTACTGTGTAGTTCGTTTATACAAAACAACGAACTCTTTTAATCGACCATTGTTCAAAAAAAAAAATTTTTATCGACAAAAGATGAAAATTTATTAAAACGGGTAGAGGGAAAGGGGATCCAACATTGTTCAAAATTTGACAACATTCAAATAAAAATTACTAATAAAGATTGAGAACATGGACAACTCAAATCATCCAAATAAAATTGAGATGGAACTCACGTGTCCAAACAGCAAGTGCAATTCCATTGGCCCAACTACCAATATGCCGTCCTAGAATTTTCGAAATTATTTTGTGCATCATATGATATGTCACCCATAAATATGAGAAGTCTCAATTGAAATCCAAACAGTGCACAAAGTGATGTTTGATGTTGTGAACAGCATTGGGGCAGGGTGATCAACACTTCTAAATACAGAAGAGATTAAAAAATATGATCTTCAAATGTACTATTCCAATTCAAGTCAAATTTGGCTAAGTAAAGCTGATCCAAAAAAAAAAAAAAAAATGGTAAAGTAAACAGAACAGCCAAAAAGGAACTGGTTAATAGTTTCACTCCCATTTATGAAGAGAAAGAGTGTTTTCCATATCTGTTTTTCCTAGACCTCCTCCAACAGATATAGAAAAAATTAACTGGAGAAAACAGATATAAACATAACACATGCATATGTGGAAGTATCTCATGAGTAGTTGAAAACTAGTACAGTAGAAATTCATTTAGTAGCCAATGGCACACTGCCACATAGGCATGTTGTGCAAAATGTTGTCCATGTAGTACATAACTCCTCTACGGCAATTTTTGATCATTTGCTAACACAAACATATTCTAAGTCTGAATTCTGGCGATGAGCACATACACAAGGTGAAGTTTTCATAAGCAACCAAGTCATATTAGTTGTTTCACTTCCACTAGTTAACAGAATAAGGATTCAGACCAGATTCTAAATCTCATTCTAACATATATCCCCCATATTTCATCATTTGACCGCAGCAAGCATTGCAAATGCTGCAAAAAAAGGGAGCTGAAACATAGCCACTGCTGCCAAAGGCCTTGCATTGTCAGGACACGCCAAAGTAAGTTTCCCCGGTGAGTGGTCAAACATCTTAAGATAATGGATGTGCAATGAGTTTTTACCGGCCATTAGCTACATTTTTCAGGCGCACTACAAATTTAGGTGATAGGAACACTCTTTAACCGATATGGGCTCTTCTTGTTTCCAACTTCTGATATTTTTGGCAGCAAAAAGTTCTGGAATTTCTCTTACTTTAGGAAAAGACCTGCTTACCGGAGGTTGAAGTCTCAACGAACTCAATAACAGTAGTGTACCTCGACAAAAGAATCACATAAACCAACTGCACATCTCAATCTTATTCAAACTTAAGAACACAGAGAAACAAACTTGCACACACCGATAAGGAATGAAGAAACAAATTCCATACAGAAAACAACCAAGGAAAAACTTCACATCGTCCACACTAACCAAGAACAACGTCGACTACACTTCATTTTTTTCAAGTTTGTTCAAAGACAACTAATCCAAACAAAACCAAACTGAGCCTTAAGATCCAATCTATTGGGGTCGGTTACATGAATCCGTTTTCTTCGTTGAGCTCTGTCAAGGGCATCATGTTCCATGATATCCAACAATCTAGACCCTTTCAAAATACCTACTCTAAAGTCAATTTTAGTCTACTCCTCTCCCTGGTACTACCCTCTATCGTAACCATATATTCTTCTTAACTACCGTATCTACCGATCTAAAGTAAAGTTTGTTCAGACTGTTCAGAGGTGAAGAAAAAAAATACTAAACGCTGAATGATATAGACAGATCTAATAAGTTACAAACAAACGTACTACAATAAAGCACACACACCCTTTAGTAGTGTTCATTTTTTTAATAAAATTTCTCACGACAGATACCAATATGCATGCTTCTTAGAATCATCAATGGGCATCATCCAGGTCTCGATTGTTCATGCATCCATGCTCAAATATAGGATTTACACTCCAAACATATATTTGGATGCCTAGTGATATCAAAAAGAAAACTCAATCACACAAAATGAGTTAGTATACACCAACAGAAGAATCAAATAAACAGACAGAGCTAACAAACATGTGAAAGCTTCACCATTGTCCACACTAATCTGGAACGATCGAACGATATTACTTATTTCCAAGTTCGTTCAAAGAAACAATGAACAAGAATAACCAAGAGCTAGATAATATACAGATCAAATAAGTTTAGAACAACATCCTAAAATAACAAGGAGATTCACCACTTACTACAAGTTTCCCATGAAATTTCTCATGGAATGTGCAAGTGTGGTCAACAAGCACAGCATTCTTCAAGAGCAGCAACTGGGGCATCGAATCAATCCATTCTCATTACAGTCTGTGCATCTCCTCAATTTCCCTTCCTCTTCCTCAAACACCTTCCTGCTGCCATTGCAATTGGGGCACGGCATAAACCTCACATCCCCACAGCTCTCACAAGCATAACCCAAATCCCTAACCGGAAAACCTTCCAATATCTTCCCCAATTCGCCACACTCATGAAGTTGCTTAATCTCATCCACACCCCCAATATACTTCCCTCCAATAAAAACTCGCGGTAAACTCATTGCTTTCCCTCCCAACACACTCTGCAACTCCTTTCTATACGCCGAGTCCATCGATATATCCCTTTCGTCGACACACACCCTAAACCCCCTAAAAATCATCCTAACATCGCAACAATCTTCGTAAGTCCTACGAATCCCGCGCAAACTAGTATGATACAATACAACTCTATCTTCAGTACCCGGTAAACACAATTGATGACTAGACGATAAAGAGACCTTACTAATCGGTTCCGGCTTCCTATCCCTGAACCCTAATGACTTCGTGGTCAATGCCCGCCTGTAACTCGAAACCACATTGGCATCCATTTTCGCCAGCAACGACTCCTCCGACAAATGCTTCCACAACGGCTTCGAATCGTTACAACTAATCTCTTCCACCACTTCGAAACAACCCATCGATCCAAATGCGTTCGCTGGTCCATTCTTAACAGACCCAACAACACCATCCACGGATTGAGAATCTTGGAGGATCGAGGAACCGGGTTTGTGAACGAATTCGAAGTCGAATTCGTCGAGGCCTTCCATGAGCTCCCAAGTGTTGATGACGGAGTCGGGAGATGAGGGGTCCATCATCTCTTTCTCTCTAGGGTTTTGGTTTTTTTCTAGGGTTAGGGTTTTGTCGCTGTTGGGATTAGAGATCGGGATGTAAGAAGGGTCGATGAGGAGGAGAGAACCGTAGGTGGTGGAGGTGAGAGAGACGAGGTGGGCGGAGTCGCCCTTGCGGAGAGGGGGGTGGTGGACGAGAGGGGTGGGGAGAGAGAGAGTGCGGGGGATTGGGGTAGGAGAGAGAGAGTACCAGGAGGAGGAGTGAGAAGGTGAAGATAAATTTGAGGAGGAGGGTGGTGGTAGTTGTGGGGGTTGTTCTTGGGTGGTGGGTGGGGTGGAGAGGGTGTGGGAACGAGAAGCAGAGCAGCCCATTTTTTGTAGTTTGGATTAGGAAAGGCACGGCCAAATTTGATTTCTCTCTCTCTCTCTCTCTCTAGAAAGCCCTTTTTATCTCTGATTCTCTATATATATATATCTCCTCGAGTTTTGCTTTCTGAGTATTTTGTGTTGCATCCACACAGAGAGAGCGAGGGGGGGGCCCTCTTGGTGGGGATTGACAAGAACTTTTCGAAGCTTTAACGGGGGGAGAGAGAGAGAGAACTTTTCGAAGCTTTAACGGGGAGAGAGAGAGAGAGAGAGAGAGAGAGAGAGAGAGAGAGTTGGTTGGAAGGTGGACATCAGTGAGAGCTGGAACGTAGAGACGCGGTATAGCTGTGAGTTGATGATGACCTTGGCTTAGTTGTTTTAGGGTAAACTTCACTCGCACCCCCTCTGTTCTGTTCAAACCACTCTGCATGCCCGTTTACTCTCTGAAATCACACAACGCACCCCCTCTACAAGCACGTGCAACACTCAACTCCACTCCACCAGTTATTTGCCTTTTAGCTAAGAGCATCTCCGGCCTTCACTCAGATTTTCATTCCAATTATTCAAATGTGAGTAAAAGATTCATTTTTGGGAAGCACTTCAATAGACAAAATCTACTCACAAATTTGAGTAAAAGCTTTATTAATAGCATGATTTACAATATTTCAGTAAAAGTTTGACTCTTCCTTGATTTTGAGTAAAGATTTGTGTAAAACTCATTTGGCCAAAAAAAAATTGACCAGGGCTTGAAATGCTCTAACGAACAGAGAATATTGAGATCATAAAAAAAATAAAAATAAATCATCACCTACCCTTTGTACATATACTCTCAAATAGAGAATTTAAATACTCCTATTTTATTTTTAAAAGCAATTTTAGAGGATATTACTATTCACCTATAAATGAATCATACACCTCTAAATTCCATCTCTATTTCGTTCGAAACTCAATAATTTTTCATTTTTCCAACAAAATTAAATATTTTCTCATAATAAATCCAACATGTGTCTTGTTTCAAAGATAATGTTGGGACCATTTAATAGTTTAATTTTGTAAAATATAAGTGTATAGAGTAAAATTTATATGCATTTAGAGATTAAAATCTTCTCTCAAAATAGCGGATCATCCTCTCAACTACAGAAGAGTTTTATAGGATGGATTGAAGCACCTCCATACTCTCAAATAGTGATACAAAAGGTGGGTTGGAGATGCTTTTACGGCCCCCCACGACTCTACCACCATCACCCACCATCGACCCCCAACAACACCTCTTACCCCAACCCCTCTTCTAGTTTGCACTTCGGGTGAGTTCACGCTATTTGTGTAGACGGTATTTTTGTTATTTTAGTCCATAAATATCCACTATTTAGGACTAGTTCATTTCTCTTTAACTTTGATTATTGTTCACCTCATGTTGACTATTCAGTTTTGTTTGGCCGTGGGCCTGAGTTTTGTTTTTTGGATGCCCCTTTGCACCTGTAATTTGTAATCAGTTTGTTTAAATAAAAACTTTAATTACCCGGGAAAAAAAGAATGAAGAAAATTGGCCTCTTTCTCTTGTTTGGTTCCAGAAAGAAAATGAAAGGAAATTAAGGAAGAAAAAGACTTTCTCTTGTTTGGTTCCAAAAGAAAAATGAATATCAATCAAAACAGAGCATTGCTCCATTTTCGAATATGCCAACCACACACACAAACGATCATACACATACTCACATGTTTTGTGGCTCCCACCAATGTTATGAATACCGTATCGGCCAGGGTACCAATTTTCTTACTGGTACCGTACGTACCGGTACCGGTCAAATACCGGATACCGTTTCGGATTGATCGCTATTAGTATTATTTTCCTATTTAAAAGAATTTATAGTATAATATATATATTTTTAAAATTAAAAAAAAAATCCGGTATTTTTCCGGTACCATCCGGTATTTGCCCGGTACCGTCCGATATTGACCGGTATTGTACGGTACTTGAAGAAAAAAATAAATTTAAAAGTAATCCGGTACCTGCCGGTACCGACCGTACCATCGGTACCGACCGGTATTTGAGCCGGAACGAAATTAGAGGTACGGGGTACCGGATTCTATAAAAAACAGTACGTACCGGCCGGTACGGAACGGTATTGATAACAATGGCTCCCACACATTGCCACTCTCGTTATAGGACAAGGGGTTCCCGTTGTGTGCTAATACATTACAGGAGCGTAATGCGCTTCATTGTGTGCTTAATTGAAACTTTGTGATTGTGATCTAAACCTTTCAAGTTATATATATAAAGGTTGTTGAATACTATATGTGTAATGGTCAAGTTAAACAGATATTTTGAAATTCCCATTAACAAGATAGTTTAACGTACAATATATTTTTGGGATTATAATGACCATTCATTTTCGTGTGGCTAATTAATGTTTTTTTTTTTTGGTCAAACGGAAGTATGTGTAGCTAATTAACGTTGTCTGACCAAGGAACTAATGATATTCAATTGATTTAAATTTTTTTTTCTAAAGAGTTTACTCAACGGACCCTATAAATCAGATTATGGCGATGACAATATATTGAGGCCACAAACACATTTCTCAGCCTTTTAATTTTATTTTTTAACAATAATCATGTTCTATATTATGTACTTGCCTTAATTTTCTTAAGAGTCAAAAGGTTTTACTAATACCGATTTATTTTTTTGTCTAACTACATCCTGTATATATTCGGACTACTCATCGTGTTAAATTATTCATCTTAAAAATTGAATTCGAGATTCTTTAATACTTAGCCATGTATATTCAGGAAAGCTGAAATTGGTACACCATACAATAAGAGGATTAAATCTATCCATAATGGTACGCTGAAATTGGACCATGTTTTAATTTTTTCAATCCAAAAAAGGCTACCAGTTTTTAATCATTTACTAGAACCCAATATCATCCTTTATTGGGCACTAACCATTTTAAATCAAAAACTCTCTGGGTTTGTTTGGGACTTGTGAAAAAGAAAAGAAAAGAGACGAAAATATTAAAAAATTATCTTCTATCGTTTCATAAAAAAAAATAAAAATATAGTATGGTGCACGATACCATTTTTCTCCCATTTTCTTTACTTTTGTTTTTCTGGCACTTTCCTCAAGTTTTAAACAAACTTTAAGATTGCCGGAAAAAATAGAAAAATGAGAGGTGCACGGAAAATGTACGGGTGAGTTCACCCTATATTTTTTTGTCTCCAGTATTTTTGTACTAAAACTTTCTTTTTGTAATTCTTGTGTAGTTGTTCATCATAATTTTCAAATTAATTGATCGTTTCGATGAGTAGAATCGAAAAAGTATGAAGACGTGGATCGAAGTTGAAAAAAGTTCATATAGGACAACATTGTTTTTAGTGATTTTTTTTTATTTAGGTCATGATATTTTACATTTTAGATTCCTCTCGTCGAAACCGATGATTAATTTAAAAGATAAAATATAAATTTGAAAAAAATTAGAAAAGAAGAATAAATCTACAATGACGAAAAAATACCAAAAATAAAAAATATAGCATGAACTCGCCCGATTCTTCTCTGGAATGCCGTTAATGTTTAAGCTAAATATGTCTCCGAGTTCCGGCCCACATTTACTTTAGAATTGAAAATCGAATTTCCCATTTTCTGGTGAAAAAGCTGGAAGAAGCAACCTACCTTTAAAAAAAAAAAAAAAGAGCCTCCAATGTTGAATGCACAAAACTAGAAAGAAAACGCTCCACGTAACCAATCTTTCACCTTACAAGTAGAACGCAAAGTAGACTTCCAAGTCAAGGGCAGTTTCCTTGTGCTTTTCCCATGAAATTATTTGAAGGCAGAGCATATCTCAATTGTGTTTGCCTAGTTACCTTCCACATCCCTTGTAGCCAGGGAAAAAATGGCGGCAGAAAAAATTCTATCAACTATTGCAGCAAATGTTTTGTCGAGTTTGGGGTCTTATGCAATTCAACACATTGGTTTACCATGGGGTGTCAAAGGGGAGCTGAGAAAGATGGGGAACAATATCTCCACCATCAGTAATGTTCTTCTAGATGCACAAGAGCAGCAGTTGAGAAACCGTGCAGTGAAAGAATGGCTAGAAAGGCTCAAACTCATACTTTACGATGCTGAGGACTTGTTGGATGAGGTTGCAACTGAGACCAAGAGAAGGCAAGTGGAAAGCTTGATGAGAAAGGTACACCACTTCTTTACAAGCTCAAATCCACTTGTATTTCGATATGTCGTGGGTCGTAAGATAGGGATATTGGCAAGAGGTTAGATGAAATTGTTTTGCAGATGAATGCTTTTAAGTTTGTTGTGAAACTTGTAGAAAGGCCGATTCAGATCAATAGAAGGGAAGAAACCTCCTCCTTTGTGAATACTGTGACTGGTTATTGGAAGAGATGCTGACAAAGAAAAATTAGTAAGCTTGTTATTGTCCTCTGGTGATGAGGAGAATGTTGCCATCATTCCCATAGTGGGAATGGGAGGTCTGGGGAAGACCACACTTGCACAATTGGTATACAATGATAATAGGATTCAGAAACATTTCACCAAAAGAATGTGGGTCTGTATCTCTAATGATTTTGATGTCAGAAGAATCCTAATTAAATTACTGCAAGCAGGTGATCCCAATGGGGACACTAGTTATAGTAACGAAGGACTTGAGCAGTTGCAAAACCGAGTCAGAAATCTGTTACGCGAACATAAGTTTGCTCCTTTTTCTGGACGACGTCTGGAATGAGGACCGTGTAGAGTGGAAAAAAGTTGGAGGATTTGTTGATAACACAAGCCAGAGGAAGTAGAATTGTTGTAACCACACGCAGTAAGATGGTCGCTTCAATTGTCAGAACCTAGCACCGTGGAACCATATGAACTTAGAGGTCTTTCTAACAATGAATGCTTAGGATATATTGGTGAAGTGGGCATTTAAAGAAGGGGATGAGAGTAAGCATCCGAACCTAGTCAACATCGGTAAGAAAATTGTTGAAAAGTGTGGAGGTGTACCTCTCGCAGCGAGGACCTTAGGAGCATTTTTGTTTTCAAAAACTAATGAATGGGATTGGTCGTTTGTGAGAGACAATGAGATGTGGGCTATTGTACAAAAGGAGAATGAAATGTTACCGATATTGAGGTTGAGTTATGACCAAATGCCATCATATTTAAAACACTGCTTTGCATATTGTTCATTGTTTGAGAAAGATGAAATCATTTATGAAAATAAGTTGATTTATGCTTGGATGGCCTTAGGATTTGTCCAATGTGTGGACACAGAAGATGAATTAGAATATATAGGTGAAGGATATATTCTTGAGCTTGTAAGGAGGTCCTTTCTTGAACGATATTATACAGGGTACGTTGTTAATCCAGTTGAAAGGGAGAGATACAAAATGCTTGATCTTGTTCATGACCTTGCACAATATGTGGCAGGTAATGAATTCTTGACGATTAAAGTTTCTATTGCTGAGGCAATTCCTGAGACTGTTCGGCACGTATCATTTGATTTGAATACATATTGCCCGTTTCCAAGACCTTTGATGGAAGCCAAGAAGTTGCGGACGATAGTCTACCCAAGCAATAGAGAGCGCAAGTTTAGATCACCTGCTTGAACCAGCAATCGCAAGTTTTAGAAGCTTACGTGTACTAAGATGGACTTGGCTTGCCAGAAAATATAGGGAAATTGAAGTTGTTAAGGTACATCAGCATAAATGCACCTGCCGATCTCCCAAACTCGCTTTGCATGCTATTAAACTTGCAGTACTTGGATCTCTCCTGAGTCATGTGTATCTCGATTGCCTGAAGATTTCTGCAAACTAATTAGCCTGCGGTTTTTGGCATTGACGACAACATTGACGCGTCTGCCAAAAGAAGGAATCGGTAGGTTAACTTCTCTCCGGACGTTGTACTTTTACGAGTGTGACAATTTGGAGTCTTTGGGTGAAGGGATAGAACATCTCTCTTGCCTTCGGGATTTGGTCTTACAGAGCTGTTCTAAGCTGGTTTCATTGCCAGCTGGCTTTAGGCACCTCACTTCCCTCGAGCGTTTGGAAATTATGTTCTGTGAAAGCCTTAATTTATCGGATGATGATGATTTAAAGGGGCTTATAAGTCTTAAGAATTTGAGATTAGTTCTTCTCCCAAGGTTGGGGATCAATTTGCCCATGGGGCTTTTGGATGCTGATGCTACGCTCACTCGTTTGGAAATTGGATTATGTGAGAACTTTACTTCACCATCAGAGTCTGTCCTCCCAAACCTCCTTTCACTTCAATCACTTACAATATGGGGCTGTGATAAGGTTGCGTCCCTGCCAGGAGGGATGCAACGCCTCACTAAGCTACAGGATTTGTGGATTTTCGGGTGCAATACTCTCGACACCAACAGATATAGTGAAGGAGGAGAGGACTGGCCAAAGATCGCCCACGTACCCAATATTAAATTTCATTCATGATCACAGGTATATTATCCGAGTTCTTTTGTAATCCTGTGCCCTATACCGACAAAATTTTGCATGCTCATAGATTTATGGTTTTTAGTTTGGAGAGTAAAGAGACTTGGCTTAATTCTCTCTCTCTCTCTCTCACACACACATTAATGCTGAGAGCATCTCTAGCCTTTACTCAAAATTTTGCTCAAATTTGAGTTAAATGTTTCATTTGGTATCAATCACTCCAATGGACAAACTCTAATCAGAGCAAAATTTAAGTAAAAGCTTGGTATAATCGTAGAGTGTGAGAGGAAAACAAGCTTTCATTAATGGTATAATTTTTACTCAAAAATTGAGTAAAAAGTTCAAAAAATTGAGTAAAAAGCTTCATTAATGGCATTCTCTCATAATTTGATTCTGAGTTTGTTAAAAGGGTAAGGCTTGGAGATGCTCCAATGCAATTCTATTTGGTGTTAACTGGTTTTTAATACTTAAAAAAGGGCAAACCCAATGCACGAGGCTGCCGCCATTTTAGAGTCAGTGAAGGGTTGATGTACGCAGCTTTACCCCCACAAGCGAAGAGGCTGTTTCCGTGACGCGAGCTCGTGACCTCCAGGTCAAAGCACCCATAGTGGTATAATCATAACCAAAATGTTGCTATGGTTAGTAACATTTGCTAAAAAAAGAGCTCGCATTGGAATAACCAAACTTAGCAATCTTTTAATAACTCATCAAATTTTGGCTATTGGATAATCAAAACTAGCAATCTTTTACCAATAATCAAATTTAATTGTCTCCATATTTTCTAAATCAAGTACACTATCATTACACAAAAACCTTTTCTCTCTTCCATTTTCAACATGTTTCTAACTTTTAAAAACAATTTTTATTTTTTTGCAAAAACATTTTTTTATTAAAACATTTTTTTTTCAAAAAATGTTCTTTTGAAAAAAAAAAAATTCAAAAACTGTTTTTTTTAATTTTTTCCTGAAAACTATTTTAAAAAATTTGTTTTCTAGTATGTCACAATTTCTAAATTTTTATAAATTGAAAAGGTGATGTGGCAAGTTTTGGTTATTCAATTTTGATTGTACTATTGTGTACCTCTACATTGCAAACCTTAGCAATTCCTTAAATGAATAACCAAAAGGTGGTGTGACAACTTTTGATTATTCCACTTAAGATGCTCTCACAATGGAGCAACTTTTGCTGTTATTTTATATTCCCCACACTTGAGTTTGAGGTCTTTTGAGGAACAAATATCTATGAAGTAGCTGTATAATAAGACTGGAATCCTTCATAACAAGGATTCTCTAGATATACAAGGATCGCAAATAAAATTTCTCTTTCCTACTTCCTATTGACTTTCCCCTTTAATTTCACAAGCCCTTTTCTAGCTAAAGCTCTCACATTTTGGCGGAAGTTGATTTTCAAACCTCTTCATTTGAAATTCACATGTACGCAAACTCGAACCTTTGATATGAGGAAAATAATCATCATAGATACGATGGGACATAATATTCCGTGCACACTTAAAATACAAAACAACAGTACTGCATCATGTGAACACCTTTATAATTTGGTGATCGCCTTTGCTGATCAAAATCTACGGATTAATGTAGTTTTTGGTTCATCTACTTTCCTAATTTGGCTGTCCTTTTATAGTCCTATTTTTCATTTTTTCACAGGTTGCCGATATGAATTGCTCACTATCTTATGTCTGTTCTGCCCTCCTTTCATGCGTAGTGGAGCTTGAGTCTTCTGGCTTCCTTGTGCTTGGTGTTGTGTTGGTGCCGGTGTGCTGAGTGATGGTATTGCGGTTCTATGGTTTCGTTCTCACGACAGTTGGTTGATTCACTTGGTGGTACATACACCGAGTTTAAGTCCCATTTAATTGGGATCAACTACATGATTTTTTCTCCAATGCTGGGCCCAAGGCTTCATGTTCCGTAATATCCAAAATGCCTAGGGCCTTCTATTGCGATGTATATATGTAATGCTGTTCTACAAGATGGCAGTTGTGTGTGTGTGTTTTTTGGCTTTGTTTTGTGGACGTATTGATTTGTATGGCGGACCATGTGTAATGCAACAATTATATGTGCTCTCATTTTCTCTGTATGAATGAACCTATGAAATTGAAGGATACATATTCTATGCATGTCCAGTTTCACCAGAAAGAAAAGGAAAGAGTAGTTGAAGGCCTAACTTATGTTACAATACCATCTCTTACTTCAATTTGGTATACTAGACTTGTACCAATGCAGGAGCGAAATAATAATTCAACATGTGTCTTCTTTTGCTTTTCGTTTTGATGGAATGGGTTATTTCGCTTTGTTTGGTGAACTATGATTATAATACTCTTATCGTAATGGAATGGTTATTTCGCTTTCATTTTCTTCGAATGAATTGCTCATATTTTGCTGAAGGGCCCATGATCTGCTGTGAATGTACCCTTCAGAGGCTTGGCTCTCTTTGGGAACTATTCCATTAACTTACCAAGTTACGTTTGATTTTGTTGGTTTGCTTTGTATTGTTAACTTTGCTTTGTAAAATAAATCTGCAGGGTTTGCATAATCGATTCATCTAGTTTAGTTTATGTTCCCGATTGTGGTTTTATTTCGTGTTTATTTAGTTAATTATTTTGGTCATACAACTTTCCTCGTGCAATAAAAGCCAATAAATTTAGCTTCTTTCCCTCTGTTTTCTTTCAATCTTTTACTTGTTCATCGCATTCCACCTAGTGAATTCATGCTCCCAACAAATCATCTTAAGATTCAACGTCGTATTGTGATTACAAGCATAGACTTTTATCGATGCAAGCTAAAACTTCTATTAATTCCTGCTATGTGTTTTGCTTAGGAATTCTAAAATGATAAAAGCGATTAATAGAGGATATTTTGGTGAATATTTGTACTGTAAAATGTAGGTTGTCTCCCTAATTTACCAGAAAAATATTATAGGAGTCTTTCAAGTGTCAACTGAAACTCTCAAGTTCTCGACTAAAAAGCTCTTCCAATGTTATCAAGTAGTGGGTCAGCTCAATGGTTGAGCTTGTTCAGCTCCTCCCGCCCCAGAATAGACGTAGTAATTAGCCATGCCAAAAACCATTTTGTTTGCAAGACAGGGCTACATAATCCTTTACTAACGAAAAACAAAAGATATCCGAACAATTTAAACGCCAAAATTGTATTATAACATGTTCTGCAGGATCTGAAAATGAGAAGATGTTAGATGTCATTTTGGCTCCGTACTCCACAGGTAACGGGTTTCTTTTTTTTTTTGAGATTATGATTCACTCACCCAAACTCTAAATGTATACCCAAAACCCCTCTCAATTAGTTTCTCTCTCAAATGCTTATTAGAATGGCTTATTTTACGGAGGTATTTATAGAGCGGAAGGGAAAATTACAAAAGATTTCCAAAAGTCAGTATGGAAGCTTTGCTTCATCTCTTTGGAATTGAGCCACACTCGATTTCCACGTGATGAAATCTCCAACACATTCTTCATCGTCTTTGGGTGCCTAGGTATCCACCGTAAGTCTTTCATCTTTCGAAGACGAACCAAGCAATGACCTGCACATTTATTTTCCAAAGCGAAAGAGGTAAAAAGAGAGCCGATTAACCAAATTAACCAAAGAGAAATTGGAAGGCTATGTATAAGTATTCTTAAAAGAGAACCGCACCCGTGAGAACGCAAGTGGAATCCAGAAGATTCTGACAGTGATGGTAACTCAGAGAGCTCATTCTCGTCTCTGAAAGCCTGGTCAAACAATGATCTCTGTAATGAAACAAGTTTAGGATATCAACAAAATTATGGGTTGGTGATGTATTTTTAACTAAATTAGGGCTTTAACATCAATTTGTTTTCCCCGAAGAGTGGCGTCATGCCTAGCTCATTTAAAATTAACTGTGATAGCAAGAGTAAGCTTGCGGACTTCAACCCTTCCCTAGACCCCATATACACGGAAACTTCGTGCACTAGGTTCGCCCTTTAGTAACTCTAATAGCAAAGTTATAAGATTCTAGATCACACATGGGGTGGTAGCCTGGTTTTGATTACAAGCGTAGGACTAGTAGAGTGACATTTTTCCTGTCTAATAATTGAGAAATTTTTATGGAATACGACCTGCACTATTAGCAGTAAATATTTTGTTGCTCCCTATTCTAGCTCCTGAATTGCAGTACTCTTTTCATTTGATTCGGCAATGTGACCTTTGGTAATTCCTCCTACTAGCATTCTTTTATTTATCTGGATATATATATGTGCGAAACAAACTTTTCACATTAGGAACAAATCAATAGAAGCATTTTGATAAGGCAGGTAGAGAAGGTACCTGCATATGATAACTCTGTTGGATATAACTGTCAGGGACATGAGCAATCTTAGGCCAATCCTCTCCTATCCCTTCTTCACATCTTCTACTCAAGTGGGAGCAGTCCACAATATGCAAACGCTGTAGTGCAGTGAGATGTTGCATCCCTTGTGGTAGCGACATAAGATTATGACAATGGCGGATTTCAAGTACTTGAAGTGATCCGAGATTCGGGAGGACGGACTCTGATAAGGTTGTCAAATTCTTACAAGATGAGAGATGTAAGTGATTCAGTGTATCAGCAGAATCATTAAGCCCCTTGGGCAAACTCACCAACTTAGGGAGACCAATTTAGTACTAAC
Organism: Rhododendron ovatum; assembly: GCA_019656835.1. Classification (NCBI taxonomy): domain Eukaryota; kingdom Viridiplantae; phylum Streptophyta; class Magnoliopsida; order Ericales; family Ericaceae; genus Rhododendron; species Rhododendron ovatum. The sequence goes on from CM033791.1 coordinate 5,538,895, forward strand.
TTCTTCAGGCTTTTCAGCCCTTTCAAATCGTACTCTTCCGAGAGTTCAAGATTTTGACAGTAACGAATTTCTAAATGCTCGAGAGACGTGAGGTGTTTAACGCCAGACGGCAAAGAAGCCAGTTTTGGACAGCCCCATAATGACCAATTCCCGGAGGCAAGTGAGGTTTTGTATACCATCACCCAAAGACCTCAATTCACCGTTAACAAGCAGTAGAAATATCCGAAGAGAAGTTAATCCACCAATCCCTTTCTCTGGCAAACATGTCAAGTTAGATGATAAGCACAAGAACCGAAGGTTAATTAGTTTGCCAAAATCTTCAGGCAGTTGATCAAGTGTTGATCCGTAGAGATCCAAATACTGCAAGTTTAATAGCTTGCAAAGAGATCTAGGGAGTTTTTCAACGTCAGAACAAGTGAGGTACCTTAAATGGTCCAAATTTCCTATCTCCTTGGGCAAGACATGTATATCCCTATTTCTACGGTAGAAGTTTAAACCGCTATGACCGAAGTTCAACACTCGTAAGCATCTAAAACCTGAAATTGCTTCTTCGACAGATGATCCAAAATTGGGCCCTGTCTCACTTGGTAAAAACATGGTCCGCAACTTCTTAGCTTTGATCAAATGTTTTGGGAATTCGGTATATAGACTCGAATCAAATGACACATGCCGAACCCTCTCAGGAATTACCACAATATTTTCCCCTTTCACAGTCAATCGTTCATTACCAGCCACATATTGTGCAAGATCGTGAACAAGATCATGCATTTTATAGCGATCGTGAGCAAGATCACTGTCAGGTTGAAGAAAGGACCTTCTTGCCAGCTCTTCTATGTACTCTTCACCTATATCTTCTAATTCTTCATCCTTGTCTGAGGACTGTATGAATCCATGGGCCATCCAACCATATATTAACTCTTGTTTGAAAATTATCTGATCTTTCACAAATAACGAACAATAGGCAAAGCATTGTTTTAAGTACGAGGGCATTTGGTCATAACTCAACCTTAGAATCGGTAGGATATCATTCTCATTTTTTACAAGAGACCAAATCTCATTGTTCCTCACAAACAACCAATCACGATCATTTGTTTTCATGAACAACATCGCTCCTAAGGTTCTTGCTGCAAGAGGTACACCTCCACACTTCTTCACTATTTCTCTACCAATGTTAACTAGGTTCTGATGCTTATTCTCTTCTCCTTCTTCAAATGCCCATTTCACCAATATACGTAAACAATCTTCATCTGAAAGACCTTCCAGCTCATATGGTTCCATGGTGCGGACAATTGAAGCAACCATTTTACTCCGTGTGGTTACCAGAATTCTGCTCCCACTCGCTCCCACAGCAAACAAATCTTGCAATTTTTTCCATTGTACGCGGTTCTCATTCCATACATCATCCAGAACAAGGAAAAACTTGTTGTCACTTAACACTCGCCGAACACGAATTTGTAAATGCTCAATTCCTTCATTGTTGCAGCCATTGTCCCCTACCACTTCCAATAGTTTAATCAAGATCCTTTTCATATCAAAATCATCAGAGACACAAACCCACATTTTTGTGCTAAAATGGTTTTGAATCCTATCATCGTTGTAAACCAGTTGTGCAAGTGTGGTCTTTCCTAGACCCCCCATTCCCACTATGGGAATGATGTGAAAATTGTTATCATCACTAGAGGACAATAACAATTTTATTAAAGCTTCTTTGTCAGTATCTCTTCCGGTAACCTCCGGAATATGCACAAGGGAGGAGGTATCATCCCTTCTTTTGATCTCAATTGGCCTTTCTGCTACTTTCACAACAAACTTAAAATCTCGCATCTCCGCAACAATCTCATTGAGCCTCTCGGCGATATCCTTAATGTTATCGACCCAAACATAATGAAATGCCAGTGTATTTGAGCTTGTGAAGAAATAGCATACCTCTCTCACCATGCTCTTGTGAGTTTTCATTTGCCTTCTCAAAGTCTCGGTTGCGACTTCATCCAACAAGTCATCAGCATCGTAAAATACAAGTTTAAGCCTTTGTAGCCAGCCCTTTACAGCTGGGTTTCTCATCTGCTCCTCTTCTGCACTCAGAAGAACATTTCTGATTGTGGAGATCTTGTTCTCCAGCTTCCTCAGCTCCTTTTTGACTCCCCATGCTAATCCAACCTGTTGGAGGGCAGTTGACCCCAATTTCAACAAGATCTCTTTGGCAAGGTTGAATAGCACTACTTCTGCCATACCTTACTTAGCTGGATATGGGTGTGGAAGTTAATTGGCTGCAAGAGAAAATTGGTTAATTGAAAATAAGAGAATGATCTGGTTGTTTGGTAGATAAGAATCGGCATATGCTTTCAAAATGAATATATGAATTGGGAAAGTTGAAGGAAACTGACTTGGTCAACTTTGCATAGGTTTTCACCAGGTAAAATCTTTGGCTGTGAATATGATGCATAGTCAATGTAGAGGAATATTCAATTGCGCACCAAAATACCCTTGTGTAGAAGCAACTTGCTTGGGGAAAATTCCAGATACTTGTATCGTTTTGAACAATTCTGTATAAGCAAATTACTTGGGGAAAATCCCAGATACTTTGTATCGTTTTGACCAAATTCGTAATAAGTTAAGAGGCAAGACTCAAATTAGTTCCAATACCTTTCGCAAGTCAAAGTGAGACCCACAATTTGTGCAATTTTCTGTATTAGTAGAATTTTTTTTTTCTTTTTCTTTTTGGTAATGCAGCATATCCCGGATCAACTTCCGCATACCTCGGACTAATCCCTAAGGCCCTTCTTATAATCGTTTCACAAGCTTATGTATGGGGTGTTGGTGCAAAAATTAAAACCTTCAAAATCTGGAGCCTTCTGCAACTTGAACAATCTAATGGAAACCGCTTCGAGTCACGTTACGACGTCACTTTCCGAAAACAGTATTCGCTCCCACCAATTGGTGTGCACCGGGTTACAGCGAATCTGTTCTGAGGATAAAACGAAGCCCGATTAATGATCTTCTGCCTGCGTCTGCACAAACGAAGGACAGATAGAATACCGAGCCTAAGAGAATCAATTGAACCAAGGACTGTTAATTCTGTTTCTGCAGAATAATGGAATAACAGCGCAGAAAACAACGAGTCAGAGAGAGGGAGAGTTTCTGGATATTTTTTGGTGTATCGAATGACTTAACCATTGGCCTATTTATAGACTTATAGGCACCCTTACGTGAAATGATGTGTCTTTAGTAAACACACATTAGAAAGGGTAAGTCTTTTGAATACAATTAATCAATAGAAAGGATCATGCCTTTTAGTAGGCACCCTTTCAAGAAAATAATTAATTAGGAAGGATCATGCCTCTTGGAGGCACCCCCATGTATCACATCACTTCCTAACAATCACACTCCATTCTAATAATCACACCCTAAGTTAATAGGTGTTATAACTATTCACATAAAGTCATATCCCATGTGAAAAGGTGTTGCACCTTTTCACAAATAACCTCCCGCAATCTTTTTATTTTGAAAAATCTCCAACAATCCCCCACCATTTTCGAAATAAAGAAAAAGTTTTCTTGGTTCCTTTGAAAAGACTTGTGCATCAATGAAGAAGTCTCACGACTTGAACCATTCACCTAATGAAAACAAATCAAAGTTAGTCGGAAAGCATAGTAGACTTGTCTTTGAACTAGCGATCCTTAAATGACCAACCGGACATGTTGCATCTTGCCTGACTCTAGTATTCAAATTTGTCGACACGTGGTTTGGCCGTGTGTCTTTATCCTAAATTTCATGAGCACTCTAGAGTCCTAGCCTTTGAACCCATAGAAGGCGGCACCACCTTCACACTCATATAGGTAGACTTTGAAAGTGCCCCTGTAACTACAACACTTGAAACCTAACAAACCATTAGAAGCCTATTAAAAGCTAAGTAGCTTAACCTCCATGTTTTCATTACAAGTACCAATCATTTTACCATGGGATGGATAAAACCGGAAAATACTTGCAACCACAACTTATGGTGTACTTTGCTTATTGAACCCAACACTTGAAGTTATTCAAGCTTTGAGTCGAGTTTCCACCAAGTGTGATTAGATTTCAATGGGCTTGAGTCCCATCCCCTGTGATGTTCTCCACACCAAATCCTTTGCAAGACCTTTTGTTAAAGGATCAGCCAAGTTTTGACTTAATTTTACATAATCAATGGTTATCACCCCATCTGTAATCAAGTTCCTCACATAGCTATGTCGAAGTCCTATATGCCTGGACTTTCTGTTATACACCTGGATATAAGCTCGTGATAGAGTCGACTGACTATCACTATGCAAAGATATAGGTGGCATAGGTTTTGGCCACATGGGTATCTCCCACAACATACTTCTCAGCCACTCTGCCTCTTTGCTCCCTGCTGCCAGTGCTACAAACTCAGCTGTCATAGTTGAGTCTGTAATGAGACTTTGTTTCTTAGATCCCCAAAAAACTGCTCCTCCACCAAGTGTGAAGATCTATCCACTTGTTGACAAGTGATCTTCATTCTCGGCTATCCAACTAGCATCAGTATATCCTTCTAGAACCGAAGGATAACCACTATAAACTATCCCGTAGTCTATAGTTTTCTTTAGATACCTCAATACCCGATTAACTACGAGTCAATGGACATCGCTCGGATTATGTGTGTACCTACTTAGTTTCCCCACAGCGTATGCAATATCTGGTCTTGTGCAAGTCATGACATACATTAAGCTTCCTATCACTCTAGAATATTCTAGTTGTGAAGCTGCTTTATCAGTATTAGGATACAATTTAACATGTGGATCCAATTTAACATGTGGATCCAATTAATTAACCAGAGATACACAGGTTTCAACCTTAAACAAAAAATAAACATGATATAAGAATGAACAGAATTATGTTGTGAAGGTAAATACGCAGTGGTGAATGAATAAAAGCAACTTGAAATCATAAACATCCGCTGTTATTTGCGTAAAGATGTATTTACATAATTAGTACTCTATATGAGGTCTCAGGGTCATGATAATCACTCATACGTAATACTTGCCACGAGAACATAGTATTTTGTGGCTCCCACACACTGCCTTCCAATTCACACTCTTTTTTTGATATTCATTCTTTTTTTTTCTTTTAGGAAAAAATATACACACTTTCAACATTAACAGAACAAAAAAAAGGGAGGGTGAACATTAAAATAGAGAGTGTGAGAATCACTCTCCGTAGAATATATAAAAAATATTATAATTTATAATAGTAGGTAGAATTAGATGTCTCCACAACGCTGCCCACCGTTTACTTCAGAATTAAAAACAGAAACCAACCAAACTTTCTTTTTCCTTCCTTCCTCTATTTTTTTAATTTTAAACTTTGAAGGTCGATGCAAGGTTACTGTCAATGAAGCATTTCCTTCTGCTTTCCAATGACATTATTTCAAGGCAAATCATATTACTATTTCTATCCACCATAGAAGAGCAACAAACAGTAATTCTTTCTCTCATGATCTAAATCTGCTCAATTACCTTCTACATTCCTAGTAGCCAGGGAAATATGGCAGCAGAAAAAATTCTGTCAGGTGTTGCAGCAAATGTTTTGTCGTGTCTGGGGTCCTATGCAATTCAAGAGATTGGATTAGCATGGGGTTTCAAAAAAGATCTGAGAAAGATGGAAATCATGGTCTCCACTATAAAAAATGTTCTTTTGGATGCACAAGAGCGGCAAATGAGCAGCCGTGCTGTGAAAGAATGGCTATAAAAGCTCGAACTCATACTTTATGATGCTTCTGACTAGTTGGATGAGGTTGCAACGGAGACTAAGACAACGCAATTGGAAAGTCAGAATAGCTTGGTGAGAAAGGTACACTACTTCTTTACAAGCTCAAATCCACTTGTATTTCAATATGTCGTGGGGCATAAGATGAGGGATATTGGGAAGAGGCTAGATGAAATTGTTTTGCAGATGAATGCTTTTAAGTTTGTTATGAAACTAGTTGAAAGGCCAATTCAGATCAATAGCAGGGAAGAAACCTTCTCCTTTGCGAATACTCCGACGTTTATCAGAAGAGATGCTGACAAGGAAAAATTAGTAAGGTTGTTATTGTCCCCTGGTGATGAGGAGAATGTTGCCATCATTCCCATAGGGGGAATGGGAGGTCTGGGGAAGACCACACTTGCACAATTGGTATACAATGACGATAGGATTCAGAAACATTTCACCAAAAGATTGTGGGTCTGTATTTCTAATGATTTTGATGTCAAAAGAATCCTAATTAAATTATTGCAAGCGGGTGATTCCAATGGGGACGCTAGTTATAGTACCGAAGGACTTGAGCAGTTGCAAAACCGAGCTAGAAATGTGTTATGCGAAGATAAGTTTGTCCTTTTTCTGGACGACGTCTGGAATGAGGACCGTGTAGTGTGGAAAAAATTGGAGAATTTGTTAATAAAGCAAGGGATAGGAAGCAAAATTGTTGTAACCACACGTAGTAAGAAGGTTGCTTTAATTGTCAGAACGAGCACCATCAAACCATATGAACTTAGAGGTCTTTCAGACGATGAATGTTTACATATATTGGTGAAATGGGCATTTAAAGAAGGGGATGAGAGTAAGCATCCGAACCTAGTCAACATCGCTAGAGAAATAGAGAAAAAGTGTGGAGGTGTACCTCTTGCGGCGAGGACCTTAGGAGCATTATTGTTTTCTAAAATAAATGAGCATGATTGGTCGTCCGTGAGCTAGGGACAGTGAAATGTGGGCTATTGTACAAAAGGAGAATGATGTCTTACTGATATTGAGGTTGTTGGGAGTTCGTCCGATGCATCGACCCACGACCGCGTGCTCAAGGCCCAATTTGTATGGGAGTAACGGCAAAGAGTCCACCACATTACTTGAGCCTAATACAAATTGAATGACCCATATCCACTTAAAAGGTTAAGCCTTATAAGTCGGTGAGCCATCCAATTGTATATTAAGGTCCAACTCTTTTTCTGTTTATCCAATGTGGGACTTAACGTTCACACATGTTCTAACAAATCTCCCCCTCATGTGTGAACCGAAAATTGGGCCTTAACCTCTTTAGTGCATCCAAGCTTCCCCTTGATTCTGATCTAATACTCTCAACCCTATCTCCTGAACTGGGCTTATTCTGCACTCACTCAATCGATTCAGAGTCATCTCAATTGAGAGCCAACGTGCATAGTCACCTGACACCAACGTGCTCATTCACCAGCACCATGCTCCCCGACGAGTCAACTCCATCGATAATGAGCCATCCAATACAGCACTCGAACATCGAGCCACCTTGCTTCATCGAGAGTCACCTTTTGGACTTTATACCGCTCCACGAGTGTCTTCTGTGCAAACCAATTCAATGGTGCGCTGAGAGTCTTCCTATAGATCGTCAACCAACGGCTCTGATACCATTTGTTGGGAGTTCGTCCAATGCATCGACCCGCGATTACGTGCTCAAGGCTCAATTTGTATGGGAGTAACGGCAAAGAGTCTACCACATTACTTGGGCCTAATATAAATTGAATGACCCATATCCACTTAAAAGGCTAAGCCTTATAAGTGGTGAGCCATCCAATTGTATATTAAGGTCCAACTCTTTTTCTGTTTATCTAATGTGGGACTCAAAGTTCACACATGTTCTGACAGAGCTTGAGTTATGACCAAATGCCATCATATTTAAAACCCTGCTTTCAATATTGTTCATTGTTTGAGAAAGATGAAGACATTTATGGAAGGAAGTTGATTTACGCTTGGATTGCCCTAGGGTATGTCCAATGCTTAGACCCGAATGAAGAATTAGAGGACATAGGTGAAGGATATATTCTCGAGCTTGTAAGGAGGTCCTTTCTTGAACTAAATTATAGCATCTTTCCTATTCCAGTTAGAAGGGAGACTTATAAAATGCATGATCTTGTTCATGATCTAGCACAATATGTGGGTGGTAATGAATGCTTGACTATTAAAGGGGCTATTCCCGAGGCAATTCCTGATACGATTCGCCATGTATCATGCGGTTCAAATACGTATGGCAGATTTCCAAGACCTTTGATGGAAGCCAAGAAGTTGCGGACCATTTTCTACCCAGTGAAAATAGGGCCCACGTTTGGATCATCTATTGAGCCAGAAATCGCAAGTTTTAGATGCTTAAGCGTGCTAGAAGGACGTGATTTTGACGACAGCGTTTCCTTGCCAGAAAATATAGGGAAATTGAAGCTGTTAAGGTATATTATTAGTAGAGCTGACAATCTCCCAAAATCGCTTTGCAAGCCATTAGCTTGCAGTACTTGGATCTCTCTGAGTCATGGGTCGACAAATTGCCGGTAGATTTCTGGAAACTAATTAACCTGCGGTTTTTGTGCTTGTCAACAACATCGGCTTGTCTTCCGAAAAAAGGAATCAGTAGGTTAACTTCTCTCCGAACGCTGTTCATTTACAGTTGTTACAATGTGACGTCTTTTGGTGAAGGGATAGAACGTCTCTCTTCTCTCCGGGAATTGGCCCTAATGCGCTGTTATAAGCTGGTTTCGTTGCCAGCTGGCTTAAGGCACCTCACTTCCCTCAAGGTTTTGGAAATTCATAGCTGTGAAAGCCGTAATTTCTCGGATGACGACGATTTTAAGGGGCTTACAGGCCTTCATACACTAAGTCAAAGATCTTAGAGGGTTGGTGAGTTTGCCCAAGGGGTTTCAGGACGCTGCTGCTACTCTCACTCATTTGGATATTCTTGAGTGTTTGAACTTTACTTCACCATCAGAGTCCGTCCTTCCAAATCTCCTATCGCTTCAATCACTTACAATCGGGGAATGTCATAAGGTCGAGTCCCTGCCAGAAGGGATGCAACGCCTCACAAAGCTACTGAATTTGACTATTTACAGTTACAATCTCAACACCAGCACTTATCGTGAAGGTGGAGAAGATTGGCCGAAGATCGCCCACATACCTAGAATTCAAATTGTTGATAACAACTACTCGGAGCATTCCAGTCCTGACACAATCAATCACTGGTATATTCCCTCATTTGTATATTCTCTGTTTTGTAAAAGTATATCTCTTCCTACTTCCATAACATCTTCCACTTTAATTTTACAAGCCACCTGCAGCTAAAGCACTCGTATTTCTGAAAGTTGAGCATCAAATCCTCGTACGTATCACACACACAATGGAAAACAAAACTAATGCCTCATGTGTACTAGACTCTGATGAATAGCGTAATCACGGTAATAATTGAAATCCAGTCAGCTACGAATATTGCATATCTAGTTTTTTTGTTTATGCCATTATGATTTTGCTCTCTGATTCTGTTTCTTTACAGTCGGCAAATATGAAGGGCTTGGTAAGGTACGCGTTGTCGGTCTTCTTGTGTGTAGTCGAGTCTTTTGGATTCCTTGAGCTTTGGTGTTGCTGCTGGTGTGCTTGGTGCTGGTGTTGCGGTTCTGGCTTTCATTTTCATGATAGTTGTTCGATTCGTTTGGCGGTGCTTGCTCTGTTGTGATGTTTGTTTTGCGATTCTACATGATGGCAATTGGTTATTTCACTTTGTTTGGTGAACTACGGATTATAAAACTCTTGTGTATGCTTTTTGTTTTCTTAATTTGATGACTTGAACGACTATGCTCTTGTGAAGTGGTTGAATATATCTGTGACAAGGGGTATCTGTAGTACAATAATGCACTACGTGGTGTAGTGCGCCTCAGTATGCTTTACTGAGTTCTTATCATCATGATGATCCGAACCCCATGTCCTTGAATGTGCTCATAGAGACTATTAAACTCGTTTCTAATGTCATACATCCTCAAAATCAAGGGATTGAACTTTCTAATTGGCTCTCTGCAGAACTCCAACCATCCATACTCAATTAAGCTCACAAAGGAGCACCATTGGCACTTACCAAACCATCTAGGAAAATAATGTGGAACTGTCTTAAACGCAACATCAATCGAGATCCAATGATCCAAAGCAAACCAGAAAAGAAGATAGCATGTATAACCAATGCCCATAGCCAAAAATGCTCTCTACCCTTTCTGAATACAGGACCAAAGAAATCGAGTATCGGAGAAATCAGAGAAATGAACGAGACACAGCAGAACTACAATGCTTGGTTGAGCTTTAGAGAAGATAACTAACCAAGGGAAATCCATGTAGTTCCTTTGACAATGGCTATTGTCGTTGTGCCGTTCTCATAAATGACGAGGACACAAGCAAAAAACTGCGTCCAATTCAATGAAGTAAAGGTGGAAATAAATGGCAAGATCACTAAAACAAGATTTTCACGACAGCCTGCTGGTATCTTGACCCAAACACTAACATAAGATGGTTGCGTTCCACCACTTTATGTCCCGCAAAAAAACTTCCTTTTTGTTGCAAAACCCATAAAGCCAGGGATTAGATCACCGGGCCGGGGTTGAGGCTCACCTCCCCTCACAGATTATCCCTAGAGTTTGGACATGAAGCAAATTGGTAGTGTTGACTCAAAGCCCATCTACTCACCGTTCAAATAAAAGAACATTAACCAATGTGGGGTTAGTTTAGCAGTCCAAACTCTCTGATGGTTAATACAAATTTCCATGGCCCCCTTATTGGAGCTAGCTAAATTAATTTCTAACACCACCCAAACATGGTGTGACTCTACCTTCGGTCCCGACAAGGTCCAACAGGGTCATGATCACATTCAGATAATATTGTAATGTGACAGGATAATATTCCTTCCAATAATGCTACTCATACAATAATTCAAACACAACAACTTACACAACCTTTCACATACATGTGGAGCCCATACATAATAATGTGTGTGGAGCCCACGTGTATGTGAGAGATTATGTTTGGTGTTATGTTTGAATTGTTGTGTGAGTATCATTTTTGTATTCCTTCACAGAAGTGACGATGTACCATTAATGCACTTCTATTTTTTTAACCAAAAAAAAATAGAGGTGATAATTTGGGTCCAGTAATATGGTTTTGCCCAAACCCATCCATTTATAATTAGTCCAAACCCACCCATGTTTAAATATGAGGGGAAAATAACAGCTAAGGACGTGTTTTGATAATTAATACCTGCCAAGGACAAGCTAAGAACATTTGTTAATGCTGAAAATGTTCTTAATGGGTATTAATTATCAAAGGACACGTCCTGGGCCGTCATTTTCCCAAATATAAGTTCTAATTGGGCTAACTTAATAAACCCACTGATTTTATGATTTTATGGGTTTAGGTGGGTTGGTAATAGGTCCAAAACAATTTGCTTTTAAGATTCATGGGGCACAACACAAGACTATTACCATGTCAAAAAAAAAAAAAAAACACAAGACTATTACCCAAAAACCCACTTTTAAGATTCATGGGGCACACAACACAAGAAAAAATGACGACACATTAATTCCCCAAAAATTCGAAGAAAAATAAGTCACGGTGGGATTGTAGAAAAAATTAGGAGAAAAGAAAATGAAAAAAAGACCAACGACTGGTTGGGCTGCTGGGAAAGGACGCTGATGTACTCGAAAATTATAATTTGAAAGCATTACAGTAATTAGAGGCAGGTCTGGACAGGTTGAAATGGATTGCGGGTCGAATATGAGTCAAAAGTAAATGGGTTGAAACGGATCGGGTCGAATACATGTTAAACCCAACCCAACCCCGCCCGACCAGACCCGTCCCCCATCTCTTTTGTTTTTTTTTTTTTTATAATATTTATTTATAAAACTAATTCTCCTATATCGAAACTCAAACTTGCTAAACAAAAATACCACATATACTAACCTTTCAGAATCAGTAAGAAAAAAAAACCCCAAGTCATGCCTTAAAAAAAACTACGAAATCGTCTCTGGTTTTACTATTAAAATTAATGATGCTTGTACAAAAATATGGGTACAGAATATGATTAGTTTATGTATGCAGAGAGAGAGAGACTTACAAAGAGCCAAGGCCGCTTCTTAGGTTTGGATTAAAAAGTCAAGTGACTTATTCTTTTTTGTCTCTATTCAATTTTTTTTTTGTATTTGCTTGTTTTACGACAAACTTTTTACCCCTATTAGTTCGTCTCGACGGGAGAATCGAGAAAGTAATTTTTTTTACTTTTGCCCTAATATTTTTTGTAATATTCAAGATAAATCCCAAAAAACCGGTTTTAGGGCTTTATCTTGGATGTTTTTAAAAATATTTGGGTAAAAGTCATAATTTTTTACTATTACAATTGGAGCGAATCAAAAATCGTAAAATACTTGTCGCAAAACAACAAACACGAAAAATGGTGAATAAGAACAAAACGAAAAAAAAAGGAGTTTTGGATGCTTTGACGATAAAAAAAAAAGGCAAAGTCAAATTTTAATTTTTACGCGGTGTTGCAACAAAACAGTGGTCGAATGAATTCAAGTTGTCCATCCAAGATATCACGGATTCTCAATTGTAAAGTACTGAATCAGTTTTCCAGCCCTATATCTCGCACATGGTCCATACAAGGGGCCAATAAAGGGGGAAATGGATTGTAGTGAGAATGAGAGAAAGACAGGAGAGAGTCGTGCGTGCGAAAATAAGTTTATAATTTTATTTATTTTCTTTGTAATGACCCTGATTTTTAAAAAATAAAAATTTCGTTAAATATTTAAATTTTATTTTAATTACTTGGATTTGTTTTTAAAATTTCTTTTTAATTTCTAATAATCCGTCATAATTAGATTTGAGACTAATAAAATTGAATTCCTTCACAACGGACAATTTAATCATTTTCTAAATATAAGTATGCTTGTAGAAGCACTTGTATATTTTCCTAGCGAGTAAAAATAAAATGTTTAAAATGTTTTTCTTGACTAGAAATCTTACTTGGCAAGTAAAATTAGCTTTCAACCAATTAGTTAGAGAAACCTAACTTTTACTTCACCTAGTTACATTTTCCTAACTCTAGATGAACCTTTTCGATCGTCTTTGAACCTTATGAATCTTTTAGACATAGGAAGTAATCATTTCACTTTCTTAACTAGTCAATTCTTGACTTTATTTTTCATCATTACATCTTCCAAGTGTATCTTTTTCCTCTTTGCCCATTGACCAATAGTTGTTAGGGTAATTTTTGTCCTCTGAGTAATAGGAGAATGACTTGCCATAATGAGAACCTAGATTTGATTAGACATATCAAAGCCATACCTATCATCATTATCCCTTTAACTATTGGTTAATAAATGCTAGAAGAATTATTATCCCTTGGATAATGGACATTTGACTTGCCAAAGTATATATAACCATGACTAGACAAGTCATAACCATCATTTTACTTCCAAAAGTAGCTAATCTAGCTTTGTCATGCATGCAAACCTAGGATTATAGCCTTAAACCTAACTATTCTAGGGTTTGTAACACCCCATTCCACATTGGAAGTCTACATGGATGATCTTGGGCATATAACAAACCTTGTAGGCTACTACTAGTACCTTGTGCTTAAGCTTTTGGGCCATGTGGTGTGGCTTGTGGATCAAAATCAAGGTATTGGGCCAGTGATTTGCTTGGGGCGTTACAGGTGGTATCAAAGTCATCAATGCGCACGACCATGTGGGCCTTGGAGTTTGGTTTGATTTAGTTGTTGGTTTGATTTGTATTGGTGATTATAGTGCTCAACCCCTCGCGAGGGCGCGAGACTATAAAGTTGGGGAGATTGTAACACCCCATCCCACATTGGAAGTCTACATGGATGATCTTGGGCATATAACAAACCTTGTAGGCTACTACTAGTACCTTGTGCTTAAGCTTTTGAGCCATGTGGTGTGGCTTGTGGATCAAAATCAAGGTATTGGGCCAATGGTCTGCTTGGAGCGTTACAATTATTTTGAAAACTGCAATGTGGCCGGACATGATAGCTCATTGTGTGATGTGTGGGTGTTTGTGTGCCAATGGAAACCTGGCGCGGTGGAACTGAGGTTGGGTGTGTAGCTTGGTTATCCGCAGAGAGGAGCTAATGCAAAGTTTTGTGTACCAATGGGAATCCGACGCGGCGGAACCATTGTGAGGATACTTGGGAGACTGGCGCAACAGAACCGAGGTTAGGTGTGTAAAATAATGACTTTGGAAATGTTAATTTGGTATAAGAAAAATGGACACGTTCTACGAAATGACGGGTAGGAGAAATTCAGAAATTATGGACGCCAACGATAGTGAATAGTGAATGTGGATGTGTCATATGCATGTACTATGTGGAAATCGTTAATATTATGTTCGAATGTTTGTAAGTTAAGGGTTAGTGAGTATGGATTATTCTATTGAGCTTTTGTAGCTCATGGTATTACCTTTGGTGACCCTGACATATTATATTGGTGGCGACACTGGTATAATGTGTCAGACCTTATAGATGAACATGGTAAACTCTACACCTTGTAAACTTTTGGAGCCGAGGACCTGGCTAGGATGGAAGAGCAGGCAGAGCTGTAGTTAGGAACCTTAGTTTCCCTTCTTTTGTGTAATCATGGAGATTTGATGTAATATTGAGTTAGACTCTATTTAGCTTTTTTAATGAAACTGTCTATTTAACATTTCCAAAATTAGGGGCGTTACATTCTTTCGTTCAGTTCGGCCAACACTTGTTCAATGACCAATGAACAATACCCCATGTAATGCCGCAAAAATTCCAAATTCAACGTACGATCTTATAAATACATTTGATTTTAATATATTTTTTAACAACTACAATATTATCGGACAATGAATAATTTTTCTAATTTTATCTCCAGTATTTATACTAGCTTTAATTTAAAAAATTCCGAAAATGCAGTGATTTTCCAAAAGAAGATAGTCTAGTGGATCGGGGAGCTAGACATCAGCTCTCGGGGCTAATATTGAAGACTAAGAAGACGAAAGAAGAGAGTCCAGCTTTCGGGAAATTTAATTTCCAAACCCAAGTTTGGGTCTTTTACTTCTAATCCATATTGAACTCATTTTTAACCCATATAAATCTATGTAAATATACAATATGGACGGATTGAGTTGGGTTATAAATGGGCGGATTTAGGTGGGTTCAAAAATATGGGTTAGGATCGCAACCTCTAGCATTACTCATCTTTTTTTGATGAGGGAAAAAAAATGAGCCATGAAGGGAAAATGGGTCGGGTCGGATTTGGGTATGCTGGACCCGTATTTGACCCAACCTATTTTAACCCGTCTATTATTGACCCAACCACCTTTGGATTCCATTGAATTCTTTAGCTCAAACTTTCCAGGTAGGCCTGTCAATGGGCCGGATTCGATCCGGATCCGATGAGACACAATCCGATCCGGATCCGATAAGACTCAAATCCGATAGTAAGAATCCGGATCCGAATCCGAAAAATCCGGATCCGATCCGAAAATCCGAATCCGATCCGGAAACTTTTTTTACTTCAAAAATTTTAGCAAAAGAAAAAATATTTTTTTCAAAAAAAAATTATTTTCCGAAAAAAAATTTAAAAAATTTAAAATAAAAAATAAAAATAAAAATAAAAATACAAATTCTTAAACATTTTTTTTTTCAAAATAAAAATTTTGCTATTTTTTTTAAAAAAATTAAAATTAAAAAAAAATAAAATCCGGAATTCGGATTGATAACGGATTTAATCCGATCCGATCCGGATCCGTATTGAATTACCGGATTCGGATTATCGGATCGATGTTATCGGATTCGGATCCGGATCGGATTTTTCGGATCGGATCCGGATCGAATCCGGTCTATTGACAGGCCTATTTCCTGGTATCTTCATCAAATTCAAAAGGCTTCAAAATTTGTCTTGGAAAAGATAGACAGCCAAATGCTTTTTTCTTGTGGATCACAGAATAGCTAGTACTGAGCATTGGAAAAAAGAGCATCGAGAGAAACTTCCCCCCACTTTCATTTTTGCTTCTTCATGTTTTGCCTCATGTACATGTACAGCACAGATATATAGGTAACAACTTAAAATTGGTCCTTCATTGCATTCTATTTGGTTAAAAAATTGATAACATCGTTTAATTGGTCCTTCGTTGCATTCAACCAAAGCTTTTAAAATCACATAATTTGTAAATCAAATGATTTAATCAATGTAAAAGAGACACGAACTCCCGAAATAGACTAACAAATTGGGACGGACGGAATAGTATTCTCTTTTACCTTTTGGTAGAGCATACTTTGCTCAACAAAATTTTCACTCGTAGAAAGCTTCTAGCAAGCTCAATGGTAGTGGCCATAGCATAGCATAATGTTTTGTGCCAGTTTCATAAGTTTATGTTCCAAGTCAAGATGTTATTTCCAGCATAAATTTAGCGGGCATAAGACATCATGCATTTGACACTATTATTGCGTACTCAAATTTCTTTATAGGAAAATAAAAATGCTTAAATTATTTTGTTATTTTCTATATTAACCAAAAAATATTGCCATCGGCATTACCCATCGTGTATATATTCGGACTACTCATCGTGTTAAATTATTCATCTTAAAAATTGAATTCGATTCTTAATACTTTAGCCTTGTAGATTCAGGAAAGCTGAAATTGGTACACCGTACAATTAGAGGATTAAATCTTACATTCATAACGGTAAGCTGAAAATTTACCTGGGAACTCCACTTAGGACCATGTTTTAATACCTATTTTTAACAATTGGAAACCAAATATAGCCTTTATTGGGCTCTAACCATTTTATATTTGTTTGAGTACTGACACATCGAGAACACTTAGGAGAGGAAAATTAAAATAATTCTCTTCCATTGTTTGGTTTGGAGAAAAAAGAGGAGAGAAAATAAAAAAATTTAGTATAGTTCACACTACCATTTGTCTCCCATTTTCTTTTATTTTCTTGTTTGCTGCTTTCCTCAAGTTTCAAATACAACACAACGTTAAGATTGCCGAAAAAAATAGAAAAAATGAGAGGTGCACGGAAAATGTACGGGTGAGTTCATGCTATATTTTTTTCTTCAGTATTTTTTTACTACAACTTACTTTTTGTACTCTTGTGTAGTTCATTGTAATTTTTGGATTAATTGATCGTCTCGATGAATGGAATCGAAAAAGCATGAAGACGTGGACCGAAATTGAAAAAAAATCACATAGGACAACAATGTAGACAAAAAATACTAGTAGTTATTTGGTATTTTTTTGTCTTTAGTAATTTTTTTTATTTAGGTCATGATATTTACTTTTTTAGATTTCTTTTTTCGAGACCAGTGATTAATTTTAAAAAAATGTGAATTTAAAAAAATAGAAAAGATGAATAAATCTACAAAGACGAAAAAAATACCCAAACTAAAAAATATAAGTAGCATAACTCTGGAATGCCGTTAATGTTTAAGCTAAGCTATATATATATATGTCTCCGAGTTCCAGCCCAGATTTACTTTAAAATTGAAAATCGAATTTCCCATTTTCTGGTGAAAAAGCTAGAAGCAGCAACCTACCCAAAAAAAAAAAAAAAAAGTTCGAAGAATCAACACAAGAGCCTCCAATGATGAATGCACAAAAAATTTGAAGGAAAACCCTCCACGTAACCAATCTTTCCACCTTACAAGTAGAGCCCTCTTTTTTTTTTGTGTCCTTTACACTAGTATTAAACTTTGGACGTTAACGCAAAGTAGACTTCCAAGTCAAGGGCAGTCTCCTTGTGCTTTCCCATGAAATTATTTAAAGACAGAGCATATTCCAATTTCCATCTGCTCAATTCTCTTTGCCAAGTTACCTTCCACATCCCTAGTAGCCAGGGAAAACTATGGCAGAAGCAATTCTAACAGGTGCTGCAGCTAATGTTTTATCGAGTTTGGGGTCTTATGCAATTCAACACATTGGATTACCATCCGATGTCAAAGTGGAGCTGAGAAAGATGGAGACTAATATCTCCACCATCAAAGATGTTCTTCTAGATGCAGAAGAGCGGCAGATGAGCAACCGTGCTGTGAAAGGATGGCTAGAAAGGCTCAAGCTCATACTTTACGATGCTGAAGACTTGTTGGATGAGGTTGCAACTGAGACCAAGAGAAGGCAAGTGGAAAGCTTGATGAGAAAGGTACACCACTTCTTTACAAGCTCAAATCCACTTGTATTTCGATATGTCATGGGTTGTAAGATAAGGGATATTGGGAAGAGGCTGGATGAAATTGTTTTGCAGATGAATGCTTTTAAGTTTGTTGTGAAACTTGTAGAAAGGCCAATTCAAATCAATAGAAGGGAAGAAACCTCCTCCTTTGTGAATACTGTGACGGTTATTGGAAGAGATGCCGACAAAGAAAAATTAGTAAGGTTGTTATTGTCCTCTGGTGATGAGGAGAATGTTGCCATCATTCCCATAGTGGGAATGGGAGGTCTGGGGAAGACCACATTTGCACAATTGGTATACAATGACGATAGGATTCAGAAACATTTCACCAAAAGATTGTGGGTCTGTATCTCTAATGATTTTGATTTCAAAACAATCATAATTAAATTATTGCAAGCGGGTTATCCTGATAGGGACACTCGTTATAGTAGCGAAGGACTTGAGCAGTTGCAATACCGAGTTAGAAATCTGTTAAGAGCAAGTACACCAGAAGATAAGTTT
Organism: Rhododendron ovatum; assembly: GCA_019656835.1. NCBI lineage: Eukaryota > Viridiplantae > Streptophyta > Magnoliopsida > Ericales > Ericaceae > Rhododendron > Rhododendron ovatum. The sequence continues at coordinate 5,557,408 of CM033791.1, forward strand.
ATCCTTTTTCTGGACGACGTCTGGACTGAGGAACGTGTAGAGTGGAAAAAATTGGAGGATTTGTTGATAACACAAGCCAGAGGAAGTAGAATTGTTGTAACCACACGCAGTAAGATGGTTGCTTCAATTGTCAAAACCAGAACCGTGGAACCATATGAACTTAGAGGTCTTTCTAACAATGAATGCTTGGATATATTGGTGAAGTGCGCATTTAAAGAAGGGGATGAGAGTAAGCATCCGAACCTAGTCAACATCGGTAAGGAAATTGTTAAAAAGTGTGGAGGTGTACCTCTTGCAGCGAGGACCTTAGGAGCATTTTTGTTTTCAAAAACAAATGAACGGGATTGGTTGTTCGTGAGGGATAATCAGATGTGGGCTATTGTACAAAAGGAGAATGATATCTTACCGATATTGAGGTTGAGTTATAACCAAATGCCGTCATATTTAAGACACTGCTTTGCATATTTTTCATTGTTTGAGAAAGATGAAATCATTTTTGGAACGAAGTTGATTCATGCTTGGATGGCCCTAGGGTTTGTCCAAAATATGGGCACGAAAGATGAATTAGAAGATATAGGTGAAGGATATATTCTTGAGCTTGTAAGGAGGTCCTTTCTTGAACGAGATTATACAATAGACTCTTTTAATCCAGTTAAAAGGGAGAGATACAAAATGCATGATCTTGTTCATGACCTTGCACAATATGTGGCGGGTAATGAATTCTTGACGATTAAAGGTTCTATTACCGAGGCAATTCCTGAGACGGTTCGGCACGTATCATTTGATTTGAATACAGATTGCTCGTTTCCAAGACCTTTGATGGAAGCCGAGAAGTTGCGGACGATAGTCTACCCAAGCAATAGATGGCGCAGGTTTGGATCACCTGTTGAACCAGCAATCGCAAGTTTTAGAAGCTTACGTAGTACTAGAAGGACTTGGCTTGCCAGAAAATATAGGGAAATTGAAGTTGTTAAGGTACATAAGCACAAATGCATCAGCCGATCTCCCAAACTCGCTTTGCATGCTATTAAACTTGCAGTACTTGGATCTCTCTGAGTCAAATGTGTATCGATTGCCCGAAGATTTCTGCAAACTAATTAGCCTGCGGTTTTTGGCATTGACGACATCATTGACGCGTCTGCCAAAACAAGGAATCGGTAGGTTAACTTCTCTCCGGACGTTGTTCTTTTACAATTGTTTCAATTTGGAGTCTTTGGGTGAAGGGATAGAACATCTCTCTTGCCTTCGGGATTTGGTCCTACGGAGATGTTCTAATCTTATTTCATTGCCAGCTGGCTTTAGGCACCTCACTTCCCTTGAGTGTTTGGATATTGATGGTTGTGAAAGCCTTAATTTATCGGAGGATGATGATTTAAAGGGGCTTAGAAGTCTTAAGAAATTGGAATTAAGGTATCTCCCAGGGTTGGTGAATTTGCCCAAGGGGCTTTTGGATGCTGCTGCTACACTCACTCGTTTGGAAATTGGAGGCTGTGAGAACTTTACTTCACCATCAGAGTCCGTCCTCCCAAATCTCCTATCTCTTCAATCACTTACGATAGAGTTTTGTCGTCAGGTTGCGTCCCTGCCAGAAGGGATGCAACGCCTCACTGAGCTACAGGATTTGTGGATTTACCGGTGCGGGCTCAACAACAGCAGATATCGTAAAGGTGGAGAAGACTGGCCAAAGATCGCCCACGTACCTAATATTAAATTTCATTTATGATCACAGGTATATTCTCTGAGTTCTTTTGTAATCCTGTGCCCTATAAATTTTGCATGCTAATAGATTTAGGGTTTTCTTTTTGGAGAGCAAAGAGACTTAGCGTAATGCTCTTTGTCTCTCTCTCCAAACACACACAAACTGCAGATTTTGCATGCTCATAGATTCAGGCTTTATCTTGGATATTTCAATAAATATTTGAGTAAAAGTTATAAGTTTTTACGATTTTGATTCATCTTACGAGACAAATTGGAAAACCAAAATAGTGAGGCGCACAATTGACAAACGCGAAAACAATTTGAATGAGAATAAACCAAGAAAAAATCCAAAAAGCTTAGCTGAACGCCAGCTAAAGCTCTCACAAGGATCCTAGATAAACAAGGATCCCAAATAAAATTTCTCATTCGTACTTCCAATCGATTTTCCCCTAAAAGTTCATATGCAAGCCCCTTTCTAGCTAAAGCGCTCACATTTTGGCAGAAGTTGATTTTCAAACCTCGATCTTCATTTGAAATTCACATGTTCCCAAACACAGACAGACCTTTGATATGGAGAAAATAATCAACATAGATACGATGAGACATAATATTCCTCGCACACATATAATACAAAACAACACTAATGCATCCGGTGAATACCATTATAATTTGGTGATCAAAATCTACGCATTAATGTAGTTTTTGGTTCATCTACTTTCCTAATTTGGTTGTCCTTTATAGTCCTATTATTCATTTTTTCACAGGTTGCCGATATGAATTGCTCACTATCTTATGTCTGTTTTGCCCTCCTTTCATGTGTAGTGGAGCTTGAGTCTTCTGGCTTCCTTGTGCTTGGTGATGTGTTGGTGCTGGTGTGCTGGGTAATGGTATTCCGGTTCTGCGTTTTTCATTCTCATGACAGTTGGTCGATTCGTTTGGTGGTACATGCACTGAGTCTTAAGTCCCATTTAATTGGGATCAACTACATGATTTTTTCTCCAATGCCCCTGTCCAAGGCATCATGTTCCGTAATATCGAAAATGCCTAGGGCCTTTTACTGCGATGTATGTAATGCTGTTCTACAAGATGACAGTTGTTTTTTTGCTTTGTTTTGTGGACGTTCTAATTTGTTTGGTGGACTATCTGTAATGCAACAGTTATATGTGCTCTCATTTTCTCTGTATGAATGAACCTATGTAATTGGTTATTTCGCTTTGTTTGGTGAACTACGGATTATAATACTCTTGCGTAATGGAATGGTTATTTCGCTTTTATTTTCTTCGAATGAATTGCTTATATTTTGTTGAAGGATCCATCTTTTGTGAATGTACCTTCAGTGGCCTGGTTCTCTTTGGGAACAATTCCATTAACTTACCAAGTTATGTTTGATTTTGTTGGTTAGCTTTGTATTGTTAAATTTGCTTCGGAAAATAAATTTGCAGGTCGTACGTGCTCGAATCATATATGTAGTTTAGTTTATGTTCTCGATTTTGGTTTCATTTCGTGTTTATTTTGTTATTCTAGTCATACAACTTTCCTCGTGCAATAAAAAGCAAATAAATTTAGCTTCTTTCGATCTGTTTTCTTTCGATCGTTTACCTGCTCATCGCATTCCCCCTAGTGAATTCATGCTCCGAACAAATCATCTTAAGATTCAACATTGTATTAGGATCCAAGAATAGACTTTTATCGACGCAAGCTCAAACTTCTATTTATTCTTGCTATGTGTTTTGCTTAGAAATACTTAACCTAATTTATGAGTTTAACCTAAATTAGGTTAAGGTCATTTTTTGAATACAGACAAAAAATAAGTTACTTAACTTTTCAATGCAAACCCATCCTGAGAGCTCTACCATGAAGACCTGGAGGAGGCCCTAACTTTTTCTTCTTTCTGCTCGGGACCACAAGGATAAAATGAAGTAATGTGTAACGTGATGGGTTTCTCTTGGGTGCATTGTCCCATGTTAGAAACATGTGCAATGGGGCAACTTAAACGGATTGGAGATACCACATCAGTAATTTTTGGGACAAAGTGGATGGAGTATAATGACGGGGGTCTAAATTTGAGAATTTTGTTAGTACAGGTGTTTAATTGAAATAAACTTAAGTTTAAATATCTCTGTGATATTTGGTGCTAAGTTCATGTGCCATTTTGAAATTTTCACTTATTATGATATGAAAGTTCTCCACTGAGAAAAGTTTGGCCAACTTTTTTTTTTTGGTCACATCCCACCACGTTATGTTGGCCAAAGAATGAACGAACTTCACTCAATCAATCAATCAATAATGAAATATTTCCACAAGTGCAACCAATCCGATGAACCACCATGATTTCCCACGCGACTTGTAAATCAGTTGAAATATTTCCCATCAATTGCTTCGGTGAGAGACGGTCTATCTGCTCATGGACTAAAATTAAGGAAAAAAAGGTGTTCATTAAATTAAAATAAGATGAAAATAAGATGATTTGATTGATTACTTACATTTATCCGATTTGTTGGACTTGTCTCCTCCCAAGTGGGAGCGAAATCATGGGTATTTGTATAGACAGATACTGTCGGCAACTACTCCTCAATTACTTCACGCGTACAGACTTATTTTTAAGGTCTAAGCAAAAGGAGAGGAGGGGTGACCGGGCATAGCAATCTTCTTCCGGGTGTGATCATGGGAGCTCCAGACCTGCGGTAAATTTCGGAAGGAATTAAAGAGCCATAGCAACTACCACCCCACCAAGATATAGCGGGCCAAAGCTGGACTACCCAGAAGGGCCAAGAGGGAAAAAGTATTTTCCCTTCCTTTCCTTCCCCATTATTCTTTAAGTACCAAATAGAGGGTTACAGTTAGGATCGTGCTGCTTTAAATATTGACCTCTCGAAAATTTGTTTTAATTATAATTGATGAACGGTTCAGATCATTTTCAATACAAGTTTGATTGGTACCCATAGTCGAATATGCCAACCACACACACAATCACACACATACTCACATGTTTTGTGGCTCCCACACATTGCCACTTTCGTTATAGGACAAGGAGTTCCTGTTGTGCGCTAATGCACTACGTGTTTGCAGTGCACTTCATTATGCTCAATTGAAACTTTGTGATCGTGATCTAATTAAGCCTTCCAGTTATAAATGTTTTTTTGGGTAAGTGGTTAATTATAAAGGTTGTTGAACACTATATGCGTAATGGAAGTCAAGTTAATCATTTTTCTGATCTAAACCATTAACAAGATAGATTAAACGTACAATATATTTTTGGGATTATAATGACCATCCATTTTCATGTAAGCTAATTTTGTCTTACCAAGGAATTAATGATATTCGATCAAATTAATTTTTTTTTCTGAATAGTTTACTCAACGAACCCTATAAATCAGACGATGACAATGACAGTATACTGAGGCGCATAACACACACTTCTCAAGCTTTTAAGGTTTTTTTTTTTTTTTTTGGGCCAAAGATCAGAAACAATCATCATGTGCTATATTCTATACTTGCCTGGCCTTAATTTTTTTAAAGTGTCAATAGATATTAGTAATACCGATTTTTTTGTGTTAAATTATTCATCTTAAAAATTTGAATTCGAGATTCTTTAATACTTAGCCAAGTATATTTAGGAAAGCTGAAATTGGTACACCATACAATTAGAGGATAAAGTCTAACATTCATGACGGTAAGCTGAAAATTTACCTGGGAACTCCACTTAGGACCATGTTTTAATACCTATTTTTAACAATTAGAACCAAATATAGCCTTTATTGGGCTCTAACCATTTTATATTTGTTTGAGTACTAGTAAATCGAGAACACTTAGGAGAGGAAAATTAAAAAAATCCTCTTTCATTGTTTGGTTTGGAGAAAAAAGAGGAGAGAAAATAAAAAAATTTAGTATAGTTCACAGTACCATTTGTCTCCCATTTTCTTTTTATTTTCTTGTTTGTCGCTTTCCTCAAGTTTCAAACACAACACAACGTTAAGATTGCCGAAAAAAATAGAAAAAATGAGAGGTGCATGGAAAATGTACGGGTGAGTTCATGCTATATTTTGTGTTCAGTATTTTTTTACTACAACTTACTTTTTGTACTCTTGTGTAGTTGTTCATTATAATTTTGAACTCGCCCGATCCTTCTCTGGAATGCCGTTAATGTTTAAGCTAAATACGTCTCCGAGTTTCAGGCTTCCAGCCCACATTTACTTTAAAATTGAAAATCGAATTTCCCATTTTCTGGTGAAAAAGCTAGAAGCAGCAACCTACCCCAAAAAAAAAAAAAAAAAAGTTCGAAGAATCAACACAAGAGCCCCCTTTTTCTTTTTCTTTTTTTGTCCTTTACACTATTAAACTTTGGACGTCAACGCAAAGTAGACTTCCAAGTCAAGGGCAGTCTCCTTGTGCTTTCCCATGAAATTATTTCAACACAGAACACATCCCAATTTCCATCTACTCATTTGTCTTTGCCAAGTTACCATCCACATCCCTAACAGGTAGGGAAAATATGGCAGAAACAATTCTAGTAGATATTGCAGCTAATGTTTTATCGAGTTTGGGGTCTTATGCAATTCAACACATTGGATTACCATGGGGTGTCAAAGGGGAGCTGAGAAAGATGGAGACCAATATCTCCACCATCAAAAATATTCTTCTAGATGCACAAGAGCAACAGATGAGCAACCGTGCTGTGAAAGAATGGCTAGAAAGGCTCAAGCTCATACTTTACGATGCTGAGGACTTGTTGGATGAGGTTGCAACTGAGACCAAGAGAAGGCAAGTGGAAAGCGTGATGAGAAAGGTACAACACTTCTTTACAAACTCAAATCCACTTGTATTTCGATATGCCATGGGTCAGAAGTTAAGGGATATTGGGAAGAGGCTAGATGAAATTGTTTTGCAGATGAATGCTTTTAAGTTTGTTGTGAAACTTGTAGAAAGGCCGATTCAGATCGATAGAAGGGAAGAAACCTCCTCCTTTGTGAATACTGTGACGGTTATTGGAAGAGATGCTGACAAAGAAAAATTAGTAAGCTTGTTATTGTCCTCTGGTTATGAGGAGAATGTGGCCATCATTCCCATAGTGGGAATGGGAGGTCTGGGGAAGACCACACTTGCACAATTGGTATACAATGACCATAGGATTCAGAAACATTTCACCAAAAGATTGTGGGTCTGTATCTCTAATGATTTTGATGTCAAAAGAATCCTAATTCAATTATTGCAAGCGGGTGATCCCTTTGGGAACACTAGTTATAGTAACGAAGGACTTGAGCAGTTGCAAATCCGAGTTAGAAGTCTGTTAAGCGAACATATGTTTCTCCTTTTTCTGGACGACGTCTGGAATGAGAACCTTGTAGAGTAGAAAAAATTGGAGGATTTGTTGATAACACAAGCCAGAGGAAGTAGAATTGTTGTAACCACACGCAGTAAGACGGTCGCCTCTATTGTCAGAACCCGCACCGTGGAAACACATGAACTTAGAGGTCTTTCTAAGAATGAATGCTTGGATATATTGGTGAAGTGGGCATTTAAAAAAGGGGATAAGAGTAAGCATCCGAACCTAGTCAACATCGGTAAGGAGATTGTTAAAAAGTGTGGAGGTGTACCTCTCGCAGCGAGGACGTTAGGAGCATTTTTGTTTTCAAAAACAAATGAACAGGATTGGTTGTTCGTGAGGGACAATGAGATGTGGGCCATTGTACAAGAGAAGAATGATATCTTACCGATATTGAGATTGAGTTATGACCAAATGCCGTCATATTTAAAGCACTGCTTTGCATATTGTTCATTGTTTGAGAAAGATGAAATCATTTATGGAACAAAGTTGATTTATGCATGGATGGCCCTAGGGTTTGTCCAATGTGTAGACACAAAAGATGAATTAGAAGATATAGGTGAAGGATATATTCTCGAGCTTGTAAGGAGGTCCTTTCTTGAACGAGATTTTGCAACGAGGGTTTTTAATCCAGTTAAAAGGGAGAGATACAAAATGCATGATCTTGTTCATGACCTTGCACAATATGTGGCGGGTAATGAATTCTTGAGAATTGAAGGTTCTATTACCAAGGCAATTCCTAAGACGGTTCGTCACGTATCATTTGATGATACAGATTGCTTGTTTCCAAAACCTTTGATGGAAGCCAAGAAGTTGCGGACGATAGTCTACCCAAGCAATTATTTCTGGTCTAAACCTGCTGAACCAGCAATCGCAAGTTTTAGAAGCTTACGTGTATTAGAAGGACACCCTGTCTCGCCAGAAAATATAGGGAAATTGAAGTTGTTAAGGTACATCAGCATAAATGAACGTGATCACTGTCTCCCAAACTCGCTTTGCATGCTATTAAACTTGCAGTACTTGGATCTCTCTGAGTCATTTGTGTTTGGATTGCCTGAAGATTTGTACAGACTAATTAACCTGCGGTTTTTGGCATTGGCGACATCATTGACGCATCTGCCAAAAGAAGCAATCGGTAGGTTAACTTCTCTCCGGACGTTGTTCGTTTACAATTGTTACAATTTGGAGTCGTTGGGTGAAGGGATAGAACATCTCTCTTGCGTTCGGCATTTGGCCTTATGGCACTGTTCTAAGTTGGTTTCATTGCCAGCTGGCTTTAGGAACCTCACTTCCCTCGAGTGTTTGGATATTGGTGATTGTAAAAAACTAAATTTATCGGAGGATGATGATTTAAAAGGGCTCAGAAGTCTTAAGAAATTGGAATTATTTCATCTCCCAAGGTTGAATTTACCCAAGGGGCTTCTGGATGCCTCTGCTACACTCACTCATTTGGAAATTGAAGCCTGTCAGAACTTTACTTCACCATCAGAGTCTGTCCTCCCAAATCTCCTATCACTTCAATCACTTTTAATACTGGGTTGTGATAAGGTTGCGTCCCTGCCAGAAGGGATGCAACGCCTCACTAAGCTACAGGATTTGTGGATTCACAAATGCGGTCTCAATCACACCAGCGCCAGCAGATATCGTGAAGGAGGAGAGGATTGGCTGAAGATCGCCCACGTACCTAAAATTAAAATTGATGAGTAATCAATGACAGGTATACTCTCTGAGTTCTTTTGTAATACTGTGCCCTATACCGACAAGATTTTGCATGCTCATAGATTCAGGGTTTTCAGTTTCGAGAGCAAAGAGACTTAGCGTAATGCACTCTCTCTCTCTCTCTCTCAAAAATTTTGCCAGTGCATGAGACTTGATGTATGCAACCTTATCCCTGCAATCAGAGAAACTATATTTTCAGATCACAATAAAGCAACTTTACCTGTTATTTTATATTCCCCACACTTGAGTTTGAGGTCTTTTGAGGACGGAAATGAAATAGCTGTATAATGAGACTAGAATCCTTCATAACAAGGATTCTAGATAGAGAAACAAAATTTAACGATGGAACCGTGAATAGTTATTTACAACGCTCAATCGAGCGCGTTCAAAATGTTTTTGGACGGTCTAGATTGACAACCAATTTTGTCCGGTAAGAATTAATTGCTACCGATCAAAACTGAAAAACAATTCTGATTGAGGGAACAGACGACTGTGATTGCATGATGCTGCGAAAAACTTGTTCACGGAGTTTCTCTCTTCTAGATATACAAGGATCCGAATAAAATTTCTCTTTCCTACGTCCTATCGACTTTCCCCTTTAATTTCACAAGCCCCTTTTTAGCTAAAGCTCTCACATTTTGGCGGAAGTTGATTTTCAAACCTCGTCATATAAAAATAATGGAGTTTGAAACAAAATATCAAAATCTGGCCTTAAGCTCTGTTGTATAGATACGGAGAATTTCAGTATCGATACAACAGAGGCTTAAAATGCTCCAGAGAAGCCGGTATCGATACTGATATGCTCAGTATCGATACATATGGATGTTCAAGCAAATATTCTGCAGATTTCGACGACATCAACATCAACAACAACCAAGGACATGATTTTAGGCAGGGAAAACACTTCTATCACATATATTACCTCGAGGCCGAAGAACGAAACCCACAAGATACACGAGCCCTAGCTTCCGAAAATCGAACCGAGTGCAATATGACACCACCGAGCTCCAACCAGCGAAATACGGACCACAATACGCGTAGAGGGTGAAGGATTGAAGGTTGTTTTGAGTGGGTTTTGTGTTGTTTGGGTGAAATTTGGAGAGAAAGCAAGAGAGGAGGAGAGAGCCGAGAAAGGGAGGAGAGTCGGGAGAGGGAGATGAGAGAAAAATGATTCTCTGCTCTCTCACCCTCATATACTCACATATTCACAAATCACGCTTTACACACTTTCACAACCAATCCTATCACTTTAGCCCCAAATCACATAAACACTGATATTCCACATTTTCCATATCCCTCAATCATAAACATTAAAAATTAAATAAATTAAATGCGGATCTCTACATATAGTCCTTTATTGGGCTCCAGCCATTTTATATTTGTTTGAGTACTAAAAATCGAGAACGCTTGGGTTTGTTTGGAACTTCTGAAAAGCAAAAGAAAGGAGAGGAATATTAAAAACTTTCTCTTCCATTGTCAAAAGAGAGGAGAGAAAATAAAAAAAATAACAGTACAATTTGTCTCCCATTTTCTTTTCATTTCTTTTTTGCCACCTTCCACAAGTTTCAAATACAACGTTAAGATTGCCGGAAAAATTAAAAAAACAAGAGGTGCACGAAAAATGTAACGGTGAATTCACATTTTATTTTTTGTCGTCAGTATTTTTTTATTACTACAACTTACTTTTTGTAACTCTTGTATAGTTGTTTGTCGTAATTTTTGGATTAATTGATCCTAAATTTTGAAAAAAAGTTGGACAATTATGTGTCCGATATCCCCTTGATCTAAACCGCAGATATCGTAGGACTATCTGAAAAGAACATCTATTAAAAAAATTATAAAACAAATCATTTTTTTCCATTTTGATACGTATCGATGTCCAATCAAGATAATTCTTTCAATAAATATTCTTCTCGACAAGCCCTACAATATCTGCGGCTTAGACCAAGGGATCCCGGCTTGCACATAATTGTCTAATTTTTGTTTTTCATTTCGAATTTAGGATCTTGTATTCTGAATGAAAAATATAAAGATTGGATCAGATCAAATACTTCGAATTTTCGATTGAGTTAATTCTTTACCATATTACTTAAACTACTATTTAGAATTAATGAACGGATCAAATCATTTGTAGAGAACTCTGAAATGATATGTTTCTCTTTCATACCTATCGTTCTCTCTCGTGTGTTACTATTTTACGATATTTAATGAATGGAGAGAATATGATAGATAGATTGGTGTAGGGTGGGACGAAAAATGGATAGATAAAATACTTTTTGTACTTTTTTATTAGGTATTTTGGCTGTCATTGGTGTACATTTGTTACGGTCTCGAATTTTTATTTATTTAATTAATTACATTGCCGTTTATTAATTGAGTATATTGGTTGGGTCCTAATTAATTATTTTGTACGCACTATGGGTATTATTGACACTTTTGTAATCTTTGGAATATGAGATTGATTTTAAGTAAAATAGTGATACTAGATTGTAATTTTATAAATAGTGTTACGTTTTATCTAATTCTAATTAACTAATTAGCTATAATATAGGGAGTAGTGGATAGTTTTAAAAAATTAGGAAATAATTTCACTATGTAGGATTTTATTTGGGAAACGAAGTAGAGAGAACGTGATCTAGAGAACGTGATCTGACTTTTGAGAAAGAGCAACAGCCGAACTTGGAAGGAGGGTTTTCTTAGTGTTCTCTTGAGGTGATAGGACACTCCATCTCTCTCGCTATGTTCATCTACCTTTTCACATGGCAATGGGGTGCATGGATTAAATACTGATATTGAGTTAATTTAATTATTTAGTTTGTATTTTGGAGAGAGAGAGAGAGAACGCGCACGGGAGATGAGGGTGTGTAGGTGCTGTCGTGGGTTGTGCATAATGAGTGGCTCTGTGTGTCGATCGAGTTGTGTGCATGGCGGTTGTGGCGTGAATAATATTGGCCATGGTTTGGGGCTGTGACTTTGCTAACAACAATGGTGAAAGGAATCATGACAATGGGTCTTGATTTTATATTGTAACTTGTACGGACATGTGTTGTTTACATATGTTATTCATAGACAAGTGAATTTTGGAAGGGAAACAGGTGGCTACATGGGAGAAATATTGTTGGAATTGAAAATCAATTTGGGCATTGTAGTTTCGTGTTGGTATTGAGTATTAGTTACCTAGATTGGGGTTTGGGTGGTCTATTGATACATTGTTCCCTAGCTAGTTTCATTATCGATGTATATACAATTGGTGATAATATTACTATATGATGCCTTGTTCAGGTTAGGTTCGTTTTACGTGGTTCGACTTGCATTACTTTTGGACCCAGGTGAGTGGTTAAACATGTTACGTATTTTCGAACTTCCCTGTGTCCCTTAAATTATTGTTTAAAAGGTTTTACGATTGGAATTGAAAACCCGTAACTGTTTATTTGGTTACTTAAATCGGCATGCGGGAAAACATTTGGTGAAATCTTTTATTGTTTGAATAAATCTTTTTGGTGAGAACTTTGTGGATATTGTTGGGAACATATTTTGGAAAGTCCGGGAAAATTAATCCTCTGTGTGCAAGTGACTCTGGCCATTAGAGAAGAGACCGGATTAGGCCGGTGACTCTAATGCTCAACGGCTTTCTTTTGCCGGGTCGTTCTTCGGGAAAAGTTCCACAGGCTGCCTACTCGTGGAGACTCAAAGATACGATATTGGATCCAATTATGAGACATTTATTCACTGGCATTTGGTTCTATCAATATTGATTGTGGTTCCCCATTGTTGTTGGAGATTGGTTTGTGATCACCATTGAGACTTATTTGTAAATGATTTATGGCTTTATTTGTTGGTTTGATGCACACCTTCGTATGCCAAAATATGTTAACGTGAAAATCTATTTTTAGCCATGTTTTAGAATTGTATTATTATACATGCTTTACTACTCACTGAGCTCAGCTGACGGATTTATTCCGACTTTTTTTTCAGGCAAGTTGGGAAGTTAGGTAAAGACTCTGGCGGCATCTCGGGGATTCCGTTTTTTGACCTCTTTAGGGTGTCTCATCCTAACTTAGTGTTTTATTTCATCGCTTCCGCATTGAAATTTGTCAGATATCTGGATTCTTTTATTACTGTTGGATCGCTGGATTTTATTTTGTTCATGGGATATTTGTGCCACATTCTTTTTATGGAATTTATTTGTTGGGGATGTTCTAAATAAATAAAAAGGTTGACTAATTGATGGATCCCTTCTTGGGAGTTTTTATAAAATTTTCATTTTAGGCTGCATGTTCTACGAGTTTTGATCTTGTGGTTCATAGCTGGTCACTTCTCATTTTGGGGTGTGACAACATTCTTACAAGTAGAATATTTTATTTTATAATCTTTTAACTTTGCACGGCACGCAAAGTTGACATCTAAGGGCCGGCAGTTTCCTTGTGCTTTCCCTTGAAATTATTTCAAGACAGAGCATATTCCAATTTCCCTCAGTTCAATTGTCTTTGCCAAGTTACCTTCCACATCCGTAGTAGCCAGGATAATATGGCAGAAACAATTCTAACAGATATGGCAGCAAATGTTTTATCAAGTTTGGGGTCTTATGCAATTCAACACATTGGATTACCATCCGATGTCAAAGGGGAGCTGAGAAAGATGGAGACCAATATCTCCACCATCAAAAATGTTCTTCTAGATGCACAAGAGCAGCAGATGAGCAACCGTGCTGTGAAAGAATGGCTAGAAAGGATCAAGCTCATACTTTACGATGCTGAAGACTTGTTGGATGAGGTTGTAACTGAGACCAAGAGAGGGCAAGTGGAAAGCTTGATGACGAAGGTATACTACTTCTTTACAAGCTCAAATCCACTTGTATTTCGATATGTCGTGGTTTTAAGATAAGGGATATTGGGACGAGGCTAGATGAAATTGTTTTGCAGATGAATGCTTTTAAGTTTGTTGTGAAACTTGTAGAAAGGCCAATTCAGATCAATAGAAGGGAAGAAACCTCCTCCTTTGTGAATTCTGTGACAGTTATTGGAAGAGATGCTGACAAAGAAAAATTAGTAAGGTTGTTATTGTCCTCTGGTGATGAGGAGAATGTTGCCATCATTCCCATAGTGAGAATGTTGCCATCATTCCCATAGTGGGAATGGGAGGTCTGGGGAAGACCACACTTGCACAATTGGTATACAATGACGATAGGATTCAGAAACATTTCACCAAAAGATTGTGGGTCTGTATCTCTAATGATTTTGATGTCAGAAGAATCCTAATTAAATTATTGCAAGCGGGCGATCCCAATGGGGACACTAGTTATAGTAACGAAGGGCTTGAGCAGTTGCAAAACCGAGTTAGAAATGTGTTACGCGGAGATAAGTTTCTTCTTTTTCTCGACGACGTCTGGAATGAGGACCGTGTAGAGTGGAAAAAATTGGAGGATTTGTTAATAACACAAGCTAGAGGAAGTAGAATTGTTGTAACCACACGCAGTAAGATGGTTGCTTCAATTGTCAGAACCAGCACCGTGGAACAATATGAACTTAGAGGTCTTTCTAACAAGGACTGCTTAGATATATTGGTGAAGTGGGCATTTAAAGAAGGGGATGAGAGTAAGCATCCGAACCTAGTCAACGTCGGTAAGGAAATTGTTAAAAAGTGTGGAGGTGTACCTCTTGCAGCGAGGACCTTAGGAGCATTTTTGTTTTCAAAAACAAATGAACGGGATTGGTTGTTCGTGAGGGACAATGAGATGTGGGCCAATGTACAAAAGGAGAATGATATCTTACCGATATTGAAGTTGAGTTATGACCAAATGCCGTCATATTTAAAACACTGCTTTGCATATTGTTCATTGTTTGAGAAAGATGAAATCATTTATGGAAAGAAGTTGATTTATGTTTGGATGGCCCTAGGGTTTGTCCAATGTGTGGACACGGAAAATGAATTAGAATATATAGGGGAAGGATATATTCTCGAGCTTGTAAGGAGGTCCTTTCTTGAACCAGAGTATACGGGCTCTTTTAATCCAGCTGAAAGGGAGGCATACAAAATGCATGATCTTGTTCATGACCTTGCACAATATGTGGCAGGTAATGAATTCTTGACAATTAGAAGGCCTATTACCGAGGCAATTCCTGAGACGGTTCGACACGTATCATTTGGTTTGAATACATATTGCTCGTTTTCAAAACCTTTGATGGAAGCCGAGAAGTTGCGGACGATAGTCTACCCAAGCAATAGAGAGCGTACGGTTAGATCACCTTTTGAACCAGCAATTGCAAGTTTTAAAAGCATACGTGTACTAGAAGGTCTTGACTTGCCAGAAAATATAGGGGAATTGAAGTTGTTAAGGTACATCAGCATAAATGCACCTGCCAATCTCCCAAACTCGCTTTGCATGCTATTAAACTTGCAGTACTTGGATCTCTCCGAGTCAAATGTGTCTCGATTGCCCGAAGATTTCTGGAAACTAACTAGCCTGCGGTTTTTGGGCTTGACAACAACATTGATGTGTCTGCCAAAACAAGGAATCGGTAGGTTGACTTCTCTCCGGACGTTGTACTTTTACGGGTGTGACAATTTGGAGACTTTGGGTGAAGGGATAGAACATCTCTCTTGCCTTCGGGATTTGGTCTTACAGAGCTGTTCTAAGCTGGTTTCATTGCCAGCTGGCTTTAGGCACCTCATTTCCCTCGAGCGTTTGGAAATTTGTAGGTGTGAAAGTCTTAATTTATCGGAGGATGATGATGATTTAAAGGGGCTTATAAGTCTTAAGAATTTGAGATTAGTTCATCTCCCAAGGTTGGTGAATTTGCCCAAGGGGCTTCTGGATGCTACTGCTACGCTCACTCATTTGATGATTGTAGGCTGTGAGAACTTTACTTCACCATCAGAGTCCGTCCTCCCAAATCTCCTATCACTTCAATCGCTTGAAATAGTTTTTTGTGATAAGGTTGCGTCCCTGCCAGGAGGGATGCAACGCCTCACTGAGCTACAGTATTTGTGGATTTACCAGTGTAGGCTCAACACCAGCAGATATCGTGAAGGAGGAGAGGATTGGCAGAAGATCGCCCACGTACCTAATATTGAAATTGATGATTAATTAATGACAGGTATATTCTCTAAGTTCTTTTGTAATACTGTGCCCTATACTGACAAGATTTTGCATGCTCATAGATTCAGGGTTTTCAGTTTTGAGAGCAAAGAGACTTAGCGTAATGTGCTCTCTCTCTCAAAAAAAAAAAAAAAAAAATTTGCCAGTGCACGAGGGTTAATGTACGCAGCCTTACGCCTGCAAGCAGAGAAACTATTTTCACAACTCGAACCCGTGACCTCAAGGTCACAATAGAGCAACTTTACCTATTATTTTATATTCCCCACACTTGAGTTTGAGGTCTTTTGAGGATGGAAATGAAATAGCTGTATAATAAAACTAGAATCCTTCATAAGAAAAAAAATTAACAACGGAGTTGTGAATAGTTATTTACAGTGCTCAATCATGTGCGTCCAAAGTGTTTTTGGACGGTTTAGATTGAAAACCAATTTTGACCGGTAAGAATTAATTGTTACCAATCAAAACTGAAAACCAATTCTAATTGCGGGAACAGACGACTGCGATTGCACGATGCCGCGAAAAACTTGTTCACAGTAGAGTTTCTCTCTTCTAGATATACAAGGATCCGAATAAAATTTCTCTTTCCTGCGTCCTATCGACTTTCCCCTTTAATTTCACAAGCCCCTTTTTAGCTAAAGCTCTCACATTTTGGCGGAAGTTGATTTTCAAATCTCTTCATATCATTTGAAATTCACATGTACCCAAACATGGACCTCTGATATGATGAAAATAATCAACATAGATATGATGAGACATAATATTCTGCGCGCAAAATACAATACGAAAGAACACTAATGCATCCTGTGAATGCCGTCATAATTTGTTGATCACCTTTGCTGATCAAAATCTACACATTAATGTAGTTTTTGGTTCATCTACTTTCCTAATTTGGCTGTCCTTTATAGTCCTATTTTTCACAGGTTGCCGATATGAATTGAGCGCTAGCTTATGTGTTCTGCCCTCCTTTTATGTGTAGTGGAGCTTGAGTCTTCTGGCTTCCTCGTGCTGGGTGATGGTATTGCGGTTATGTGTTCTTTCTCATGACAGTTGGTTGATTCGTTTGGTGGTACATGCACCGAGTCTTAAGTACCATTTAATTGGGATCAGCTATATGATTTTTTCTCCAATGTCCATGTCCAAGGCGTCATGTTCTGTAATATCCAAAATGCCTTGGGCCTTTTATTGTGACGTGTGTAATGCTGTTCTACAAGATGGCAGTTTTTTTTTTGCTTTGTTTTGTTTTGTGGGCATACTGATTTGTTTGGTGGACCATCTGTAATGCAACGGTTATATGTGCTCTCATTTTCTCTATATGAATGAACCTATGGAATTTGTTATTTTGCTTTGTTTGGTGAACTAGGGATTATAATACTCTTATGTAATGGACTTGGTTATATCGCTTTTATTTTCTTCGAATGAATTGCACATATTTTGCTGAATGATCCATCTACTGTGAATGTGTCCTTCAGAGGCGTGGTTCTCTTTGGGAACTATTCCATTAAGTTATGTTTGATTTTGTTGGTTAAGTTTGTATTGTTAACTTTGCTTTGGAAAATAAATTTGCAGGGCCTGCGTACTCGATTTATCTAGTTTAGTTTATGTTTCCGGTTGTGGTTTTATTTCGTGTTTATTTTGTTATTCTGGTCATACAACTTTCCTCATGCAATAAAAGCGAATAAATTTAGCTTCTTTAGCTTTGTTTTCTTTCAATCTCTTATCGATTCATCGCATTCCACCTAGTGAATTCATGCTCCGAACAAATCATCTTAAGATTCAACATTGTATTAGGATCCAAGAATAGACTTTTATCGACACGAGCTAAAACTTCTATTAATTCCTACTATGTGTTTTGCATAGGAAATAGGAATACTAAAATGATGAAAGCTATTGTTAGCAATCAAAGAGAACATTGATAGTTAATGTGAGGTTGTCCGTTGTTACTCATAGTCAGAATGATGTAACAAGCACTATGAAAATTTCAGCTATAGAAAATATTTCCTGTAAGTAATGCGCCAAAGTTTTAACTTTTAACTTTTAACTAACGTGTCGGGTTATCGAGTTGTGGAAAGCACCAACCTATCCATGACTTACAGCAAATAAGCACCGGTACATGATACTCAAGGCAAAGCCCTGCATCAAGAAGACATAGGAGTCGACAAGTCATCTAGAGTGCTGCGATCCTGTGCTGAAGGAAACCAAGTAAACAGACCACACACCTTTCTAATCGGAGAGACAACAATTCCAATTGCCAGTAAGAGCAGCCGATAGCAAATCTGTGTTCGTTCACTGCTTCTCAGTCACAAAAAATACACACCCCTAACTCTGCTTTCTCGTTAACGAAAAGTACACATAACGTAGCTCCTCTTGAAACCGTACTTAGTTTCTTGTCTGGAATAACAATTCCCTGCGGAATACGCAGAATAGATTGCTTGTAGAGGATAAGCGAAATTTCCTCAGCTAGATCTCCATCGCTTAGAAGAAAAAGTCCAGAAAATGATCCACAACATTACAGATAAAATTGCCAGAACCAAAAAAATTTTATAAAGACATAACTGTGTATCAGGTGAATTTCCATTTTATTGCTAAACAATGTGCCGACAACCAGACAGCTAACTCAACAGGATGAAGAAGTACCTAAGAAATGCTATATATACACGAAACCTTCTCATCACCCTCATAGTACTGCATTTCTTGAGGAGTACTGGCTGTACTGCTATGAGTACCGACCGGCCGGGAGGGAAATCGTACTGAACGGCCGCGCTGGACCTTCTCTGGCCACCGGACGGCCGATCTGAGCTGTCCAAAAATTCTATAAAAAAAAAAAACCAAGGGGCCCAAAGCGGGAATCCCGGCATCCGACGTGTGTAGGGTGCTTGATTCCGCGTTGGGCCCCTCGGTTTTTTTTTATAGAATTTTTGGACGGCTCGGATCGGCCGTTCGGTGGCCGGAGACGGCCCGGCGTGGCCGGTACGATTTCCCTCCCTGGCTGTCGGTACCTATATCATTTCTGTTTCTTGAGGATCTGGGACTGTTGTATCAACAGAAAAAAAAGAAAAAAAAGAAAGACAGCTCTTCCATTTAGTTTCTAATTATGCGTTTCCACACCAGCTCAGTGAAAAACCGAACCTCGCCCGTGTTTACTTGCCCAAGGTCAGGTTTGTATTAGACTCAAGTATATGAGCCACGACTTATGTCAGTCTCGCCATTAAAGACAGTGTAAAAGATCCACTGCATGGGTACACTATCCTCCAACCTTTCTGCTTTTTCCTCGATTATGATGATCATCCAATTCAAGTTTGCTTCAGTTAACAAAAACCTTAGCAATGAAATTCTTGTAGGCCCACTTCAAATTGTGTATTGGCACTAATGCAAACTTGCTTCCCTACATTACCATGTAATCTGTCAAGAATCCTCCACGTTACAGCATCCGGGTTCAACCCGTTCTTTCTCATTTCTCCCACAATCTGGTAAGCATCTGCCTTCAAACCTAACTTGCAAGCACTATCAATCAGAATGTTATAGTTCACTATATTCGGGGAAACCCCACAATCTACCAATTCATATAAGAAATTGCAAGCCTCATTAAACTTGCCTGACCGGCAAAGCCCTTTAAGAATGGCTGCATACACAAAATCATCATGAATATTTGATGGCCAAATAACATCATCCCAAATCCTCTTTGCTTCCTCTATCTGATTAGACTCGCATAACCCATCAACTATGATAGTGTAGGTAGTACTGTTTGCCACTACACCATCACTGTCCATGCTGCTGAAAACCTCCATTGCTTTACTCTCTCTATGTAGTTTAAATAATCCACGAAGAACTGCATTATAAGTCACAACACCAGGTCTAACACCCTTCTCAGGCATTACTTTATGCAATAAATCAAGAGCTTCTCGTATTCTTCCAACATTTAACATGCCACAGATAACAGTAGTGAAGGTTACAGCATCTGGTGAAGTAAACTTTCCCATCAACATATCGTTCATTATTTTCAAAGCCTCTTCGATTCTCCCCATTCTGCAGAATCCACTAATAATGGTGTTGAGGGTAATGACGTCAGGCTTGCACTGGGACTGAAGCATGAAAACAAGCACATTCAAAAGTTCAGTTGGGTTGTTCATAAGACAAAGAGCTCTTAAATAGATATTGTAGATCCTTGTTCTGTCCACACCTTCCTTCTTTAACATGATTTGAAAAACTTCTTTCGCCTTACAAAGATCAGCTTCCAAACAAAGACCTTCTATCAAAACAATATAAGTATATTCAGAAGGCCAATACCCAAATTCAATGCCCTCTTCCAACAACTGGTAAGCCCTCATACAACTGCCTTCTTTACAGAGACCATGTACAATAGAATTGTAAGATACCAAGCTCGGAATAAAACCTTTCAGTTTCATAATGTAAGCAACCCGTGCAGCCCCATTATATCTCCCCACTTTACAAAGCGAGTCTATCATCTGTCCGTAGGCAAATTCCTCAGGAACGCTTTTCCCTTGAGGCATATCTTCTGCAATCATGAACACATCCTGAAACAACCCTTCATGACACAAAGACTCAATGATATTAGCAAAAGCGGCATTGTTCACTGATGAATCATTTTCATCTATCATTTTCTGCCATAGATTGCCCATTAGCTCCTTCCCACGTTCAAACTTTCTCTGCCGTAGAATTCCACGAACCAAGACACTATATGTGAGAGCATTGGGCTGTACTCCACATTCGGACATTTCATCAAATAATTTCTGGGCAGAAACCACATCCCCAGTTTTGCAGTACCCATTAATGAG
Organism: Rhododendron ovatum; assembly: GCA_019656835.1. Lineage (NCBI taxonomy): Eukaryota > Viridiplantae > Streptophyta > Magnoliopsida > Ericales > Ericaceae > Rhododendron > Rhododendron ovatum. Next base: position 5,578,040 of record CM033791.1, read on the forward strand.
CGTGGTGTATGAAACAGCATTTGGACAGTGCCCCCTACTCCTCATATCAACAAACAACTTATGCGCTTCAATGGGTTGAGACAACCAGCAGAATTGATCCATAAAACGATTGTAATTCACCAAGTTAGGTACGAAATGGGGCTTCATCGCAATCAAACGACGAAACACATGCAATGTATAGTATGGGTTTTTCGAATCTAACAAGCGAGCAATGAGAACATTGCACGTCCTCTCGTCAGGGACAAAACCGGAATCGATGGAGAGTGAAAAGCGATGGTGAGCTTCAGAGAAGCGGTGGGACTCACAGAGAGCGTGAATTATGCTACTGATATTGAGAGAATCAGGGAAGTAGCCACGTAGGCAGAGGTGGTCGAGAAGGCGAAGGGCTCCGTCGACATCATTGTCCACATCACACAGTCTGTGAATCTTTTTGGTCCAGTAATTCCTGTTTGTTATGCTCACTTCTCTTTCCTCTGGTTCACGCATTGGTTGTGGTGGTTGAGAGGCAAAGAGAGAGAAGGATCTAGCTATAGTTCTGTGGTTGATTGGAGTTTTAGGTGATGAAAACTGCAGAAGAAACATTATTACCTTCACATGTTTTGGTGTATCTTTGAATTAGCCGCTGGCATTTTACCCTACATGTGAATTGGTAAGGAAGAAATAGCATAACAGTGGCATTCCTTCCATCCTTGTTTCGCCACCAAAGCCAAGTTTTATGCTAACAGATCACTGAAACCTTATCAGCCCGTGTTTAGGTCTAGAAAGTTTGTCCTGCCGCATCCAATGAACCTACCTTTCACCCCCTTCTGTCCCCACCAAAACTGCGCCATGACCCGATATTCTTCTGCATAGCCCATCCGGCAACTTGAAAATTGACATAGCAAAGTTAGGCATAGCATATGCTACAGACTTTAACCTCGTGTCCATTCCACCCTGAAATCTCAGTTCCACTTTCTTTGATAAAGTGAAATGAATCTGTCTCCGATCTACCTATCTCTGAGGGCAAAACTAAATACTTCCCCAAGTCTCTCGTAAACGATATAGATAACTTCTTGTTGAGAGAAGCCCTTTCCTCTTGACTAGTGTTCTTGCCAAAGAGAAGCCTAGATTTCTGATAATTGATCAGCTGCCCCAAGCTGTGCGATAGGTCACCAAAATTCTACAAAAAGCTGCATTAAACCTTCTCTAGCCTTGTGAAATTCCAGTGTCATCAGCGAACAAGAGATGACTGATAGCTGGGCTACCCCTGCCAATGCGTACACCATGTACTTCTTTCCTCAGTTTTGCCTTCACAAGTATTATGCGGCTGACCTAGCAGCAGCAAAATAAAGGGATTAGCGAAGCTTATCATCACCAATCATTCGTGAGTAACTAGATAACTGATTCATTTCCTTAAGAGAACAGTATTTTTACAGATTTCATTCGTAGAACAGCAGTCCGAAATGAAAGGATAGATGATATTTCGGTCATCATAGTTACCTATCGATGCAAAGGATGAAGAAACAACATTTACATGAGAAGTTAAGAAAGACAGTGAATGCACAAGTCCAAAATGAAATTGAATGGCTACACAACGATTGATTAGGGGGCATCTGTGTCTTAGTCTTCTTGTTAATTAGGGTATCCTAAACAAGTCAGATCATCCCCATAGGAAGGCTCTTTGCAGTGGAAAAGCCTAACAAAGAGGAATGGCATATTTGTCCAAAGAATCATTCCTCCGGATGGCAGCTGCCTTGTACTACCACTCTTAAGAAGAGGAAAAAAAAGCCGTTCCCTGTTAAGTTTTGTTTTTCTCTGTGAGTTTCTTCTTTAGCAAATTAGCATCCACAGAAGCTCATGGATTCAAAAAATTGTGGCAATATTTTAGTTCAACAAGAAAATAAACAAAGCATCATTGTCCAGCAGGTATTCCAATCATTGAAAATGAAAATCACAGAGGCTGAAAAATGGTGAAGGAACAGAATCACAACTCACCAAAGAATTAAAATATGATACTAAGAAATGAGATATCAAAACAGCACATTAAAACAGGAAAAAATATTAGCACCAACATGCTGATTGAACTCATTGAAAATAAGAAACTTGGGGATATTTCCTTCATGGTTTCAAGAACTTGATGAAAACACCCCGACCAATGGCAAAGAGGTAAGGCCATAGGAATTTCTAGTTGGTATCAACATCTTGTTATGAAAACCTGGACAAGAACTGCATGCCTTGTGCAAATGCACAATTTACATCTAATTCTTCTCCAATCTAGAAACTATGCAATATGTAACCATCTCATCTCAAGCTGCAGAAAAAAGGACATCAGACTGACATCAGGCAACAGGGACGAGCACATTTTGCCTACATAACTAACAAGGACAGGGAGACGGTGACAATGATGGTGATGGTATCATGATCAATGAACCAAGCCATGCAAACTGATCATTCAACAAAAAATATCAGCCAACTAAAAACCAGATGTTAATTAACTAATGTTCCCAAGAAACCTTATCTCTGTCCAAGATCTGTTCATCTTCCATGACATGGGTGCTGGAACAATGAAGTAACAGCACCTATCAGTGCAACTAGAAAATAGTCTTGAACACTTCCTCTTCCTAATATTATATGATAGACCATCTTCCGGGGGTCCCTAGTTGTTTTTCTTTTCCTTTTTCCTTTATGTTCCATATCGGCAAAGGTTAGGGCTCCAGTCCTCCCTGTCCATACCCTCATCGATTGGGAATTCAATGGGTACTGTCAATATTGTTGTTATCGGCGCCCCCAGTTCATCAGCAAGTATAAGAGAACCCAGAAATATTTTTACAGTTTCATCAAAGTAAGAAAAAATGCACAACTAATTCAAAATTCCACCACACAGTCCTTACCCAGTTTAAAAATCCATCACTGAACACAAAGATACATGCATCAAGACCAGTGGCGACGCCACATGTGGAGGAGTGGGGTCGGCTGACCCCATGGAGAAAGGATTTACCATCGCTTTAGTATTAGAATTTTCGGATTGGATGATGCTTGAAAACGTATGAACCCAATCCATGAAGCAACACCACCTAATCATTTTTCCTCTGGAACGCATTTCACTGAACTTCTGATCTGCACCTCTCTCTCTCTCTCTCTCTCTCTCTCTCTCTCTCTCTCTCTCTCTCTCTCTCTCTCTCTCTCTCTCTCTCTCACACACACACACACACACACACCCAACTGGCCACACATTTTCCTCTCCCTCTCTATCAACTATGGCAAGAAGTAATTTTAAACAGGTATTGCTTTAGGTTGCATGGTAAGAATCAAGTGTCAATGATTCTAATTTGTGAAAAACATGAGTTGGGGCAATATTCTTTTAAGATTGCATTCACTAAAATTCAAGGGTTTATGGAGTCCAAGTTAAGAAATTACAAAATTTGGAAACCATATACTACCAAGTAAATTGGAAAAATACATGAACCATGTGAGTTGTTTACCATTCCATTTTAATGGTTGATTAGGTGCTAGGGTGCAGAACAAGTGAAATTTGTGTTTGCAAATGACCCCATCAATACAAGTTCCTGGAGTCACCACTGATCAAGACCCAATATTTAAATAAAACTGAAATTCACAAACCACTATGCGCACAAATATTCAGAAACATACAAAGTCTGTGGTACTGAAATTTCATGAACAAACCAGAAATTTCCGAAGCTCCAAAATCCTCGAAATCAACCAACATGAAAAGGGCCTATGTCGCCTGTACGTAGAGAGGTAGCGATGTCATCAGCAACGGTCAAGCATGATGTGATCCAACCAGAAAGGGCCAAAAAGATCATCTTTGCCATCCAAAGGGTCGAATCCCATGGCACCGCCATCGGTCTTTACCCCCTTCTCTCTCCCGGTCTGCAAGAAATTACTGTTTAGAATATGAAGGAGTAATCAAAACCCAGTATCCCTTCCAATCGAGTCAAACCCTCAAGAATGAAGTATCGAAGCATGGAGTAATCAAAACCCAGGGGGTGCCTTGAGAGTCCTTTGTCGGTAAGTTGGGATTGCTGGGAACAGGAAAATTAAGGGGAAATTACAATTTTCCCCCACTAACTATGGTTTGGAGATACTTTACCCCCTATGACTATTATTTTTGGCACTTAACCCTCTTTAACTAATAAAAACTAGGGGTGGCAAATGGACGGGTTTAGACCAAATTGAATAAGTTGTAAATGAGTAGGTCTTTAATAGGTCATTGACTTATTTGAAACCCATTAATTATAAGCCTAATTATTCATACCCAACCCGGCTTATTTATTTAAAACCAAACCCGATCCGCCTATTAATCCAATTACATTTTTTTTCATGAACGACATTGACCCAATTACATATACATATATATATATATATATATTTGAAAATGACTAAAATATCCATGTACACTGAAATGACCATAATACCCATATACATCTAAATAACTAAAATATCCATGTATAATAAAATTACCATATTATACATCTAAATGACTAAAATACCTGACTAAAATACCTATCTAAATTGGCATTTTGTGGTAAAAAAAAACTGAGAGAGAGAGAGAGAGAGAGATTGAGCGCGCACACGCTGTAGCGAATGTCGTTAGAAAAGTTCAGATAATAAGGGTGGGTTTGGATTAAAAAGTAGGAAGTGATTTTTTCGTCTTTATTCAAGAAAAATTGAATTTGATAGCTTTGCGTCAAACTTTTGTGAATTATTGGTTCATCTCGTCGAGAAGAACCGAAAAAGTAAAAAAAAAATTGATCGAAACTCATAATTTTTTTAAAAAGGACAAAAATAAGTCAAAAAGACAATTCTTTGACTTATTTTTTGTCTTTTTCAAAAAAATATGGGTTCCGATAAAAAAATTATGCTTTTTTAGTTCCTCTCGTAGAGACGAACCAATAAGTCACAAAAATTTGACTTAAAACTAATAAATAAAAAAAAATATTGGAATAAAGATGAAAGAAAAAGTCACTCCCTATAACCACCCTCGGTACAAACACATATGCCTGCATTTATATATACAATTGTGTGTCACTTACGAAAAAATATTTTACTTACTCGAAAAAACCATGTATATATAAAATATAGAACTAATTTCAAGGACATCCCTTCAACTATTGTATTTTGTCAACATCACCCCCTCAATTAAAAAACTCATCAATCTCACCCCTCAACTTTCATTTTCCATCAACTCCGCCTCTTCCATCCAAATTTGTTAAAAAAATGTTAACATTTTGGACGGAAAAAGAGCTAACTTGGACGGAAAATAAAATTTTAACCCTAAAATGCCCCTCCTCTCTCATCTCTACTACTCCCCCACTGATTCTCACACCCAAACCTAGAAATTTCAAAACCCATCTCCTTCTCCTCTCATCTCTACTACTCTCTCTCTCTCTACTACATCTCCCCCACTAATTCTCAAACCCATAAATTTCGAATTTTACAAACCCATCTCCCCAACTGAACTTGTACTCCAGTGATAGGAAAATGTCCGATTAACCACTAACCGAAACATGTTGTCTGGTAATGGTGAAGCTTTAAATGATGATGGGCCCTTTCATATTACTCACGCATATCTAAAACCCACACTAAAACGTAAACTAAGACTATATTTTACCTCAGCCCATGACCATTGTTGTTCAAAGATGGTGGAGTTTCTGAAGTGCAGATGATGTACAAAATCAAGATACGAAATATTAATGAAGAGTTTGAGTCAAAGCTCAACTAGTTGGCATATTATGTACCAAACAGATCTACGATTACCTTTGCCTTTTGGTTTGCCCTCCTTCGTTTGGGTTTGCTTTCCAAACCCCCAAAAATATATTGTAGATGGTGAAGAACACACACCCCTCCCACCCAAATACACACACACACATACATACAAGAAGTGAAATGGTTATGTTGGGTGAGATTATAGCGGACTGACTGTCTAAGTACCAAAGAAAGCATGGATTATCTCTTACTTTGGTACATTTCGTGAGATTTTTGAAGGCGAAATGCGAAAGATGGAGATTATGTAAATTTTTTCCAAGTCCAGAACCTAGGTTTAAAATAAGAAAGGGTAACTTAGTCTTTTCCTTCATTTCCGTCCAAAAATTAACAGAAATGAGCTGAGGGGGTGGAGTTGATGGAAAATGAAAGTTGGGGGGTGAGGTTGATGATGTTTTTTAATTAAGGGGGTGATGCTAACAAAATGTGATGATTGAGTGGGTGTCCTTGAAATTAACCCTAAAATATAAATGCAATGAGGAAATGCAAGAGGTCAAGGAAATTGGACGAAGGACTGCACAAGAAAATGCAAGAAAATTGGAGAAGTTACACTAGTAACAAAGACGGGATGAACTATGGAGATCAATCAATGTTGGCAATAGAGGTTGAGAGAGAGGGAAGAGATTGTTTCATGAAGGTTTCTTTGTTGGGTTATATTCAAGACTTATTAGGTTATTAAAGTTGACCCAATTAAGACTCAATTAATAAATGGGTTAAATGGGTTGGACTCATTCTAACCCAACTAATAAATAGGATAAGTTGGGTCTATTTTTTAGTGGGTGAGTTTGAATTAATTAATGAGTATGAGTTCAATTTGCCACCTCTAATGAAAACTCTTCTTTCGTTTGAATTCTGTTAGAAATTGGAGGGCAAATCTCATGTGCAAGTCACATGCCCTCCCATTTAAAAGCTACGAATGTTATTGCCCTTACCTCTTTTCAACATATATGTCCGTTTCCCTTTTTAGTTTTTACCAACAATAACCCAAAAGGACAATACTACTCACACAACAATCAAAATACAACAACTCATATAATCTCTCACATACATGTGGGACCCACACATAATAGTATGTGTGGAGCTCACATGTATGTGATTGGTTGTGTTTGGATTATTGTGTGAATAGCATTTTTGAACCAAAAATCTTGGCCCCAATCACGTTGAAAACCCTAACCCATAACCTCTATCACGGTGGCAAAAGATCTGACTGGTGCAATGCTTCGAAATTCTCTGGTGACCTTTGAAACCCTTGGACGGCCCTTCGTCTCCCTCCGACGACCTTAGAAACACCTCAGCAACCACTGGTTTCCCTCGAGCGACCTTCGAAACCCCTCAGTGACCCTTTATCTCCTTCCAACGACCTTCTTCGGCAACCATTTATGTGTTTTTCGAAGATTTGGTTTATGGTTCTCTCTCTCTCTCTCTCTCTGATTTATACGTTAGATCCTCTGCCACGGTCACTATGACGTAGTCGATTGTCTCCATTTTCGATGTTTGTAGAGAAAAAAAACATTTCAGTCGAAACATTAGCAAAGAGTTTCAAGACATGATATTGACTTACCTGTTTTCATCGCCCTTTCTTGTCCGATCGATACTAGTAGAAAATTGTAAAGAGAGCTTCACATAAACATGGTTCTTGTGATGCCAACGTTAGATCTTTAGTGTATGGGTCTGTAAATCCTATTTACCATGACCAGCAATATGTCAAACTAGAATCATGGCTTTGAATTTGTTTCTGGGTGGCAGGTTCTGTTAAGGAGGGGAAAAATAAGATTGAGCATTGGACAATGGTGTCCTATTCATAGAGGGTAAACTAGGAATTTAACGGTTTTCGTTAATGGCGTCTAAAGTAGTTGGGATTCACATGGTTAGAGGGGGGTTAAGTGTTGAGTTTTATAGTTAAAGGGGGTAAAGTGCTAACAGATGTTAGTTAAGGGGGGTTAAATATAATTTACCCAAAATTTAATTAATATTCACTCCCTTTATTTATTGTTTGATTTAAGTTAAATTCTGCTAAGATTTTTGAAAATTTTCTTGTTTTATCTTTATTCATTTTTTTTTTTTGCCTTTGTTAGTTTTGTGCCCAACTGGGTTTTATCTTGAATATTTCAAAAAATATTTAGGTAAAAGTTATATTTTTTAATTTTTCGATTCATCTTGATGAGACAAATCAATAAATCACAAAAGTTAGGTACAAAAACTAACAAATGCAAATTTTTTTTTTAAACATAGACAAAACAAAAGAAAAACCCACATGCCTAAGAGTGGAACAACTGAACAGACGTGCGGCCAAGCACTAGGCCATTAAATTGGTGTACAAGGCTTTTGAGAGGTCTCACTTTACATACACTAGATGCTGGGCGCATATAACGCGTGTATGCAAGTTGATTATTATTTTTTTAAAAATCCTAAAAATGGTTGCCCACCCATTGTATAAGTATTTTTCAGAATATTGTATTAGCCTTTGTTAACAGATATATACTGGTAAACCACGTATCATAACAAACAAATTAAGGCTGCGTTTGGTAACCTTTTCAGTTTTCAATTTTTTGTTTTTAAGAAACTAGAAGTAGAAATAGGTTTATGTTTTCATAAAAATAAAAACGAAAAACATATTTGGTAATATTTGTGTTTCTCAAAAAAAAAAAACTGGGAAAAACATTTTTTTGTAGTTTCCATAGTTTACAAAAACGCTAAAAAAGTTTTTGAAAAACGAAAAAGTAAAAACTTGTTACCAAACAAGTTTTCTTCATTAGTTTTTAAAAAGGCAAAAACAAAAACCAAAAATTAAAAGCAGAGAAGTTACCAAAAATGCCCATCATCTCAATTCAACTGTAAATATGAGATGTTTATAGGTACGCTACCCTGCTAACGTCTATATATGTTGCCATTTTATACCTAAATATTGTTGGATCATCTTTGTAATTGAGGCCGAGCTCTAAGGAGAACATCCATCCTAGCATTCTCATCTTGACAATTATTTCGAAGCGGAGCACTGTGTTTCTATCTCGTATTCTTGAGTTTGTCATTCTCATCTTGACTATTATTTCAAAGCGGAAGTACTGTTTTTCTATCTCGTAAATTTTTTTTTTTTTTGGCCAAATGGGGCAAAACCCAAACATCCTAGAGGGACAAAGCCCAATACAAAGGCCTAAATGCCCAGATAAAGAAAAATAAGGGCATAAAACATGGGCCTAAAATGTCCAGATACAACAATGAAAACCAGCCCAAAAGAAAATCCAAAATCTAACCCTAAACATTTGAGAAGCTTCAATCATAGCTGTAGATCGCTTTCATCCACCATACAAATAGATCACCGCCACCTGCACCGTGCAACCATGGCCAACCATGGCCAACCACCACCACGCCACCACATCAGCCAACCCATCAGCATAGCTGCACGAAACCCAACAAAACGATCTGCCGCGGGCTCAACACAGCTGTTAGGCGAGTACCGAGCCACCCAATAGTGGAACCCGACGGGAGCCACGACGGCCGCACCAACCATAACAGATGGGTAGCATGACTGTGAATGGGAACAAGCGGCGATAGAGATCGTGCTAGAAACAGACCAAACATCACCGGGTAGGGGGTCGAAAAAACAGATGGGAGAGGAAGAAGACAGAGGAAAAGGAGACCATACCAGAATGCCGATCTCGGGCGTCCAAAACCCCAGAAACAGTTGCCGACGCATGACGACGCATCATTTGGATTCAATAGATTTCTGGCGGCTTCAGAGTTTTAATTCAGCGACGACATAAACATTTAAAAAAAATTGTATATAAATGAATTTTTATTATTATGATTGAAAATGAATTGTGCTTAATTTTTTTTTTTGTTGAGTTATATTATCTACATATTCACAATTTTTAAGGGAATTTTTTTTTACTTTGACTACTTATGAACAATTTAACGGTGACAATATGAAAAAGTATATATGAAAGAAAAATCAAATTATATGGAAAAAAAATACAAAATTTTAGTACATTTTTCGAGTTCGAAGGATTTTCTTGAACCCGGCAAATGAATGTGGAGCCACCCCTGTTCCTCACGAAACTATGCATTCATACCAAGATTTTGACAAGCCAGACATGGACTGAGAGAAGGGTGGTTTTCTCATTCAAAGGATGTGGTCCTCAGGACCTCCTTTTCTCAAAGGAAACACATGAATTTTTTTGGTATATTCCGAAGTACTGGAAAAAAAAAAAAAAACATGAAATTTTTGGCCTTCTGTTCTGAACAAAGAACTTAAGTTGGACGAACGGCCTCAATTTTTCCTTAGATTTGTTAGTTAGACACGTGAGATAGCATACCCTCTCATTCTCAAAGCTACTAGCAGAACTTTAACATGACAATTTTAGCCTTGTCTTGTGGCCACCAATATTGATAAGTTCGTTGATTGCTTTTTTTTTGTTTTCTAGGTGGGGTCTTTTAAAACTCTAGGAAGAGAATATGTATTTGTATGGGAGAATGGTAAGAAATATATTTATACAAATGATTTACACTCGGTACTTTTCATGGGCATTTTCTAGCATCCTGCATTATTTTTAATCCTCGATTTCATCCCGTTTCCTTATTTATGAATTCCAGGGAAAATTGATGTAGAATTGATAGACAAAATAAAGATCAAGTTGTGGGTATTGCCATAGGTGCCAACATTGCCGAGACCATAAGGAATTTTGTACATCCTAAATGGAATAATGCAATGCCTCCATCACACATGTATTGTTATGATGATTGGAATAGATAAAGTAAAGATTTAGCTATGTTCTTGCTTAGGTACAACATAATACATACTATTCTTGTCTATCTTCAACAGAAATAAATTATTTTTGTAAATGTAAGTCATTTTTGTCATACCAGAATATGACTCATTTGATACTAAAATATCGTTATGGTCTCTTTTTAACTTTCGGCTTTCTATTCGCAATAATTTTCTTTGTCGTTTGGAAAAAAATATTCGAAGTTAGTTAAGAAAATTCATAGACAGAAAAACAATCGAAGAGGGTCTATTTTAGCTGGAGTTGGGTGGAGCATAAAAACAAATGGAAAATTCATTTTCTATTAAAAAACAGAAAAAAGAACAAAATTTAACGGATGGGCTGTCCAATAATTCAACCTTCGCCACCCCACCTACCCCCGTGTGACAACTGACAAGTTCACACACACTAGTACTAGCCATCTCTCTCTCTCTCTCTCTCTCTCTCTCTCTCTCTCATTTACCCGCCAAGAGTCTGTCCCAAGCAAACACACACACACACACACATTCTCTCTCTCTCTCTCTCTCTCTCTCTCTCTCTCTCTCGTAGCTATGCAAGGAGGACAAGTGGCGGTTGAAGGGCCAGTACTCCGACTAGCCTCCGTTCTTACTCCCTCAAAACCGGTAATCTCTCTCTGTCTCTCTGTCTGTGTGTGTGTACCGAATGAAGCAGAGAAGACATTCTTGCTTCATCCTTCCGGAGCTATTTCGGATTAGCGTTGCAATACGCAGAAGAAATTCACTCCCACTGTGTTTGATTGCCAAGAAAAACGAACAGCTCAATCGTTGTGTTTGGTTGAGAGTTTAGTTTAATTTAGTTTTGGTAGTGGGTGGAGAGAGAAATAGAATAATGATTGAAAATAAGGGTAATGATTGGTGAGAGATAGAGAGATATGAAAGTAATTATTAAAAAAATAGGATAATGATTGAAGAAAGAAATAGAATAACGATTGAAAAATAAAACTAAAACAAAACTAAAATGGCAAACGAACAAAGAAATCTATGTTTTAGATGCGGCCACAAAACTTTAGCTCAGTGGTCACAAAAATGAGTACAATTTTTTTTTTTTTTGCAAACAAGTCACTATATACAATCAGCGCGTACGTCCTACTCCGGTGACGAAAGTTGATCGCACGCTTACCTCTACGATCGTCTCATTGAGGCGCACAATACCCACTGTTCAAATCAAATTTGGAGACACCTTCGATTCTGACCAGAAACGAACAGTGCGTGACAATGGTGGTTTCGCGTGCTCTGATACCACTTGTTGTTCCTAGGATCGAAACCAAACACACACGAATCAAGCACAGAGACAATTGAGAGAAAAAATTCTCTATTTACACAATAGTTAAAAAAAAAAAAAACTCTGGAACACCCCTCGGGTTCTGAATTAATCGATCAAGCTGCTTTTGTTTCCAGGATTTGGTAAGGAAATATCCCAATACAGCCTTGAGATAGAAAGGCTATCTGTTTTTGCAGTTAAATTTTTTTACTTCTTCATAGGTTTCCAGAAGCACAACTCTTTCTATCAAGATTAGTACTAGTAAATGGCAACAAGAGCTATCACTCTGCATCAAACATTCATGTTTGTTCTTTTAGTTATTCGGATAGAACTCTTGCTAATGTTATTTCTAGAGTTTTTCAGAAGTTTTTCCCGTCCCTGACGAAAGTAGTTGGAACCCTCGGACCAAATTCACGATCGGTTGAAGTAATTGAGGCATGTCTAGAGGCAGGAATGTCAGGTAAAGCCTTGAAGAATTGTTCAGGATATGCATTTTGTACATCACGAGGAACATTGGAACTGGTATATTGACTTTGTGCTTTTTCCCATTTCTCCAGTTGCGCGTTTTGATTTTTCGTGGTTAGACGAAAACTACCACCAGGAAACTCTCGACAATTTAAGAGTAGCTGTGAAGAATGTGAAGAGGCTATGCGCTGTGAGTACTTACTTTTTACCAATTTACCCTTATTAAGCAAAAACTGCCGTATCCGTAGTTCTATGATCCTGCACTACAATCGAGTGCTCACTCCTTTGAAATAAGTAGAAGTTTGCATGATGTGGAAGCATGGCGTACCTTTGTTCCTTTTCTATTAGCGGGTGACGTTGTATATATCCACCTTTTAGAAAATTTTACTTATTGAATGACCTCCAAGTTGCGATATTGTTTGCCTATCAAATAAAAAAGAGAGTTGGGAAATCATTGTGGAAATTGTTATGAACTTCAGTCACCTGCATTGCAGTAACCCAAACGGTCCATATCCATTATACATGCAAATTACCAAAATAGTGCTGAAAAGGTTAATAAATCATCTAGTGTAAAATTTGATGATACTAGAAACATGATTATGCATGGCTTTTAGGATTCCTGCCGTGAAAGCATACCAACTTCCCCTTTTAAAAGGTTCTTTCAATGTTCTTTTCGTGCTGTTTTTGTGCACTTAATCATTAGCCCTGCATACTTATGTTTTGCTTCCACACCTCGATAGGTAATATGAGCCTTTTTATACCAATGAAATTTGAAAGTGCAAGCGGTTAGCTACAGAGTGCATCATGTTCGGCCATCACTGGTGGCACCTTGCTTTTGACCTATGCATAACTGATGTGGTGGTGAAGGTCATTCCAGCTATTGTTTCCCTTCAGTAGAAGTGTCTATTTTTCCCAAGTGGTTGCTTTCGAACTTGGTTTTGCATTCTTAGGGCTGTTTGGCCATGAGAATTTTTTTTCCCTGTTGCACAACCTTTTTCCATTGAGATTTTAGGTTGTTACTTTTTCTCCTCTAATGCAATCTGTACGTTTTCATTTTTTTACATGTGATACGATGTTTCCTAAAATACTAGCGACAAATAAATGTTTTCTAGGTTATGCTAGATACTATGGGTCCGGCACTTCAGGTACGCAATAAGTCTGGGAACCCAATTGAGCTGATGGCTGGGAATCAGGTGACTATTACTCCAGATGTTACCAGAGAGCCATCAGCAGAGATCTTACCAGTTAACTATTCGGGGCTTGCGAATGTAAGTTTCCAGTTTCATCCTTTGATGCTTTTTTTTTGGGATTTCATGTCATCCTTGTTAGGCATTTTATTTTATTTTCTTGTTCTCTTCCCATACACTATTGTGGTCACAAACGTTTTGGCTCCAGTGTTCCTATCAACAAACACCCTTCCTGTAAAGCACTATGAAGTTCTTAAGCTGTTGATGAGCAGGCCATAGGAACTATGTCTGATCATTTTTTGGACCCCGGTGCTAAAAAGTCATGGTTCCTACTGTGAGCAGAACCCATTAGCTAGGACTCAGATGAGTTTATGTGATTGTTTTTGTACTAAAGTGTAATTAGCTTAATCAGTGGTTAGTTAGTTACAACTGATTAGTTGCAGATTAGTTAGCATTAGTTTGGGGGTTAAGGCCAGCTGAGCTGGCCACGTTCAAGTTGAGGCATATATATCTTTGTAAAAGGAATGCTGAGATTCGATTGACAAAAACAAGGAGAAATGAATATCTTCTCTCTCTTCTCTCTCTCAAGTCTATCTTCTGTTCTTGACGATTAGGGTTTCTTCTATACCTACAACTTGGGAAAAGAGATTCCATTGAAATGGAAAGAATTAATGTCTCCGGAGGAACACACTTTTCAGAATTTTTCTGTAGTCACAAAATGCTATCCATAGTTTCTATATAATATTAGAATGGAACCCAATGCATATAAATAGCCCAGACCCCATGTTGACAGACCCAAGAAAAAAGCACCACGATGAGAGGCCTAAAAGAGGTTACACATGATGGACTTTAAAGCGGCTGCACATGAGCTAGGGTGTTATCTTAAGCTTTAGGTTATTGATCTAAAGTTTCTGCACCAAAGATAGATCCAGTCATGCAAAATATTGGATTCAACCATGCTCCTTGAATGTCCAGTCACGTGTTAGAAAATAGCAAGCAAATTTCTTCATGTTCTGTTAGAAGAAAAAATTAAAATTGTGTCATGTTTGCTTTGGCTTATGTAATACAAATGCTTTAAACTGTTTGGTAATCGTGTTAAAAAATTGGAATACTTTACCTGCACTTTATTTGGTAGTCAAGTTCAAAAAGCATCAAGTAGTGGAAGGCCATAATGCGTCCTAAATATGTGATACCCAGGTCCCAGAGCGCTAAGATTTATATGGCGTGTAAGTTGTAACTTTTTATCTATATGCATTCCAGGCGGTAATCAAAGGTGATACCATCTTTGTGGGGCAGTACCTCTTCACAGGAATTGAAACCACCTCTATATGGTTAGAGGTAAAACTACAGCTGATGCTCTTCTTCTTGCTTATTTTCTAAAGTCTACATTGAGAGCTCATTTTCTGTTTTTCCCATCATGCAGGTTTTGGAGACAAGGGGTAAGGATATCCTATGTCTAGTGAAGAACAGCGCGACCCTTCTAGGATCTATTTTTACCATGCATGCATCACAAGTTCACATTGATTTGCCTACTTTAACTGACGTTGACAGACAGGTAACGGGCTGGCTTATGGTCTCATGATCACAAGATTGTTACTACGTGTTGACCTGTAGTTCAGTTTGACTTATGGCCAATGAGAGAGTTGGATGATGAAATAAAGTTCATGTAACTGATTACAAGGTATTGTTTAGATGTTGTACAAGTTTCTACTCATCTCTGGGTTGCTTGGAAGGTTTTTTGACCTACGCTAGTCATGTCAGAGTGTCCAGTTAATTGCAACTTCCTTTGGCTAGAGATGGCCTAAGTTCAAGTTGGCCTGTCCTTTTATTGCATTTTTTGTCTCTGAAAATACTTGAATTTTTTCCTTACTCAGTTTTTCCCCATTGTCCCCCAACATATTTTGTGTTCGAAAACAAAACTAGGTTAATTCCTCATTTTGGTGCTCGTGGTTTTTTGTGTTGTTTTGGTAATGAAGAGTGTTTCAAGGGACTAGACTAATCTCTCCAGGCCCTCCCGCAGCCCCTTCCACACGTTTGTGTGAGGTGAGGTGGCCCCAAGGACAAATTGCTGTCGAGGGGAATCGATCCCATGACCTTGGGGTCGTAAGCTCCTAGTAAATGACTTGTTTCTTTTCTTTCTCAGTATTCTTCAGAATCCGAGAATATTTTGGGGAAGATACTTAATCGACACATATCTTTAGTTTTTCCAGGTTTTGTAGAAGATCTATTGGCTGTCGCTGCTAGATGTTAGATCAATAATATGTTCTCTCTCTCTCTCTCTCTCTCTCTCTCTCTCTCTCTGATAGGCTATATCAAATTGGGGGTCCCGCAACAAAGTCGACTTCATTTCACTTTCGTACACACGGCATGTAGAAGATGTTCGAGAGGTCAGCTTCTTTATACTTAATATTTTCCGAGGCATCATGATACCTCATCTTCCTACTTTGAGTAAATCTGATGAAGCAACTGCCAGCTGATTGAGGATGTTCTATTTTCTGTCTCTTTTTTTGAGGGATCCGGCAATATGCATAGGATCTACCAAGTTACAAGGTTCTAAATCATAGGTTCTAATGTTGTGTTTGCTATTTTCAACAGCTCAGAGCTTTCATTAAAGCTCAGAATCTCCACGAAACTCAGATATTCGCCAAGGTTGAGACGGTAGAGGTATGCCAGTCCTTTATAGTAGAATAGAACTAATCATGATGGAGTCCTAATTCTTTTACATGTTGGCTGGGTAACTAACTACATGTTCCATTTTTTTGGCAGGGATTGAGACATTTTGATGAGATCCTTGAGGAAGCAGATGGTATTATCCTTTCTAGAGGGAATTTGGGAATTGACTTGCCTCCAGAAAAGGTAATGTAGCAAATGGGATTATCACCATCAACCGTGCTTTGCTGCTAACTCGATTTCTTCATTGATCATTTCTTGATCTTGTTGTTTGGTTACAAGTGAAATGTAATATTACTCAAAAGAAGACAATTGAACACGAAAGTTGGTATTATGACCATCTTCTACTAGAGTTTGGAGGGAAAATTTAATACAGCATTTAGATAATTGAGTTGTAAAAAAAGAGAACTCCTTTTACTTTTCAGCTGAGCTACCCACAGTTCTAGAGTTGGAAGCTAAATTTGTGAGGCAGTTTGTTCTAAGAGACATGATAGCATCGTGAGAGCTTTTTGTCATCTAGTGGTGGTGTCTAAGAGACATTACAGGTTATGATATTATTGGTGGTGTCTGCCTGTATGTTGGCTATCCCATCTCATATGCATATACTATAAAGGCTATAGGGGTGTTCAAGGTCAGACATAGAGGATACTTTCATTGAGCCAAAAGGAGAAAGGAAAATAGAGGACACTTTCAAGTAGCCATATCTAAGGTCAAGAAGAGAACTCAAAGTGCATTTGTTGGGGTGGTGGTGCTTATTCATCTCTAGATCTTTTAAAATTCTATTTTTCGATCTTTTTCCAGAAATCTTCCCATTGCTGAGTGATTATTTCCTTAGTAACATCTCAATTGTATCTGTAGGTTTTCTTGTTTCAGAAGTCTGCCATTCATAGGTGTAACATGATTGGAAAACCTGCCATTATTACTCGAGTTGTCGATAGTATGACTGCAAATCTACGGCCAACTCGTGCGGAAGCAACAGATGTTGCCAATGCTGTTCTTGATGGTTGGTAACTTAATTCATTTGAACGTTATTGGGTAGTTTGCTTATATCTCTATGTTTAATTATCCTTGTTTCTTATGTATGTTCTGTAAGGAGCCGATGGTATATTATTGGGACCAGAAACACTTCGGGGCATGTATCCGATTGAGGCTATAAAAACTGTGGGGAGAATTTGTGCTGAAGTAAGTATTTATTATTGAGATGTGTGTTTTAATAAACTGGAAAAATTCTCACGAACTTGTTCATTCTGGGCCAATATCTAGAATTTAGGACAATGCTCATCCTCTTCTACAAGATTGTTGATCACTAACTCATCTAAATGCTTAAGCTAGTAGAGAAGGACAATTTTATCCTATAAATCCTCAATGCGCCCTCTTACATGTAGCCAAGCTCTTTCCATAAGCGGGTTAAACAACTGCAAATTTTTTAATTATCAGGTCAGGGGTGTGGTTTGAACACAGAAATATATTGCCTGCTATGATTCCTATTAGATTGATAACCACTAATTTATCTAAAACTTAAGCTATTAGAAGGGGTAACTTTAATATCTATACTGTCAACATTTTTCCTTCTGGTACCAGGGGAATAAGTTTTTCCTGAACCCATAGATTCATGAATTGCTGTAACAACCGGTAGGTGTCTTCATCCTCTCATTACCATCGATAATTTTTTTGGCTTTGGCAACCATTGTGCTCTATATTGGATACCATACTACGATGCATCCCACTAGGAAGGATTTTGTTACTTTTACAACGTTAAACGTCTTTCGAATGTAGCTGCTTAGAAAAAACCTGGGTTGCAAAAGCCTTTCTTTCTTTTTTAGAGTTCTGTACTAGTTATAAACTGGAGATATGTATGATGTCAGCATGTTACCCACTATATGTTCTGGTTTTGCTTATACAGTTAAGTCTTCTCACTTCAATTAAATAAAGGTGCTCCTTGTAGGCTGAAGTTGTTTGTAATCAGTCTCTTCAATTCAAGAGAGTAGCCAAACATGTTGGAGAGCCAATGTCTCATGCAGAATCTGTAGCGTCATCAGCGGTAATTGTGACTATGGTCTTCTCTCATAAGCAACTTATATATCCGATAATTCAGATTAAACAGCAATCGATATGAGTTCTTTCTCCTTTTTTGAAGGTACATACAGCTACTAAAGTCAAGGCTGCCATGATTGTCGTGTACACTTCATCCGGCGGAGCAGCAAGGTGCTCATTTATAATAAAGTATCAGACTGTGCTATAAATCAAAAGGAGACACAAATATATGTCAAATATGATATCCCATAGAAATTGGATGTACAATACTTTGGTGGTTGTATAAACAATCCGTTCATTGTTTCTGCACGTTTATATCCCTTCACTGTTAGACCAATCAAACACATAAGGATTGGCTAATTAACCATGATTTGTATTGACAGGTTGATTGCAAAGTACAGGCCATCAGTGCCAGTATTTGCTGTTGTCATCCCTCGACTCAGTACGAACTCATTGAAATGGACTTTCACTGGTTCATCACAGGTTGCTTCAGCTCTCTCCTCGAAGTTTCTTGCCAAAAGAATAACTTGAAATTGACTGAGTTGCTTTAAAACCTTGACATCCTCTGAACTGAGAACATTATATGATCTTTAACCTCAATTGGTCTCCTTGGTACAGGCTAGGCAATTGCTTGGTGTAAGAGGAGTCTACCCTATTTTGGCCAGTCCTAATGTGGTAAAATTTATGTCTTTCTTCTTCATACAGAAATATTACTCGTTCTCTTGTATCTTCTATGGATTTACACCTTGCGAAGAACAAGGGGTCGGTCAAGTACGATTGGATGATAAGAACTAATATGCACTTTTCATAGTCTCGAGTTAATTTTCCAGCCTTTATAACCATACGACTCTAACTAACTACTTTTTTTTACTACTATCCATTTTTGCAGGCTACCTCAGGTGGTTCTAGTGAAGAATCTGGCTTGAAACTTGCCCTTAATCATGGAAAAACTATGGGGTTACTGAAACCTAATGACCAGGTGGTTGTCTTTCAAAAGATTGGGGATTCTTCGGTTGTCAAAATCGTTGTATTTCAAGACCAGCTATACAGTTAATCCTAACTGCTGTGTACTCTTTTTTTTTTTTTGACAAACCTTGTCAGTATTTCTATTTCTCATGTATGCTGATGTAAAGGAGTCAAAGGCACCTGATCACAGCTCACCTGATCACAGCTCCTCAACAGATTCAGACACGTCAGCTTCTTAGTTAGTTGGTTATTTGTAATTAGAGTTGGTTAGTTGTATAGTTACATATCTGAGGCTGTCAATGCTACATTCCATTTCCTTCTTTTATGGTGTACTATCACGATACTCAGGTCTGTTCCCTGAGTTTCCTGTCAGCTATATTTATCCACCAGGTTCGTTCACGGGTAATGTGGAAGGAGTTAGCAAGCGTATGGTCTTCTTCGTAGCGTTCAAGGGTGCTTTAGTTGTTATACACAACAGCTGATATAGCTCTTGTACTCTCTTGATTTGAACCATAGTTCTAATTAGCAGGAGTGGTGGATGTATTCAAAATACACAGTTGGGGAGCTACGTATCTATCTACGTGTCTTGGGTTCTTTTATCTGTTGCTTGATTGATCTCCGTGCGTTCTGTGTCTTGATTTGGGAGACGACAAAACAAATTGGAGAAATGCTAGGCGCAAAGAAAATGGGCAAAGAAAATACCCTTAAAGTGTAGTGAATCTGAGCCGTTCATGTACACTTTAATTGTATTTTCTTTACCAATTTTCTGTCTCTAGCACTCCTCAACAAATTGTGATTCAATTGCGTAGCGTGTGTGATTATTGACATATATGTGTGCGGGTGAAGAGGGTATGAGCGTGGGGGAGGGACAAAGAGAGAGAGTGTGCTAGGGCACTTTGGCCTAACTTTTTGACGATCTTTTTGGCAAGGCCTTTTTAGTTGTTTTCCTTAATTTTTATTTGATTTGAGTAAAACTTTGACATCTCATCGTTTATCTCAATGAGAGGAATCAACAAAATATACAAATATAGATCAAAATTGGATATAAGATGACGAAAAAAGGTCAGAGGTCCCCTACGCCAAATTTTTCGTGTACTCATGTACCAAGTGATCCTGCGACTTAAAACCACTTGGTACGTGGGTACACCGAAATTTGAGTACAAAAGTCCTTGATAGACGGTATTTCTTAAAATGTTGATCGGTGAGTAAATGTTTCATCAATGACATAGCTTTAGATTTGAGAGGCATAAAATAGCCTTTAAAATTTGAGTAAGGGTCTGAGTCTACCTTAATTTGAGTAAAACTCATTTTGATATATGTTTGTAGGGGTGAGTAAAAAATCCGTCAAACTGTGAATCCAGTCCAAATCATTCCAAACCGAATGGTTTGGTTAGGTTTTTCAGTAGTGTAGTTAGTTTCCGGTTTAAAAAATTTAGAAACCGTTTTAAATGGTTTGGTCTGTGGATTTACGTTAATGGTTTCTGTTCCAAACCGATCCGATCCGTATATAGATATAATATATATACATATAACTCATTTAATTTAGATACACCAAGTATACATGAAAGTTATAGTCAACTAATTTTCTAGATTAATAATTTATTCAATCCACCATCTTATTCATTATTCATTTACTATCAAAATTATTTAGTATAAATTTCTATATATCACAACCCATTACTATAATCTCAAAAGCACATAATATATAGATATATAATGCTTCATTTAGTGAATATTGATTCGACGGCTCAATTAATTCCTAAATTTTTTTATAAATAAAAACCAATTCTTAGTTTATTTCCGCAATTTTGAGTACTTTACATAGTTTATGAAGATGATATCTCAATTTCTAGTAAACTGTGGTTCGAAACCGAAACCGAAACCGAACTGTTGTCTAATGATTTTGATTGGTATGGTTCCACACTTTTTTGGGATTGGTTTGGCTCTCCAAATACATAATCCGTATGTAGTGGTTTGGTTTTTGATTAACTATAAAACTGAACCAATCCGGTCCATGCTCACCCTATAGGTTTGGGTCAAGCGTTGTAATTGGTTCAAAGGTATTTTTACTCCAATTCGGAGTTTCAAGCGAAAAAAGGAAGAACAAATTGGGCCCGGATACGCTCTTATTATTTATTATTGTTGCATTGATAAGGTTGTTTTTAGACTTTGTACATTGGAGTGCTTTCCACTTTCCGCCCAACAGTGCCAACCGAGGTGGAATTCCAATTCAAACAAGAAATACCGGTTCCAACCACCAATGTTGTAGCCGAGATGGCCAAACGAGTAGGGGTGATACCGGTTCGGTTTCAACCGATTTGGGTGTATTTTTCGGTCGAAACCGGTTATCCGGTTTGAGATTTTTAGAAATCGGAACCGGTTGAAATAAACCGGTCCGGTTTCGACCGGCTTAACCGGTTTCAGTCCGGTTTATCCGGTTTTCATTCATGGGCCATATTGGGCCCAACACATTAAAAAATTTACAATTCAACCCATAAAATATCAACCAAAAATATATAATTCAACCCTTTTTTTTTGGTCCAACAAAAAAGGATCAATTTTGAGCTCAATACATAAAAAAAAAACTCATAAAAACATAATTAAGCCCATAAAAACAATTTTTATATAATAAATATATTTATTAGACCAATATATACCACAAAATATCAACTAAAAATCCATAATTCAACCCCTCCCCTATGTTTATATATATATATATGTATATATTATACATATATATAACCGGTCCGGTTTCAACCGGTTTTTAGAACACATAAACCGGATTGAAATTATTTTTCCGGTTTATAAAATTTTATAAACCGGAACCGGATCGATATTATTCAACCGGTTTAAAAAATTCGGTCCGGTCCGGTTTTTCCGGTTTCGATCAATTTTCCGGTTTCGAGTAACAGCCCTACAAACGAGCATGGGTGAGAGTTCCTCCCTCCCTCACGGTGTTGCGGGTAGTTGGGTCCTTGAACCAGATGTTGTGTAAAGGATTGGGTTCGACTCGCATCTAGTGGGGTTATAGTGACGGATTATCCTCTTTCGGATAATGACTAATTCGCAAGAACATCCTGTGGTGACGACTTTAATCAATGTAGATAGTAACAACTGAACATTTCATGGAACGAAATTGCCGGAAAAAGCTACATGGTCGCCAATTCCCATCCACAATGGTTAAGAGATTCTACGCCCGTGGAATCAAATTTCCAGTACGGAGGATTTGAGGGGATTCCACGAGCTTCTCTGTGTGGAACTTAAAGAAAAGAAAAGAAAGGAAAGAAAAACTAAAATTTTTTCCCCTCTTATTGTTTGGTTGGTTGGAAGAGAAAGAGAGAAGAAAATTTTCAGTTTTGTCAATAGTAAATTTTCCTTCTCTTTTTTCTCTAATTTTCTCCCATTTTATTTATTTTTTCTTTCTTTTCTTTTCTATAGATTCCAAACAAAGAGTCCTCTATACCCAAATTCCGCTATACCTATGTTTTCTTTACATTTCCAGCCTAACCAAGTTGGCTGTACAACAGCCGTGCACAAATGGCTTTTGCGTCCGTCTCGGGTCTCGCCAAGGTAATCGGAGCCGTTCATTTTGTTCAAATATCTTGTTTAGGGTTCCCTGTAAAAAATCTTCTTAAACAGTTACTGGTAAGAGTGTTTACGAATCATTCAACATTGCTTCAGAAATTTAGGATAAATTCTAAAGCAAAAGTTGTATGATTCGTAAACGCCCTTAGCGATATCGAATTGAGATGATTTTTTATATAGACATTACACAAAATATATATTGATCAAAATAAACGGCTCCAATCATATTTGTAAGATCCAAAATGAGTGCAAGATGAATTTGTGCGTGGCTGCTGTACCCTTAGCATTTCTGTAACAATAAAAACACATCAATATATGGGTGCGCCAAATTTCCAAGTTTCATCAAATAATCGAATGTCAATAAAACACATCGATACATGCGTACCAATTTTTCGGTACAACAGTGCAGTTTCCAATTTCCTTCCAAACTGCTGAGTCCTGACTATCCGTCTACCCCACCTTGCGCATTACTCCTAAAACCCAACTAGGGCTTTACTTTTCCCCCTCTGCAATGGCTTCTTCCTTGTCTATTCCCACGTTTTTACCTTCCCCTTCCCCTGATCACCAACATCATGTAATTCTCTCTCTCTCTCTCTCTCTCTCTCTCTCTCTCTCTCTCATACACACACTGTTCTATATCTACACACACAGTCATCGGCGGTTTGGTTTTGGGGGATAACATTACTTGAGATATTGATTTCTGTACGTTAATACAATTTTACAATTAGGAATACGTAAAATTCGTATTCAGTAGAGTTGGATACGTATTTTTGGGCGCACAGGATGTGAAGTGTTTGCATCTGATTTCGTCTTTTGGGTGGATTTTTTTTAGGGTTTTGCGAAAGCAAATTTTCGGACGGGTTTGGGGTTCACCGCGAAAAAGTGTGAATTTGAGTTGAACTGTTCGAGAGAGAAAGAGATGGATGTAAGCACGTCGGCTTCGGCTTCCGTTGATATTGTTGCTGATTGCTTTCATGGTTTGTGGTGTTCATTACTTTCTAACAGGATAGTGTGTGTATTTTTTTCTTATGTAGGAGTATTTGGAATGTCTAAAAAAAAATGTTTTTCATTTTCGGTGACTTTCTTTTAGTTATTGGTAAATACCTCTTTTTTTTTTTTTTTTTTCTTCTGAATTTTTTCGTTTGTACCTCGAGGAGAAATCAGAAAAGTAAAAGAAATATAAACAAGTCTAGTAAAATCTCAAATAAAGACAAAAGAACAAACAAAGCTAAAATTTTTGGGTAGTGAACGCTTTGCCTGGTTACTCTCGTTAAGGCCAACTGACAAAGTGGAAACTTTCTGATTAGAATTTGAAGAACTTTAATGGAGACAGACAAATTCGGACAAAAAAAAAAAAGATTTTATAGACATACCAAACACGACAATAGATTGTGATTGCAATTTGATTAATTGATACAGTTGAATGATTGTGGTAGGGGTGGATACTTTGGAGAAAGAGCCGAGTGTCTCGACAATGTTGTTGAATTTTGAGAACAAGTTTGATCCTTTTGATGCATTGAGCACCCCTTTGTACCAAACAGCCACGTTCAAGCAGGTAAGTTGACTCACACATTTCACTTGCTCTGCATTTTGTTTTCAGAATCTGAGATATCGTCAGAGTATAGCGAGATGGAATCATGGAAAATTTGATGCCTTATGCCACCTCCGAAATGCTCTAAAACACCTGTGGCAGTGGAACTAGATGTATGCACCATATATTGGCCAATTTGCTACTGATTTCAAAGAGCTTTTGCTTGGATTTGTATTTGAATGCGCATTTTCGCTAGAAAATTTAAGGTTTGTCATTTGGATCAATGAAAGTGGTTTTCTTTCTTATATACGTGGGTCACATGAAAGGGCAACATTATTCTCTTCCCCGCAACATAGATTGGAAGGTTGTGCATGTGCTAGCTGGTACGCATTCCAGGACTAAAAATGAATGTCAATGGCTTCTGATGTTTTTTCTCCTGTAACTACTGAAATTGTTGTTGTCCATGTTTTTGTTGCATCTGTTGATAATTCATTCCTGTTACTGCTACTTGCAAAAAGGAAAGAGAAATATAGTAGTCGGTACATTCTTAGCCTTGTTGACTGCCTTTACCGCACCTCCCCATCCGTGCGGCTGTGGATGCAGCTATAGAGGCCTTGAAGAGTTCCTGTGGAATAGGATATATATTTTGATTTTGCATGGTACTTTTATGGACCATCAACTATTGCCTGTAGATATTTTTCTTGGCATTTTGTTCACATGATATCTTATTTCACATCTTTGTTTACCTTTGCTTGTGTTACCCTGTTCTGCAGCCTTCAGCAACAGAAAATGGCCCTTATGATTATACTAGAAGTGGAAATCCTACAAGGGATGTGTTGGAAAGGTCTGATTTGCTTGTTGCTAAGGAAAGTTGAAATGTTGTTGCTGTATACTTGATAATGAAAAAACGAGTAATGACTGCTGTATAGTATTCCGCTGTAAGCATGATTTTATTTTCCTGTTCTCAGCCTCCTGGCAAAGCTTGATAAAGCAGATCGAGCATTTTGCTTCACCAGTGGAATGGCTGCTTTGGCTGCTGTTGCTCATCTTGTTGGAACTGGTTTCTTCCCTTCTCTTCTACGTCTACGCACTTTGCTGACGTCTACTATTTAGGAAGTCCTCGTCAATTAATATATTGTGTAAATTGAATTTTACGTTTAGCTATTAGGGTTTCAAGTTTCAATGAATGATCAATTGATCATGTGCATGCCAATTCCTCACTAGGGGTACCTAATCTGTCCTGGGCATGGTTCTTGGTGTATTCATCACAATCTTGCTGGTTTTAGGCTTCGTTAATGTTTAGAACTTAGCAAACAGATATCTCTCATTCTTAACTTTGCACTGTATCATTCATAAGAAGAAAACTTTTCTTTGCCTTCAGCATAAGGCACTGTTTTGCTTGTTTTCTTGTTAACTGGTGGCTGCGTCATAACAGGTGAAGAAATTGTTGCTGGAGACGATATTTATGGTGGCTCTGATAGATTACTGTCACAAGTAATTCCGAAGACAGGAGTTATGGTGAAGTTAGTATTGTCGTCTCACACACAGTCTTTTTCTGTAATAGGTGACGGTAAGTAACTCTGTATCTTACGTGTATTACATGCAGACGTATAAATACAACTGATTTAGATGAAGTAGCATCTGCAATTGGTCCGTGTACAAAGCTTGTGTGGCTGGAGAGTCCAACCAACCCGAGACAACAAATATCTGATATACGTGTAAGACATGTTAATTGAACACTGCAAAATCATGATTATTTTTAGTTGTTGTATGTGGTTACTGACCGAACAAATGAGGTAGATGTGCTGACCGTGATATCTGCGAATATTTTGGGCTTGGTAAATGTGGAGTTCTGCATGTTTTTTTTTTTTGATCGGCAAAAGAGATCTTCATTATCATAATGATAACAAATGAAATCATTACAAGAAATGCTTTGAGAGAGCTTCGAAGAGGTCAAAACCCTCCTAGTGGTGCAACTCATAAAAACTTGGCCTACCCCTCAGCCTCTCAATTTTTTAAAAATAAGATGTCAAAATAAACAAAACACAACATTGGTGATAAGACGCCAACAGAAAACCAAAACATTTTGTTTATTTTGTTATCTTATTTGGGCTTTATTTGCTTAGGCCAGCGATGTATTTGGGCTTTATTTGTATTATCTGGGCACTTTTAGGCCATCTGGTGTTTTGGGCTTTGCCCCTTTGTTTGGGCCTTGTCTCTTATGTCTCTTATGGATGTATTTTCCAACCCTTGGTTGGAATCCCCTTTCCCCCTTCCCCTTAATAAAATGTTACTTTTGCCAATCAAAAAAAAAAAAAAAAGAAGAAAAAAACAGAAAACCAAAACATAATGTTATACTTATGTTTCTGCATGTTAATGTACTAGGGAATTTTTGGCACCGTTTGAGTATACCTCATGGTAAACATTACACATCTTAATGTTATACTTGCAGGAGGTTTCTAAGGCAGGGATCAGGAAAACCAGGGTTCCTTGTACCATAACTATACTGATAGATATTTAAATGCAACATTTGTTTGAAAAAAAAGAAGAAAAGAGTGTCCTTTTTACTTTAGAATGGATATTAGGTTCTAAACAAAATAGAAATTGTGATAGAATGCATGACAAGTTGTTCCTTGGTAAGTTTTCAGTTGTATTTCTACTAGTAGTCTACTAAAGACGTCCCATAACACATCACTTTGGTTCGTTTCTTTGTTGTTGCAGCAGTTGAGAGTAAAACAATTACCATTAAATAGTTCAATTTTCATGTTTATTTTGGTCGATGAAGAAAGAGACAAATTCTTGTTTGATTATACAGGTTGTTTTGTTTTCTCCGTATGTGGGAGATAGTTATATTTTGCCCCTTTCCTGTTTCTTATGTATTATGACCAAAGGCATCATGAATTCTTTTGTGCCAATTTGTTACTTAAGGCCCCATTTGGTTCAAAGAATATTTTTTTTTGAAATCAAAAGGCACCTTACCTTACGGTTTGGCAGTTTGGCTCTAATTTCTGTTGACCTGAAGGTGGTTTTAGACACCGATAGGATTTGCTGTTGTCCCGAAGGTGGGTTTCACTGTTATTTTGTGATATAGGTCTTATGTTCATATATAGTATGAAGTTGGATGACTTTAGCTGCTAATTTGGTTGTAATAAACTTTATTTGCTATCGTGAAGCTTTATTCATTTATCAATTTGCATAACTCTCCACCTAACACAAGCACACACACAAAAAAAGAAAGAAAGAATGTGCGTGCATGGGTACAAGCATGCCCTTCTTGATATTTAACACTTCCCATCTTTCTGACATTAGGCCCTAATAAGATATTGCCAAGTCTTATAATCAGTGTATACTATTTTCCATGTGGGCATCATTTCAGAAAATAGCAGAGATCGCTCATGCTTATGGTGCGCTTGTGTTGGTGGATAACAGCATCATGTCGCCTGTATTGTCCCAACCATTAGAGCTTGGTGCAGGTATTAAAATAGAGTGCCAAGGATGTAATTTATTAGCGATTTTACATGCATGACATCTCTCCTCAACGTGTTATTAATAGTTGTTGCTTCCTCTATTTTTGCAGATATTGTTATGCACTCAGCTACTAAATTTATAGCTGGACATAGTGATGTCATGGCAGGGGTGCTTGCTGTGAAAGGGGAAAGGTTGTACCTCTTACAGTCTTATCCTAATTTACCCCCTGAAGGCTGGTTCTCTTGCTCATGTATACTATTATATACTTAGTGTTGAGATGTGAAGACAATTTTAGAGTTGCACTAAAAAATGACCCGGAAGGTTTTGGGTCCCGCCCAACTCAGGTTTTAGCGTTTTTTAGGGTTTTCTAGTATTAGCTTGCTTGCACATATAAAAGCAAAGCTAGGGCTGCCTCCTTTTGTAACTCTGACATATTTTCATCATAGTGAAACACCCCAGCACCCCGTGGACAATCAGCTTAAGTCGGAACCATGTAATCTCTGTGTCTTGTTCTTTTCTTGCTTTATACTCCCTCCGTCCCATAATGTTTGGCATTTTCAGGAATGCGTGCCATTTTTAAATTGCATATATCTTTCAATCCATAATGTTTTAGGCAATTTTTTGAACTTTGTATAATAGAACAAATTATCAAACAAGATCCATATTGCTTATAAAAAAATATTATGGATTAAAAGATATTGTTAATTTTTTCATAAGGCTGGAATAGTGTAAGTGCCAAACATTATGGGACGGAGGGAATATTGTTTTCTGTTCTTGGTTTGTTCTTCGATTGTGTGCGTTTGCTTGTGGGTTTGGACATTCGAATCCCCAACACTTAGTTGTGGTAGTAGGTTATTTGTCTCAATAAACAAAGATCTTAGGTTCATTTGGAAGGGCGTGGGTGCCAAATTTTGTTATCCGGGATGTAAGAACATGCTTTCGTAGTTTAAATTAACTCGTGACCTTGTTTTGGATAGGTATTGTTGACCTTCAAGAATAGATAGAAGGTTCAAACTAAGTTTTTAGAGTGTGGCAATGATGTGATAGGCCTTGCCCATGGTTTTAAGTTGCAGTAATGGTCGGCGTAAAGCTCATGGTCTTGAATAATGGATTTCAGGAGTATTGGTCAATTTGTAATGGGAAAATGGTGAAAAAACCCATTGATACACGTGTCCTAACCTTGTTAATACCAAGTTGAGTGTTTTTGGAGGTTTTTAATCAAAATTTGACTCTTACAAGTAGTTAAGAACTAACATTGAATTAAGCATCGCGTTTTAAGGGTACGTATTTTGATATTTCAGAGGGAACTATCTAACTAACTAGAAATGGTTCTAGAATAAATAGTTTAAGAATAAAGAAAGCGAATGCAAACATCTATTGCTACATTGATGCAAATATCATAACAATAGCACAGCAATACACGTTACGCAGTGTGAAGCTTTTTCTAGTGAAATTCAGCATTAAGCTCACAGAGACATGAAGTAGGTACTGTAAGACAACATGAGGTGTTTGAGAACAGCGGAAAAGGGGAAGAAAAAGAAAAAACCATGAGATGGGGGCATCAGCTGAATGGTAGCTATCACAATCTTAATCTCAAGCAAAAAAGTGAAAAAGGGAAACCAGAAAAATAAACACACTGTAATTTTGACATTTGTTCATCCTGAGGTTTTTTTTTTTTTTCCTTTTCCTTTTCACAAGGAACATTTTATGCAGACATATTACCACATTTGAGTGGATTTCTGCATGATTTTTCATGTGGCACTTCTCACGTCTGATTATGGAATGGGTACCATTTTCTAATCCTCTACCTGCTATGATAGAAGCACGAGGTTGCTGTCCAGTGCGCAGTACTAGTTTCCAAAATGTTAGAGAGATCAGATCTTCATTACTCGTAACTGTTTGGACGATGTGACTGATTATTGGAATGAAAGAAGGCTTTTAACCCTGTCTTAATTTGTTTTGATAGATTGTTGCTCATGCTTAACACTCTGCTTAAATAGTTTTGATTCTTTCAGGCCTTACATGGACAAGATTGTCCTTTGTTGTAAGGATATCTAGAGGGCCTATCTTTTGGCCTATATTGTTTTCATTCAGTTTATAGAAGAATGCTTGGGTACGAGACTATGTTAACATGGAGTTGGGTTTCAGTAATGGTGCAGCCGTGCAGGGTGTGCCCACAAGTCAGACCTTCCTAAACCCTTCTTAGGATGTAGGGTGTGTTTGCAAAAGTCAGGTGTGGTATGTGGACTTGTGTCTACACGTCGTTTCATTTATAGTCTAATATTCAAACATAAACTGGTGTAATAATTTAGCAAATGTGCTTGATATTATATGGGTTTTAATGGGGAAAAATGAGATTTTTCTCTCATTAAAGGTTACCTACTTCTTCAAACATTAGTACAATTTAGAGGATCCTAGAGTCTAATTTGCTTATGAGTTTTGGACACATCTCATACCCTTACCTTTGACATATCCGGTGCATTTGAGAAAATAAAAAAGTCTATGCATGTCGTGAGCACTCTTGAATTGGCAATTTTCTGGAAATCTGACTCCTATACAAGTATACCTTGCCTTTTCTTGTGGGAATGTCAACTTATTACTGGAGATTTGTTGCCTGTCCTTTTTATTTTATATCAGATTAGCAAAGGACTTGTATTTCCTACAAAATGCTGAAGGCTCCGGGCTAGCTCCGTTTGATTGCTGGATTTGCTTACGAGGTATAAAGACCATGGCCTTGCGCATTGAAAAGCAACAGGTGCTCTGCTTTAAACCTGTCATAGAGCATTGCATTAACGGAACTTTATTTTCGCATTAAATTCATGTATGAATTAACTGCTTTCTACAATCATGTTTTCGACCTCCTGCACTTATTGGATTAGTTGTAGAATTGATATGGTTGTATTAGCTACCAAGGAATATAGGGACAGCAGTGAATATCCAGTGATTATTGATGCTATAAAGTGTTCAACTGTCATATTTTTGGCCAGATGGTTTAAAGATGAACTCAAATCCTTGGGCTTTTAGTATATCTACACAAACAGAGATGCTATTGATCTTAAGACAGGCTCTAAACTGCTAAGAACATGTTTTTGTCTTTCAGGTGCATTGCCGTTGGTTTTTCCAAACTAACAACACCTTGTAGTATTATACTGAGTATAAATTCATGTGGGCTGTGGCCACAGAAATAGTTGTCTTTCAAGTTTCTTAGCGACGGAAAATGTTTGCGACTGCGAAAAATTGGGAACATCACAGCTTACGGTAGTTTTGATGTCAATTTGGAGAGTTTCTCTTTCAGCAACAAACTTGAAAAGAGTTTAACATACATCCTGTCTCTTTTTGCTTATACATTTTGTAAAAGGGATAATTTGAATGAAACATAATCCTACTGAATCGAAAAAAAAAAAAAAAGCAGAACAGAAAGAGCAAAACTTTGCATAGTTTATTCGGGAAAAACTAGTGATAGCACCTTTGAAATGTGGTTAGCAGTAATATTTGCTCATCAATGCGAGTGGCCCTTTGAAGATAGTCATGCTGTAGAACCAGAAGATTTGGCTGTGATCTGATCATACCTTACTTATGTTTTAAATATATTCATGATGCTAGTGTTGTTTGTTTTATATCACGGCTCGTTTTTTCCCCTCCCGCCTTAAATGACTGCTTTTGACATCATGGCCAGGAGAATGCACAGAAGATTGCTGAGTTTCTCTCTTCCCATCCTAAAGTGAAAAAAGTTAATTATGCTGGTCTTCCTAGCCATCCTGGACGCTCTTTACATTATTCCCAGGTATTGGCATTGTATGCAACTCTTATGTTCATACTGCTTGACCAGATCGCCCCTCCTCTCATGTAGTTTTTATCCTTATTTTCTCTGCTGCCCACTTTTTGCAGGCGAAGGGTGCAG
Source organism: Rhododendron ovatum (assembly GCA_019656835.1). Classification (NCBI taxonomy): domain Eukaryota; kingdom Viridiplantae; phylum Streptophyta; class Magnoliopsida; order Ericales; family Ericaceae; genus Rhododendron; species Rhododendron ovatum. Next base: position 5,609,651 of record CM033791.1, read on the forward strand.
GATCTGTACTCAGTTTTTTGACAGGATCAATTGCCCTCTCTAAGCACATTACCGAGACCACCAAGTATTTCACCATAGCTGTTAGTTTTGGTAACTATTCTCCTCACTTAATCTGGCCAGTTCGACCAAATTTCTATGCTCTTCATTCCCATGTGCCTTGTTCGTCACATGATCTTATAGTGCTTTTGGCTACCTGTGATTTACTATGACAGGAAGCGTGAAGTCCCTCATCAGCATGCCTTGCTTTATGTCGCATGCAAGCATACCTGCTGCAGTGCGTGAGGCCAGAGGTTTGACCGAGGATCTTGTTCGTATCTCGGTTGGGATTGAAGATGTAAATGATTTGATTTCTGATTTGGATAATGCACTTAGAACTGGACCTTTGTAGGTGCTTGAGGACATTCTGTCGAAGGATATCCAGCATGTCAATGTGGACTTGTATACTACGATATCCTGCTCTGGAGTCTCCATAAAAAGGGAGGTTTCGGTGTTTGTACTCAGCAAGGAAAACCTGTTTCGATTGTGACTTGCCTTTTTATGGCCAGGAGAAGTGTTTTTTTTTTCTCAATAAGCAATATATTTAGTCCGTGATTATGTATTGGTACCTTTTGCTGTGAATTTTGCCTCTGTCGGTGGATATTGTCTGTGTAGTTTTTTATCTTGTTCTTTTTATGCTGCAAATTCATTTGAGGTGCCAAAGGAAATCTAATCAGTGTCTTATGTTGGCTTAGCCCTGGGAAACTACAGAAAGTTTATACCCACTGCTCAACTTTTATCGCACCCTAAAGCTCTCAATCTCACCATCCATTGAAGAGGTTTTAAAAAACTCTACAAACTCATCCCTTGAAGAGGTTTTTTTTTTTTTTTAGATCCGGATGATTAATTGTTGAGACGGACGGTAAAATATTGAGCGGTGAATATTAAACTAGGTACTGATGGAGTAGTTTTGCAAAGCTCCTGAGCCTCTATGGGCCCAATTTGTTACTTATAGTATTTGTCAACTTTATTGGTTTATATTGTACTCTCTCCGTCTCTAAATAAGTATCCAGCGCGCAAACTTAGGCTTTACAGAAGATGCATATTTTTCGTTAAAAAATCAAATTTTTTCTCACAATCTAATAGAACTCATTGCTATCTTTTCATTTGTGAATTTTTTTTATTTATTTAACAAAACAAATGTATTTTTTTAAAGGCCTAGATTTATGTGCCGGACACTTATTTAGGGACAGAGGGAGTAGCAAAGATTCCGACTGCCATTACTTGGGGATCTTAGGCAATAGTACAGTTGTGTATTGTGGCCATGGTTATGCTTGTTAAATTCTTATAATCTTTCTTTCACACACACACATGATGTTTTTCTTTGATGCCAAAAAAAAATAGTCCCCTATCATACATTCATCTGGGTCTGTTAAATTAACTTAGATATATATTTTGAGCAAACTTCACTTATGCCTCCTGTAAGTTGGATGTGTGTAAATACACCCCCTTACGTTATACTTTGTTGCATATGCACCCTTTGTGCTTTCATAGAGAATTCTATTTCTCTGAATCAAGAAATAGCTAGAATTTCTTTCTGTGAAAGAAATACAACTTCTCTCAAAGAATATGAAAGAATCTATTTGTCTCAAGGAAAAAAAGAAGAGAATACTGGTTGGTCCACATTAAATGTTGATCAATAGAGATTTGATTGACTTATTTATCGGGAAAAAAAGGGGATCCAGCACTTGACTTGTCAAAATCAATTTACCTTTACATAAATTAATCCTTCAAATTTTCACCCGAAAAAAGGCCTATTTTTTTACTTGTTAGAGGATAGTAGGGATGAGATCATGAGATCATATAAAGGGTATAAAGAAGAGGGCCTCACGAGGCACCATTTAATTTTTTTGTTTCACGGCAGGCACCACTTAGTTAAAGAATCCACAACTTCTTGTTTGGTACGTGTTTACCCAAAAGGGAAAAGGAGATCACCTATTCCATTACAAAAGACAGAGAGATAAAAAGTGCATATTATTTAGGGAAACGATAATGCCAAAACTGTTTTTGTTGGTGCCAAGACGCTAGACATCTGATTTTAAAGAAACATCACATAAACACCTAGCGTATTAAGAAACATATCAATAAAACCCCTGCCGTCAACCTCAGTCCAAAAACAAATGGACGGAACTGTTGACATCTTTAATATGAAATTTGTTTCTCTCTCTAGTTTTGCTACCCACACAATTTTTTTCACATATTAAGTATTTTTTTGTGGGCCCATTTTTGGGTCTCACACAAATGATTCGATCCGTTATTAATTCTATTTTTTTTTCTGATCGGATCATTTTTTAGACCCAAAAATGGGCCCCACAAAAAATATGTGTAATTATAATAAGTGGACTTTACCCTTCATTGTATTCGGTATCCGTCTCTTCAATTATACGGAATAAATAATTTTGTTGCAGATTAAAAAAAAAAATAGGACCACTTCATTTGGACATTCGTGATATTATTCTAGGATTCATAATCTTCCGTACAAAAATTCATAGCATACGTAAACTAATTCATAACATCAATCTTGAAATCATGATTTTTGCTTCTTTCGGATTTTTGTCTTTACATTATCACATGAGTTTTTAGGTAAACATTGTGAATCTTATCCATATATATTTTTGATAACGCAAGTTTTCGGGTCCGGTTACGTGTACCTCAACTAATCTTGAAGACCGATTTCATACATGTATTACAAATTTAAAATGATTCGAACAACACATTCCGTACAAAACAAAATTGGGGTGCATGTGCAGCGTTCAAAATTTCACTGGATATTTTTTTTGCTAATATTGTATATATCAGTGAGGGTTAGCGGGAGAATTAATTAGTTAGTCCACAAAGAGTCTAAAAGTTGTCCATAATCCTGAACCCCAAACGCCTCTGATGAGGCTCGAAGCTTGGCCTATTTGTATTGTTAGGCTCCGTTTCAGAAACCTTCTTAAAAAATAAGCAGCTTATTTCACATTTTCAAACTCAAAAATAAAGTAAATGAAAAATAATTTTTCAATTTTTTTTGCATTGTATAAAAGATCTTATCGAGATCTTCCAAACAAGATCCATATTGCATACTTTTAGATTTCAATAAACCCATAATTTTTGAGCTTGAAATTGCTTTCTTAAAAAATAAAGACTTATTTTTTGTTCCGAAACGAAGCCTTAGTCGATGGTAGGGATGAGCCATAATGGTATAGACGAGGCACCATCTATTTGTATTGTTAGTGGATAGTAGGGATGAGCCATAATGGTATAGACGAGGTACCATCTATTTGTATTGTTAGTGGAGAGTACGAGGTACCATCCATTTGTATTGTTAGTGGATGGCAGGGATGAGCCATAAAGGTATAGACGAGGCACCATCTATAATAATTAAAGAATCAAATTGCTGTTTGGTCCCAAAAAGGGGAAATGAGATCTCCACCCATTCCATTACAAGAGTCAAAAGAGATAAAAGTGCATATTCATTTACTGTATTAATTTGTGCTTATTTGCTTTTCCAACAAGAAGGGAAAAAGTACACTAAAAGTTAGCTTGTACATTTTTTTATTTTTTAGTAAATTTCCTTCTGTCCAAAATGAATCATTTGGACATTGCAAGCGGAGTAACTAGAACTGGATGCTTTCCATCTGCTTGTCTTATGTTGGCATTCAATGTTTCATCTGGAATGATGTTGTGTTTTGGGCCGTCTTGTGGTTAGGCTCATCCAATTTTCATTGAATGTATTTTTTTTCTTTCTTCTTGTAGGCCTCTTACGATATCTCGATCTCTGTTGTCTGTATTTGGTCTCACCTCGATGTACCATTTGTCGAGTTCTAATAAAATTTTATTGCCTATCAAAAAAAAAAAAAAGAGTAGCTTCGGTGGTAGCATTTATTCAACACATTTTGAACACCCGCATCATGATGGCGCATGAACAAAAGTGAAAGATCCAGAACAAAAATATGATAAAAAAAAATCTATCAAAAAGTTGAATGTAACTAAGAAACTCCTCAACCAAAACCTCAGCAACCTCAAACTCTACTCCACCAAACCCAAAAAAACCCTTCAAGAAATCCGTAGAATCGATCCAAAGTCATATAAAAACCTAAAGACAAAAACGACTAGCAACAGCTATCACAACCAGCAGCAAACAAAACACCAACGACCAAAAATGAACTCCACAAACATGCCTCCCAAAACGTACAGCAACAACACCATATAGCATCAAAGTAACCTCTCGAAAGTTGGGGGCAATCACCATCCGGGTACGCCCTCCCTTATAATATTGTGTTCCTCTTCGCCTTCTGGCACATCTGGACAGACTGCAACTGCTGTTTGTTCGATCACAATTCCAACTCGAATGATACAAACCTCACTTTACTGACTAGCTAAGACTTTCTTGAGTAAAGTCCCTGGAGTGGTTTTTTATGGTTCATCACAATAATTTGTCTCCGAAAAAAGACATCTTTGTTGGTTGGGTTCCACCATGTTCTAATTAACTGCTATAAACTTAATACAGATGGAGCTTTTAACTCAATATCAGGGGCTGCCTCCACAGGTGGGATTATTCGGGATCACCATGGCCAATGGGTTGGCGGGTTTCACAGAAACATGTGTGCTAGTTTTAGCTTTATGGCCGAAATCTTGGCTTTAAGGGATGGATTAACTTTAGCTAAAGAAAGCAATTTACATAATTTGGAAGTGGAAGTAGATGCTATGGGAACTGCTCAACGATGCTAATGTTGTGCATCATTCGCTTCGTAACATATTGCTAGATTGCAGGTTTCTGATGCTAGAGCTTGATGTGGTAGCTAGCCATCAACCATATCTATCGGGAAGCTAATCGCTGTGCGGATACTTTGGCAAATGACACCCCGGTGTGACGGTGTCGGTCGGAGATTTTCATGTGTACCCTTTTATTCCAAGTTGTATTGCTATATTCGTTTGCAAATTTAAGCGGGATTGCATACCCTAGACTTGTAAACTCTTAATTATGTTTTAATGAATCGTCTTTTAACCAAAAAAAAAAAAGTAACCTCAATAAAATAGAGGAATGCAGAAACTACACGAAGGAGACAAAAAAACCACACAAAAACTTCACACTTCTGTTCCTCAAAGCCATTTTTTTTTCTCGGCAAAGGAAAAGATTTTATTAAACTTGAATAAGGTACATCGAGTAGAAGAGAAGGGAGAACCAAAAAGTTCACCACATCTCCAAAGAAAAAAGAGAAAAGTAAAAAAAAAAAAATTACACCCAAAAATACACCTAAATCATTAGTCTTCTAACACCGTCAAGGTTCCTTTTAAAATCTCAAAGCTGTACACACAAGCCAAACCAATAATTATCCCCAAAACATCCATTAGAACACACACATAGCAATTGTCTCAGTCACACTCATAAGCACTTCATCTGTAGAATTGCAAACCTGTTACTCTGTCCTTAGCTTCATCGTCCATATAGTCATGTATACAAATGTATATTTCCTCTAATCCTTTTTAAGTGTTTAGCTTCGTAACTATAACTTATTAATAAGATATCATCATTACACTTTTTACGTCAATTTTTATCTTCATGACTAAAACACCAGAAACAGGGACTATCCAACGTAATGATAGAGGCTAGACCACTTTTCAGCCAAGTCCCATTAATTGATCATAACGATATTGTGGAAATGCTGTACATACCCAAATATATAGAAACAAAAAAAGAATCACTTTGATACTTTCTCTACTTACCTTCTATAAAGACATTATAATTACACTTTGACTCACTAATTTTTTAAAATAGAAAATTCTAGTTTTATGGACAAAATGAAAAATGTACAAACTTTTACCCACTAACTTAATTTACAAAATAGACATTTATTAAGGGACAACTCAAAATGAAATACTGAACACTAAAAAAGGGAAAGAGGGAGTATTACTTATTGGAAAATCTACTCTTGACTGTTGCTTTCTTTATCATTCGTCGTCTTGTTTGACTATTTACTTGTATTTACATGAATCAATAACTCAAACACTCTTTTTAATAAACCAAATCTAGTCTGACTTGAACGATTAATTGGTCCGTGCAAATATATGTCTTTATATATTTGCCACATTGAACAATCAAATCAGTCTTTGTTCCAGTGTTTTCCTTCATTTTTTTTTTTGAAAAAACTGAAAAATAAAAGGAAATTCTAAGCTACACAATTCCAATATCCAACGTAGATGTTCTAGCAAGGGCAGAAACAGGGATCGCGTAGTGAGCAAAGTCACTACAGAGATATAGTGGGCTATTGCAAAGTCACTACCGTACCGTTGATTACTGAGATGGACAACTGCGATTCCTTAATTACTACACCGTGTAGTGACCTTGCTCACTACAGGATCCCCGAATCCATGCGATTGACATGCAAATTAAAGGCAGTAGAAAATTCTTCAACACTAAAAGAAACTGAATACACTATATCGTAAAAACATACATATGGATTATTTTTGTCCTTCCTTTCAGAAGCCAATTACAAAGCCTCACTCCGGAGAACTTATTAAACAGGAAAAATTACAATAGGACGATACATATATGTAAAACGATAAAACCACATGACTCCCTTCTCCTTATTTCACAACACATCACAAGTAATTTATTCATTTCATCTCATTAATTCGTAGGAAATGAACACATTTTATTTATTTTTTTATTCTTTTGTGACAAAAACACACGACGGAGAAGTTTGATTACTAAAACATGCAGTGCCCCATAAGTAATCAGCCTCAATTAACCCACACGGGCACACGGATCTTAAGATTCATTCGTGATCAAGGCGCGCGCACTGGTACAAAAAGTCCAGTCGAGTATGTCGCAATCGAACTACCAGTTTCTGCAGTAACCTTGATCTGACCATTTTTCACTTCAAGTTCCACTCCCACCTGGATGTCAAGTGGTCTGAGGGGCGCGTATGCAATGGCCGAGGCAGAACCATCGGCCACATTCGCTAAAAGGTGATTAGGTATCGACGCGTAAACGGCACATTTCGATTCTTCAAAGAGAGTACCGTTTCCAGTGGTGGTAGCCACCTTAAAGGCTCCGGTGGGGCCGGTTAGAGCTTGAATACCGATGGTGGTTGCCCCTCCGTCACATGATAAGGTAATGTTGACTCCGGCAACGCTTATGGTTGGGTTGGCCGGATAGGCAAAGGTACCAGCTACCATGACCCCGCTGACCGCTACGCCAGAAATGGGGATGGCAGCTTGGGCTACAGAGGCAGTGGCGACAACGATGATGAGGAGGACGAGGTAGTTGGAAGGATAAGCTGCAACCATGTTTGTTGTTTTTGTGGTATTATTGGTTTGTGGTGTTGTATCTTGAAATGCATGGGGAAAGCCCTATTTATAGAGTGTGTGTGCAGAAATATTAGGTATTAAGATTGTGTTATGAAAAAAAAAGAAGAAGGGTGAATTCATTTATCCAACAAGTAGTGCTTGGCGCAATAACTTAAATTCAAAAATCAAATGATGAGATTTTATGCGTCAAGATGACGTTAGAGTTTCTTGAAAAATTAACACCACACTAGCTTTGGAATTTAATGCTTCAAATAGAGAAATTAATTAACATGATTGTAATTAGAGCATTCGCAATGTAATAATTAAAATTAGATAACCAAAAGTTGCCACATCATCTTTTGATTATCCATTTAAGACATTGCTAAAGTTAGCAATGTAGAGATCCACAATGTAATAATCAAAATTGGATAACAAAATCTTGCCACATCACCTTTTTAAACTACAAAATTCTAAAAACTAAATTTTTTGAAAATAATTTGAATACTCTTTTTGAAAAAAAATAACAGTTTTTTTAAAGAAAATAGTTTAGAGAAAAAAAAACAGTTTTTTTTTTTTTTTGAAAAACTGTTAGAATCTGTTTTTTTTTTTTTTTTTGTAAAAACACTTACAGAGTATAATTTTTTTTCAAATTTTTTTAAAAACTTTCTGGAAAAAAAAACAGTTTTTAAAAATAATTTTCTGGTAATATTGTTGAGAGAGAAGGTTTTTATGTAATGATGAGTGCACTTGATTGAGAAAATGTGGAGACCATTAAATTTGATTATTGGCAAAAAAGTTGCTAATTTTGATTATTCAAAAGCCAAAATTTGATGAGTTGCTAAGAGGTTGCTAAGTTTGGTTATTACAATATATGTGAGCATTTTTTTGAGCAAATGTTACTAACTTTAGCAATCTTTTGATTTTGATTATTACATTGTGGATGCTCTTAATTAACCTCCGGAAAACAGATTTACGCAACTAATTACGTACTGCTATTTATCAAGTTCAGCATGCTTGAATATTCATTCTTCTGGCCTGTTTCCAAGCTGATGGAGTTATAGGGATGATACCAGAATTTCGTGAACGCGGAGACCGAACGATGAATAACAAGATTCTAAAATTTCATGGTTCGGGAACGGTGTTTCTTCTTGGAGTGAATGAACATTTAGAACCTCACTCAAACAAGACTCGTTTTCGACCTCAAAAAGTCGTCAAGACGACATAGAAAACGCGCCACAACAACACCCACATGGGGTGAGAAAGTCCCATGCCGGAGAGAAAGACCCACACAAACCCAACAAAAAACAGCAAAAAATAACAAAACCAAAACTAGAGTGCCATTCAAGCAACTTGATCTGCCAATGACTTTCTTTTTTTTTTATAAGCAACAAGATTTTATTAAAAACTCGACAAATGGTACATCGAAAAGAGACCAAATACAGACCACAGAGAATGAGGTACCGTACGGTCTACAAAAAGAAAGAAAGAAACAAAGGAATGGAAAATTACATTCAATAGAAGTTGAATGATTCCACCAAGACAGACTATCTCAGGGTCGAACCCAATAGATCATGTATACCCGTGCTACAAGGTCTTCAGCAAAGGTTCAGCTAGCCATTGATATCAGGACCATTGGCAACAACAGCAACATCAGTTGAAATTTAAGAGTCCAGCGCAGCATGTTCAGAGCAACAATGTCCAACACAACAAATTGCAAGTAAAAGAGTCAGTGATGGATATAGGTCCAGAAGATTCCTTATCCCTCTCATCAGTACGAGTTGAATGGAGAAGTAGTCCACACCAGCTAGCTTAGCCTCAAATCAGAGAAGGCCAAAACAAATCAAAACTTAGCCCTCCAAGTCGTTGGAGTTAAAAGGGTAAACAAAATTCAGCTACACTCTTCATTGCCTCCTGAGTCCTGACTAATACCTCCAGCTCTCGATAGTCTCGATCTTAGCCCTCCAAGAAACTTAGGAGTTGACAAGAGATATATCAGAACAGAGGAGCATCTGAAAAAGCACTGATCTAATACTCTTAGCCCCTGCCGAACTTTGGAGTTGAAAGAGTATAGGAGTTTCAGCCCACTTTTTCACAACTTCTTATTCAAAACTTCAACTCTGTGTGTTCTCTTAGCCCTCCAAAACTAGGGAGTTGACAAGAGATTCTGAGTTCGCACAATCATAAAGATGGAGCAGTAACGACATGAATTATTCTCACGCAAACATTCAGATTCATCAGCATTATAATGGATATCTCTGCCAAGGCATAAAGCACTCAAAAACATCAATTGTTATTAAACCTCGTAGCCCTCCAAACTTGGGAGTTGACAAGAAATCCAGGGTATCATTAGCAGCCTAACAAGGATTCCAAATGCTTCGCCCTTAGAAAGCCACTTAGCCCTCCAAGAGACAATATTTGGATCAGTGCCAAGCCAAGAGACGACTCTTAGCCCTCCAATACTGCCTCCCCATCGTCGGTAAATCCTTAAATTCTGATTGATTGATAAACTCTTTGAATATCCTCGTACTTCTTTCCATTCTTTCACTCATAGCCTTTATCTCATTGAAGTCCCCACCAAGGCAGCATGGAATTTGAGATACAGACTTCAATTTGAGATACACAACCCAACTATGTTGGTGCCAACTGCCAAGGCTCGGACAATCATAGCGTACCCACTCAAACAAGAACAAATGAAACAATAATACTTTTCGATCGGCAAAAGAAAATTTCATATAGGTATATCATGAAGATAAAACAAGACATCGGTACAACAGGAATGGAAAATTATAGAGAGAGCTGTGAAAAGTATACAAGACTCTTCTAATACTGCTACTCGCAAAATCTCAACCTACCACTTTAACTTCTCGCAAAACAGCTGTAATATTAAGGTTGCAACACGAGACAATACACAGCAATCCTCAAAACCCCTAAGCCTTGCCATATGTTGGGAACTCTCGCCAGTTCTATTTTCCGGCACACAGATTCTCTATTCCACGTAAGCTTAGCCAAACATGACTGGTTATGTAATCTGTCAATTAGGAAATAATACTCCACAACATATCACTGACGTACACAACTAAAGAACAAAGATCTATCATGCATTATGTCCTCTTTTGTAGCCTGTTGGTATATAATTATCAACTGATACCCTTGTGAGCAATGCTACCAACACATCTTTAAACCACAACTCTGAGAGCAACTGTGTTTGGAATTGTTCCACGCACATACATACGTCCACATGTATCAAAGGGCTCCAGCCTCCAGGTGGCACAATTATACTTGGAGTTGTGTTTGTAGACCTTTTGTACCCTAATTGCTATTACTCCTTCCATTTTTTAGATGGGACATTGCTATTCCTACCTGTTCGGCTAAATAAGCCAACTGACTTATTTTTTTATTTTTATTCAAATTTTTTTCGTATTTTTTAGTTTTTCATCAATTTTTTGGGGATTATTGAATTGTCATGATGAGAAGAATCTAAAAAGTAAAAAATTATAATCAAAATCTAATTTTTTTTGAATAAAGACGAAAAAATTAACTTATTGGCTTATTTTTGTCTTTATCCAAAAACATGAGGTTTCGATCGTAATTTTTTACTTTTTAGATTCTTCTTGTCATGACGATGTAATAATCTCCAAAAAATTAACAAAAAACTAACAAATACGAAAAAAATTTGAATCAAAACAAAAAAAATATGGCAAATGACTTATTTAGCCGAACTGAAAGTCTGGAATGGAATGGGAATAGTGCTATACACCTCGTCTTTCCAGTACTTTTGCAGGGTACATCATTATAATCTGAAACCCATAGTGCTATGTCCACCTTCTATACACACCATGGGCAAAGCCAAAAATTTTGGGTGGTGGAGTTCAAAATTAAATTAGATTCATATGCACTTAAAATAAGTTGAGGCAATTTAGAGATTTTTTATGGGGTCAAAATAGCTAAATTATACATATTCTAATGATTTGGGAAATTAGTAAAAATGGGATAAAAATTATACATATCCCAAGGAAAATTTGGTAGCTAGTGGGGTCGGCCGCCCTCCCATGTACCCATGTGCCTCCGCCCCTGAATTACACACACACACATATATATATATATATATATATATATATATATATATATATATATATATTAATAAAGAGATAGTATAGTGCCTTGGTACTTTTTGTAAATGGGAGATAGTGCTAGATTGCTATATACCTCTTTTAGGAACGGGATCCAGTAGAGCAGGGGTGCCCTACAGGGGAATATAGTGCATTATTGTTTACACCATATTTCACCGCCTATCAATAATCGATCGAAATGCGGTAATTATGAGAATGCTTCATATTTTATTATTATTAAGTATTCGTATTTATTATTATTAAGTATTCGTATTAATATTAGAACTAGTATTAATATTTCTTTTATTATTGTTATTTGCATGCAGGACATTTGGCTTGCTCCTACACATGTGAAAGTTAAAAGGACACTTGTCATACTTCTACACATTTGAAGGGAAATGAGAAGTTATTTTGACAAGTGAAAGCAAATGATTGAATACGAGTGGAGAAGTTAAGAAGTTATTTCTTACGTTTGTTGTTTTCTATAAAAAGTCTTTTAATACTTTATTGTAATTTCTCTCCAACAAATCAAAGTCTAACTTTATTTGTCTTAATTTTTGGAACTACTAACCCATTTGGGTTATAATTAGGAGTAGGAGTAGGATTTCATATTCTAAGCTTAACTTAGGATCTTCGGTGTGTCGCTCAAGGCGATAGATCAATCGTTGAAGATTGATGGAAGAATCTCTTCCATTTGTCTTCTTTCTTATCACCAATTTCACATTTGACTCGACTGTCATTTCTCTTTCGGTGAAGTCTTGAAATACGGCGTGGAACCATGGATCCGTCTTGTGGAGACATAGTCGCATTCGCCCTTATTTTTGTTGTTGGCGGAAAAAATTGGTAAACAATTATTCAAACAGTTCATCTCTATAATCAATAGGTCAAAGTTAGTAACAGTATCCTGCATGTGATAAAAAAACGCTTTTGTAGATTTGGGGACTGTTTCTGGAGAAGATTTGGGAGCAGATTTGGAGGCCGTTCAGGGATTGTTTTGCCACAGCGACATGGCGGCAAGCCCCTGACGGCCTAATTTCTTGCTGATTTTGGGGCTGTTTGGGGCTATCTTAGGGGCTATTAATTAGGGAGCAGATTAAAGAGAATTTTTTCAGATTGTTTGAGGCAGCGGTATCATCGAGGGTGGCGACGATTTATTGATGTTTGGTTGTTACCCAAACCTTAGGTTGTGTTGCTAGTTCTTTGCTAATAAGTTGATGAATGGAAATTGATTGGAACACTGCATCTTTATCAACTTTGTAGATAAATTAATCTTGTTCCTATGTGTATCTATTCTGCTTCATTTACCAATGACCAGGCCCAGAATCTTCTCTAATGAAGGCCCTGTAAAGACCCGGTACTTTTATTTTATAAATAATAACAATTATCAAGACAAATTTTTTTTTTTTTACTTGAAAAACTATTTATGTCGTCACGCTAAGTTTTATTCCTTAGTCGGTTGTGTACGCGCGCGTATCTGACGAGTATTTTTCCCTAGTATGGGCATGTGTTGCACTAAATTATTTTTCCAACCAACCCAAAATTTTTTTCCAGCCATTCGTTCCCGTGTATGCTAGGCCAATAAATCCACTGTCTCCTCCCCATCATATAATGTTGAGGAGTGTTAGGTACCTCGAAAGAGTACCCAGAAATTATTCCGAATTTGAAAATCAATGGTCCAGATTCACTTCCATTGATTTTCAAATTCATGGTAATTTCTGGATACTTTTTCGGGGTACATAGAATTTTCCTATAATGTTCCTCCATTTTTGTCTACATTTTCTTCCTAGCCAATCAAAGATTGACAGACCTTTTAAACCCTTTCTTTTACCCATCAAACAAATACCTTAAATCACATCTTCCTAATAACCAGGAGGTTTATGAATTGAATCTCTTTTTATTAACCGTTTCCTCCTATTAACCTATAACCATCTAACAAATGGCAACCCAATTACTTTTCTTTAACCCTTAGTTTTCACTTACCTAATTTCTTATTATTAAGCCCCCTTTTCCCCACTCCCTTTCCAAATTGGCAGAGAGAGAGAGGAGGGGGTCACCACCTTTTCCCCCATCATCACTCGGCCACCTCCTGCAGCACCACCACCCCACCCGAACTCCTTCGACCACCACCTTCTCCTCCTCCTCCACTCATCTTCAACACCGTAGCCACCTCCGGAGCACCTCCACAGCCGTAGCACCATCACCACTACCGAGCTCCGCTGCCACTCCGACTCGCCACCGAAACCTCTTCGAAAAAACGTTTCGCAAGACGAGAGGTAGTCCGAACTCACCTCTCTACGTATATTTATATGTTACCATGTAATACTATTAATGTTTTGGTGTTGTATGTTTGACGTTTCGTTGCGATAACAAGAAACCCGACCCGAACCGTAAACTTCGAAAAAGCTTGGAATTGGAACCTTACATCGCTGTGAAAAACTAATTAATGTTCGGGCCTAGTACATTGGTTGTTTCCCAGTAGGTTAAGACTGATTTTAGCACTCCATAGTGTATAAAGAAAAGACTCTTAAAGTGTACATGAACGGTCCAGATTCATTGTACAGTGCATCTGAGTCATTCATGTATACTTTAAAGATCTTTTATTTGCCTATTTTCTTTGCACTTAACATTTCTCGTGTATAAAACAAACACAAACGAAGAGAAAGATTGCAAACCGAGTCCCGAACAAAAATCTGCGTTTTTTTAAAAATTGCTTAAAAGGAAAATCTGATCTGTCCATCTGGGTTGTCTCCTTGAGACGGTTCGAATAATGGTAAAATAAGCCCCCGTACGATGTCGGGTTAGATCACATGCGTCGATCAAAGTTTTGAGTGTGTGAGCTTACCGCACTCTATTATTTTTCTTTTGGCCTGAGGTTTTTTGACATGGTTTTTGGCCTGAGGTTTTTTTTTTTTTTTTGATCCGCTTTGGCCTGAGGTTGAAGATGAGGAAACATCACGGCAATGTCACCTCCTGCGTTGAACAGGGGACTTTTAAAAAGTTCGGGACAAACTACAGCTTAGTCCTTTAGTTAGTTAATATTTCAAATTAGTTTGATACAATATATATTCTATTACTTTTAACCCCTGGCTTTTACACTCTTGTACTTAATTCTAAATCCTTTGGATTGAATATAATTTGGATGAACAGTGGGAAGTTTGAAATATTAATTCTACTGCCTCCGGACATGTTGAACTTTGAGCATCAACCTTGATTTTGTTATTGTGCTCTTTTCTTTCCCTTTTATCGAATAATTATGTTGTTGTGGAATTGCCTGATTGTTAGATTGGACAAATAGGTTCCCGGGGTGGTATACAATTAAAGGATCATGTAGATGTTAACAAGTAAAGGATGAATGGAAAGTGATTGAGTTATTGTTTTAAGATGGGTGCTAACAGGGCCTAGTCTTGTGTTAATGGGTGCTAACAGGGGCCCAGGTTGTTTGAGAAACGTAACCCTAGGTAGGGCACAGTGGTGATTGACTGCGAGAACAAGTTTGGTTCCTTCCTTGTGTGGTTGCATCGACTGTAGATTCGAGTAAATAATTTGGTAGTTATCAGCAGGACACAACAAGGAGCTATCTGAATCACATTGGGTTGCCTTACGCTGGAGGTTAAGGGTAGGAACAGATCTGTGGATAAGATCCGAGATTTCACTTAGGTTAAAGAACAATATGTAATGAAATAATGGATTGTTCTCTTTTGATGTTATTATTATTGCATTTCAATTATATATATCTTGTTGCTTGTAAATTATGGGTTTCGGGTGGGTTTTGGTTGCTGAGCATCATCTCTCACAGTACAATGTTACCTTATTACCTCGAATGCCAGGTATTGAAAACGGAACAGATGAGCCGTACAACCCGACCAAGTTTAATCCTATAGTGGATGAAGGTGAAGAATTTTGGTGGCCGTATGCTTAGTCGCTCTGACTAATTTAAATTGACTTTATTTTGGGAGCTTCAAAGTTTATTGAGAATTATAACATTTTGACAAATTCGAAAACTTTAATTTTTATGGTTGTATTATGATGACATCTGCTTCTGCAATGATGACATAGTAAATCTATGAATTTCTTTTGAGAAATTGTCTTTTAAATATTTTATTAATGTCTCCGAATTTTTGGGGCGTTACAGGCCCAGCCCGTTTCGCTAAGTAAATTAGTAAGTACTTATTTTTTGAATTAAAAGTGATGTATTATTGTGAGAGAATAATATGTCTCGTAAAACAAAAAATAAGTACTTAACAAATCGACTATTAGCATGAGTCTCATCCCAAGTACTAATTATCGAATTACCAAAATCGATTAATGATCAAGAATGCTAAGTTACAACATTCGATCAAATCATATTTAAGATTATTCTAGTCCTCGAGCTAGTCCAATAATATAAACAATTCGGATCAAATTCTCAAATTCGATTATATTGTTGTATACTTTAATTAATCTTCTCGTTGAGGTGAATGATCGATCCTAGATAGAAAAATATCATTCAATCAGAATCGCTAAAGATCAAGAATGTTAAGTTGCCACTATACGATTGCGCTCTTATATGTTTTTAGATTATTCTAGTCCTTGACCCCTGCTATATAGACAGTTTGTATTTAAATTTCCAGATTCCAAAGTGAAACCTATTTTGAGGGAACAGAGCCTGCTGTGCTCCTAAGCCATTATATACGGCCCATGTCCACTATTGGACATCGGGACCCTAATTTTTTTCTGTGTTTGTTTGTGATGTTTTGGTTAGCATCTTGTTTTCTTTTGGTTTTGATTCTCGGGTGGCGTATGCTCTTTAATCTTTGTTATCCTTTTCAAAGATTAATAACAAAAATTTTGCCGATCAAAAAAAAAAAAAATGGAGTTTCAAACGCCTCTGTCTAACCTAATAATTCCAATAAGCTAGGAGTATAGAAAACAAGTAATTAACGTACCATAATAAGTTGAAAATATGAAAACCATCCATATATATTCATTGAGGAGGAAGAAAATTAAGTAAACGCATAGTACAATACATTCTCTTCTTGTTTATTTAATCATGGAGTTCAATCCAACAGATGGAGAAGGAATTTCACAATTAATCCAACACAACATGCATAAAATTACACCTCAACCCTCACAACAAATAGTACAGCTACGTACGCACACCATTTTGAACACACCTCGAAGACACACACCACCAGGTAGAATGGGGTCCGACAATCCATTTTAATGAAGCGATATTAGCTGTTAATTTTGTAGGTGCCAACGTGAAAACTATTCAGGCAAGAATTCAGGTTGATCGGCTACTGTTAAGTTACCTGACTAAAATCAGTTCATGAACCATGAGAATTATAAAGATCCATTTTTCGGTCTCGAATCAAACTTAAATAGTTCATGATTTATTGCCAATACCCGATTAACCTGATTTATTGAATGAATAACTCGAACGTCAAAGCACACAAAATTATAGGTACGGATCATCAAAATATGTTGTGGTACTCACGCAACAGGGTGATGCATGTGTTTGTGAGAGGTGTGAGTAGAATTACCCCCGCTGATATGGCCTCCGTGGGAGGATATTTGCAGTTAGATTTAGGTAATCCTTCCCGGCTTCACCTAAATTACTTTGGAATGAAATTTGCGTGTGAAATTCGGTGTAATCCATAGTCGTAACATAAACACCGCATTTTGACTGTTCGAGCTCGGAAAGATCACCGGTTTCAGCTGTAGTTATAGCCACCGTGTAGGCTCCTGTGGGGCCGGACAAGGCTTCACCGAGGTCATTTAGACCTCCGTCGCAGGATAAACCCACTTTGGCGCCGGCTACGTTTACAGTGGGGTCGCTCGGATAAGTAAAGACATCACTTACGATGAGCTCGTCTACTTTTGTGCCAAAGATGGTGAGGCTAGCTCGGGCTATGGAGGCGGTTGCGACTACGAGGACGAGGAGAAGGACGAGGAAGTTGGAAGGGTAGGCTGCAGCCATATTGTGTTTTGTTTGTGCTAGTGACTGGTTTTGGTGTGTAGAAATGCATGGGGAAAGCCCTATTTTATAGAGTCTGTGTATTATTTTTTTTCCCCTTGGCAAAGGAGATAACAAGAAGATAGTCACAAATTGATGATGCGGGCCATGTCTTATTTTAATCCAATCACCGGTTCCGTTTGTTTCGCCATAAAATATTTAACGATTTTGTAAAATGAATAGTTTTCGTGTAAAGTATTTTTCAGTATTTAGTACACAAGTAAATTTATCATAACAAAACATAACATGAGAAATAGGATAAGGAAGGAAGGGAAAAATAGTCAATTATCTCCGCCTATACACTTCATTTAAGGTTAATTAATCTATCCAGAGTTTCATTTTCAAGAGTGTAGGGATAAAGAAAGTGAGAGAGAAGGCCAGTGTAAAATGACTTACGGATAATTTGAAAGGAAGACATTTTCAGTCATATATGTTAAAACGTTTTACTTTGGAAAATATTTTACACCGTTTTTTCTAACCAAACAACTGAAAATGAGTAAAATATTTTGCTGAAAAACATTTTACACCTTCAAAACAAATGGAGCCGCGCGTAGTGACACGTTGTAGTTCATGAGTTTTCAGGTAAATATTGTGAATTTTCTACCCATATTGCAAATTTAAGATGATCCAAACAATGCAATATTTAGTTAAAGAATCCACAACTTGCTGTTTGGTGTTTACCGGCCCAAAATGGGAAAGGAGATCTCCGCCCATTTCCATTACAAAATGCAAAGAGATAAACGTGCATAGGAATTGATTGTGCTTATTTCCTTCTCCAACAAGAAGAGAAAAGTACTATGGGTACGTTTGATTAGCGAGATACTTGAAGAAAGTGCAAGAAAGAAAGAATTTTAGGAATATCCGTGAGAAATCAATACTACTAGCATTACTACTACAAGGAAGTTTAACAACATCAACACTTCGATTTGCTTCCAGATAAATATGGCGGACTTTTCCTTTAAGTCGATCCAAGAAAAACCTGCAATCATTATTAAGAATATTACTTAACTCATGAGAACCCAATCCTTTCTCGTCGAGGAGACGCACTAAAGTCATAGAATCGGGTTCCATAAGAATGCCATGTAATTACGAACCAAAGCTAGTTCTAAACCATCCTGAAGTGCCCAGTACTCCACAGTGGTACTAGAAGAAGCTGCCTCAATTGTTCCAACCCACTAAAAGAGTCTATATGCCACGGTTAGAAGGACCACCATCACAAGCAAGAAACCATTCAAACGCTAAATTTATACAATTTCTGGTGGTGACCATGATATCAGTAGGAGGCCTAGGACCATCAAAAAATACGACGGTTTCTAGTAAGCCAAACGGACCTAAGGATAATCGGGAATAGGACTCACCGAAGAACACCACACGGGTGCACAACCTTAGACCTACATTTGACATGCATGGACCAAGACTCAAAAGGGAGCGAGAAACTAACGTTAGAATAAATGGATATAATAAATAATATCATGATTATATTAGTATATTAAGATTGAGATTTGATTGTAATTAGGAGGATTTTCTTCCATAGTTAATTGGTATGATTTCTTTCCTTAATTAGGCTCTCTCTCCTCAATAAATAGAGGAGCTCATTATTGTATAGTGTTATCGAAGTTAATAAAATATCTCTTCTCACATATTTAACATGGTATTAGAGTTATAAGATCTAGGCCTTGTGTATATTAGCGCCTGGCGGGCGGCTTATGCGATCGCTATTGTCCGCCGGGCACTTAGTTACTTTGTTAATCTCATTCACGCTTTCCGGTTGCCAGCACCCACCAAGCCTCTTCACCCCCAATGCTCGTGGCTTTTCGACTATTAGCTTCTTTGTTTTCGGCTTTTCTTAATTTCTCCTGGTTTTCTTCCCAGCTTCTCCTGGTTCCTAGCAACTCCTGGTTTCTTGGCTTGGCTTGGTTGCTCCTGGTTTCTCTTATTATGGATTTTTTCAAACTCAAGTTGGTAGACCTACTTGAGTTTGAGGGGGATGTTAAAATAAATGGATATAATAAATAATATATTGAAATTTGATTGTAATTAGAATGATTTTCTTTCATAGTTAATTGGTATGATTTCCTTCCTTAATTAGGCTTCCTCTCCTCTATAAATAGAGGAACTCATTGTATAGTGTTATCGAAGTCAATAAAATATCTCTCTTCTCTTATATTTAACAACTAACAGTAGGAGGAATCCCAATTCCATTCCACAAATGTTTGGGAACAGAACAATCCCAAAGAACATGGGTAACAGACTCTTGGTTAGGCCATCAACAGTGGTATAATCAAAAGCAAATTATTTTTAAAGTTAACAATGTTGGTGTAAAAAATGGCTCACAATGGTATAATCAAACTTAGCAACATTCTTAGAAATAATCAAATTTTAGGCTTTGGATAACCAAAACTAGCAACCTTTTTCAATAATCAAAATTTGTGGATCTCACACCATATAATTAAGTTAATTGGTTCCAAAATTGTATAGACGCATGTTTCAAATGGTATTTTATTCTTCGCCTGCTCTATATTTCATTCTCTTTACTTTCAAACTGTTTCTCTTTCTTTCCCTCCAAAAGTGAAGTTCATATCTTTCGTTCATCTACAATTCAACTAATTGTCACCGGATTAAGATATTTCACTTTTTTTTCGTTTCTCTTTTACTTTTTTTTCGTTCCTCTCATTGTGATTGAGTACATGAAGAACCTTGCATTCTTTTCCAAATTCAAGAACACGTCTTTTTTTTTTTTTTGAGTACATGATTTTTTTTTTCCAAATTCATAATATGAGGAATGGAAGTCACCAATTTTTCCCAAAATTAAGGAAGGTATGTAAACGATATATTTTTGCCAAAAAAAAAAACGTAATGGAGGGAAGTGATCAATGATGAAAAACATAAGGAGAGAGTGAAATTGTACTGGACCCCTTATTTTGGTTATGAACTAGAAGTGATCATTGTGGACCTCAACATTGTTAAGCTTAGCAACCTCTTAAATGAATAATCAAAAGCTGATGTGTCAACTTTTGGTTATTTATTTTTAATTATACTACTGTGGATGGCCTTAGGACAACCAGTAGGACAGAGATCATTATCAGAAATTTTACGAAATCCCAAGCAAACTTGATTAGAAGAAGATATATACAACTTGCATGGGGGATATTCGCAGCGACATCGATGATTATAGCCTTATAGGGGACCATCCACAGTGATATAATCAAAAGCCAATTGTTATTAAAGTTAACAATATTTGTGCAAAAGATGGCTTATAATGATATAATCAAATTTAGCAATATCATTAGAAATAATCAAATTTTAGGCTTTGGATAACCAAAACTAACAACCTTTTTCAATAATCAAAATTTATCAACCCCACATCACATAAGTTAACTAGTTCCAAAATTTGTATACACGCGTGTTTCAATTAGTATTTTCTTCTTCTTTTCTTCGC
This sequence comes from Rhododendron ovatum, assembly GCA_019656835.1. Lineage (NCBI taxonomy): Eukaryota > Viridiplantae > Streptophyta > Magnoliopsida > Ericales > Ericaceae > Rhododendron > Rhododendron ovatum. Next base: position 5,630,505 of record CM033791.1, read on the forward strand.
CCACTCGATCTATATTATTTTCGCTTCACCCACAAACTATATCTCTTTCTTTCCGTCTAAAAGTTAAGCTCATATCTCTCAATCATCTACAGTTCAACTCATCGTCACCGTATTAAGATATTTCACTCTTCTTTTCCATTTCTATTTATTCCTCCCCCCAACCCCCCCCCCCCCCCCCCCCCCCCCCCCCCCCCGTCAAAAAAAAAAAAAAAATCATAATAGAAGGGAAGAAAGTTCCCGACTTTTTCCCCAAAATTAGGGGAGGATATATTTTTGTCGAAAAAGAAACGTAAATGGAAGGAAGTGAATGGCGGAAAACAGAGAGAGAGAGAGAGAGAGAGAGAGAGAGAGAGAGAGAGAGAGAGAGAGAGAGAGAGAGAGAGAGAGAGAGAGAGAGAGAAACGTAAATGGAGGGAAGTGAATGGCGGAAAACAGAGAGAGAGAGAGAGAGAGAGAGAAATTGTTGTAGACCCCTTATTTTGATTATGAACTAGAAGCAACCATAATGAACCTCAACATTGTTAAGCTTAGCAACCTCTTAAATGAATAATCAAAAGCTGATGTGTCAACTTTTGGTTATCCATTTTTTATCATCCCTTCTTTTTTTTTCCCTAGACAATAAGATGTTAGTACGTTAAATTACTTCAGCAAGATAGTGCAGATCTTCTTCAATGGGCCTAGAATGCAGACCTCACCTTCTCTCTGTCAAGTCTGCTTACTTAAAATGGGAAGAACTAAGTCACACACCTTGTAATTTGCTGCTAAACTCAATATTCGTTTGTTAAGCATTAATCCATGAATTGCTTTCTGAGCATTATTAAATTGTCCGAAGGCAAATTTTAATGCAAGATTTGAGTGGAGCAAAGTTGTGTCCTTTCGATCAATCGAAACAAGTAAATGATCATTTGATGCTACATTAATTGCACCTTAATTTGGGAGGCCTTTTTTTTTTAATCGGCGAAGGTACATAGATATTGTGAGTATAGTTAGATTGATGAGAAGTTAAACTTGTGACCTCATTTCTCTATACGCAATACTACTAACATAAATAATAGTTAAATACTTACGTATTTGGAGGTTCTATTATTGGGCCTGGGCCAAAATCTGGAGGCGCTAAGCGGTGATTTGGTGGGCTTTTGCCTAGGCCCAAGCTTGTGAGGATATATGTGCTGCTCTTGGTACATTGGCATAATAAATATTCGATTGTGGAGACTTACATACGTACAGTACATCCACCAACCAGGCAACCACACCCCAATGTCACATGCATGTGAGAGGGATGTGATTGAGGTGTGGTTGCATTGTTTGTGTGTACTTATCATTTGTGCCTATAATACGGTGCTTACATGGAATTCCCGTTATTAGAGTACAAGTTCCAAAGGGAGGATTGTGTGGGACAATATATAGGAGCACTAAAAGTTACGGTTCTATTTTTAGTTAGTAAAATAAGCCCACTTTACATATTATTACTCCATTTGACAAAAGTATATGTAGGAGCACTAATAAGTTATTGATTGTTTCTTCTTATTTTTTTAATAACTTGGGTGTCCGGGCCACTTAACGCACACTTTGACCATTCTTGAATAACCAATCATACCGTTCACTTCCGGGGGGGGGGGGGGGGGGGGGGGGGGGGGGGGGGGGGGGGGGGGGGGGGGGGGGGGGGGGGGGGGGTGGGGGGGGGTTCCTAATTAAAACTAGATCAAATTCACGAATGAACTGACCTCAAACAAGTTGATATCACCTGAGAGGTTTTGAAGCTTAATTTTTAAGAGAAAGAAAATTCCAAAGTCTGAAGCTCTACTACTTGCTAGGCCAACCCTTTCGGATTTTTTTTTTTTTTTGCTTGGCAAACGAAACATTTTATATAGATCGAAAAGTTACATCGAGAAAAGAGCATCTAAACATAAAGAGCTTGGATACTCCAAAAAATAAAAGCATCCAATAGACAGTTGGATAATACCCTTTCGGGTTCTTTTGTTGCCTATCGTCCTAGTGTGAGGGACCGATTCATCTTCCATTATTCCTGCATGAATGAGGCCTTAATAAAAGAAGATAAAAGTTGCAAGTAGGAGTATGGATCGGACTTGCCCCATTAGGAAGTAATACTCCACAAACATAAGTATCATGCATATATGTTCACCAAAAGAAAGAAAGAAGATCTATCATATCATCTTGTTCACTTTTGTAGGGTAGAATATCATTAGCTCAAACCCATTGACCTATCACACATTTACACCTTCCTTCTTTTGTAAATTGGATGTGCTATATACCTTTCCCTTTTTTCCAAAGCTAGGATATATAGTGCTATACACCTTGGTCAGTAGTTGGTCTTTCCATATTTGTGTACCGTAGAATTTATGTTGGAGGGTTTTTAGGGTACATGACACTTTTTCATGCATGAAAGTGTCTACGAAAAGAAAATGAATGGTTCACACTTTCTTGGAAAAGTGTCATGGACCATAACATTTTCGTTTATGTAATTTTTGGCTATTATCCTATAAACTCCTTTTACTAAAATATTTTTTTTAAGAATCCACTGTAGAAAATTTCAATCTCGTGAATTTGTGATTGATTAAAGTAATTATCGTACATGTACCCAGACTACCTAATTTAGTGAATGACAGGAGCTTCTCCAGAGGGAACTTTAAGGGGTTGGCTTAGTGATCAAAGCCTAAGACTTAGATGTTTATTCTTTCCTAAGTTATTAGGTTTTGGGAAACTTTACGTTCTACTTAACTCTTTTGGAGCCAGTCCAATAAGAAAGCTTTGTTTTGATTTTAATTGGGACTTCTGCAAGTGGGTGGTGGAATTGATTTTCCAAGATTAATCGAGGTGTGTGTATAAGTTGAACCGGACACCTAAGTTAATAAAAAAAAACCTCCTCTTTAGCAAGGGGTTGGCACTGATAATTTTTTTCACAATAGGATGGCACTTTAAGACAAAGTGGCTACTAGATTCGTGCTTCTCTATAAAAATTTGATTCCAGAGGGGCAATCGGTTCTATGCTCTCTCTGTTCTTTACATTTAGAGACGTCCCAACATCTGTTCTTATGTTGTCACTTTTCATGTGATGTTTGGTCGTTGATTTTGGACTAGTGGCATGGCATGTGAGGTTGGTGTGCCTTGCATCCTTTATAGATCTCTTTACCTGGTGGTTTGATAATGGATTTAGAAATCTGGAGAAGCATATGTGGGAAACAACTTTCTTTGTTACACTTTGGACCTTATGGTTGGTGAGGAATGACTTTGTATTCAATAGTGCATTAGTGTGGATTAAGTCGAAGTTTGAGATAAAGGTACACACTATGGAGGATTTTAAGGACTTTCTTGATAGCATTAGAAAGGTGAAAGTGTAGTTATGAGGTGAGGCTCAATCCAACTCTATGTTGGATGGTCTTTTGTTTCTTTTTTTTTGTCTCTTTTCTATGTTTGCTTGAACGAGTAAGCATTTTGCGCTTACTATGTTCTCCCTCGATGTACGTACCCGACCCTTTCGAATTTTGTAAAAGTTTCGTTCGCTAAAGGGGAAAAAAAACGTTTTTTTACAATAAGCCAATGTTGAGACAAGCCGAAAAGTGGGATTTTGTTGGTCCAAATCAGGGAAGTTTTCCTTCATCTTCGAGAACAAAAAGAAAAAAAAAACGAAAAAATGGAAAACAAAAGAAATTCCAAGCTACATTCCAATATCCTACGTAGCTGATCGGACAATGTGCTTGACATGCAAATTAAAGCCAGTAGAAATTAATTTTAATATCCAGAACTAAAAGAAACTGAAAACTTACTTTAATTAATAATATAAGATGGTACTAGTTATAAAAACAGAGTTGCATGCATTTTTGTCCTTCCTTTCAGAAGCCTATTACAAAGCTCACTGCGGAGAGAAATTATTGAACAGCAAAATTACAAAAGGAACGATACATAAAATAAAATAAAATAAAATGATAAAACCATAAAAGACTCCCTTCTCGTTAATTACTTAGTATTTCACAAGACATATATACACACACGACGGAGAAGTTAATTTGATTACTACTCCCTCCGTTCCATATTGAGAGTTCACCATGAAAAGTCGTGTCATGTTTTAAATCAAAAAATCAACTACTTTCGTGTATAATTTTTTGAATTTTTTCGCACCAAATTAAAGTACTAATCGAGATCTTTAATAAAGTGCGAAAAATTATGCATGGAAATAGTTGATTTTTTAATTTAAAAATTGGTAAGAGAAAGAAAGTAGGACTCTCAATATAGAACGGAGGGAATAGTAATAAACAAGCTATCAACCTTCGAGACTGAAACTGAAACCGGATCCTTGCGAGCATAGGATCGACTGGGTAAAACTGCACGTTCCAGCGGGGAGAGTCACGGTGGCCAATCATTGTGATGGCCGATGGGTCTAAGACGGTGGTGTTGACAACCATATACGGTGACGGTGCCTGTGGCACCCGTCACGCCCTGGGCAAGGGTGGCCTGGCCTTCAGGGATGGAATCAGGATTTTGTAAATGTGAGGGCCGAACAGTCAACAAGATTTTCAAATTTCAAGGTTCGGAAATCTAATAGTTTGTTTGGTTTAGATTTTGAGGGAGGTTTTTTGGATAGTAAGTGAAGAAAGATAAAAAAAATGAGATTAATAATTGAAGGAAAAATTTATGGAAAACCATACGCAGAGAGAAAAATTGGGGTTTAAGACCAGAAACAAACATATTTTAAAAGTATTTAAATGTCTAAATAACACCCAATATAAAATACAATACTTAGATGTTCTCAACAAACAAAAAAATCTACAACTAATATTAATATTAATTTTCTTTATAAAAAAAAAAAACACGAAATCGCGCGGAGGCCTTGGCCTCCATATGCCCACACTTACATCTACCTCTGCTGGCCCCTGTCGCAAGACACCGAAACGGTAACCGCCGCGATGCCCGTACTGGTCGCCGAGCACGTAACACTGCCCAAAATGCTGACCTAGGCCACGGTAGCCCCCACGGAGGCGATGGCGACCACCAGGAGGGCGAGGAGGACAGTGTAAATGTAGGCCATGGGATGTGTACATTTTTGGTTTGAGAAATTTTTTTTATGGAAGTTTTCGTAAATGAAGTTTACAAAAGTGAATCGCTGCCGTCTAAAAGTATTTTGGACAGTCCAGATTTTAATAAATTTTTTTCGGGAAAAGTTAATTGTGACCGGTCATAATTGAAACGAATATTAGTCATTGATTGCGCAAATGGACGGCTGAGATTGCGCCATTCCGTAAACACCCTGTTCACAAAGCCACCGTGAAAAAGTTTTAGAGTATCTCTTTTGGTTTTGGTTTTGGTTTGGAGGCTGTGTTGGGCTCGCCTGACAAGGGATGTATCTATAGGCATTTTTTCTCCTGTTTACAGTGGTAAAATAAGTTCATTTCCCAATAGTAACCCTAGATCGCTTCATTAACTACGGTTATTAATATTGACTTAGCCGCGAAAAAAATGATAAAGCATTGTCTCTCTTTATGCACTTTCCTCAGTTCTTTTTACGAACCACTTTCCCCATTTGATCCAAGCGTTCTCTATCTAATATATATACATACAATCTTACAAAATAAAATGTAATTACATGCAACTATTCTCATTTTGTTTTTGTTGGAATTTATATGAAAAGGACATTAAGTGTATAATCGTTCATTCAAGTAAGTTGTTCTTGTTTTCCATATGCAAATTCTCGAAAATTTGGTGTGGACATGCCCGAGAGACCTTCCTTCATTAGCATTCTCGTGTTTTTTTTTTTTTTTTCAAATGGTAGAATATCAAAAAAGGCAATTTTCTTCTGTGTGTTGTTGACCCTTGCAAGCAATTTTTTTGTTGCCATTTTTTTTTTCTTCTCTGTGTTTTTTTTTTGTTGGAGAATTAGTTTTTTTTTTTTATAGGTTTAACTAGAGAATTAATTAGGCAGTCTACATGGGGTTCAGAAGCTATCACTAGCCCTCATAAACCCCAAACACCTCTAACAAGGCCCAAACCCTGGCCTATTTGTATAGTTAGTAAATAGGAGGGACGAGCTATAACGGCATAGACGAGGCATGCACCATCTAGCTAATAATTAAAGAATCCACAACTTGCTGTTTGGTGTGTTCCCAGAAAAGGGAAAGGAGATCTCCACCCATTCCATTACAAAAGTCAAAGAGATAAGTGCATATTCATTAATGAAAAAGTCTTTATTACACACCCCTTGAAAGGTGTATACACGTGTAATTATTGTGTAGTTCATATTGTCCACTTGCCAGTGTCCCAACTAAAATGAGATCAAATTTCTATATTAAATTGACCTCAAAAGAGTTGATATCGATTACCTAAGATGGATCACCACGGAAAAAAAATGCATGTACTACTACTATTCTTTATGCATAATAATGAATGAAGGGAAGCAACAGTGTATGGACCAAAAGGGGCCACGGCTAGCTCACCCTTATTTCTGCATTAACTGCACCGGTAATCTTGTTCGGTTAACTGTTTAATTTTAGTTTTTGTTTTGTTTTTAGTCATTACCCTATTTTTTTCTTCAATCATTACCCTATTTTTTCAATTACTATTTTTTCATCTCTCTTTATCTCTCTCCAATCATTACCCCTATCTTTAATGATTACTCTACTTCTCTTTCCACTCACTACCAAAACTAAACTAGACTAAATTTCCAACCAAACACAACGCTTTTTTACAAAGTTTTCTGTAAAAAAATGTTTACGAAGTAATATCGCGCGTGTCCAAAATTTATTGGTGAACTCTATCCTGAAAAAATTTGTTCAAAATTCAGACAGTTGATTGCCGAAATGGATGGTTGTGATTTGGCGCCTCCTTGATTTGCTTATCCATGACTTCTCTGTGAATAAGCTTCTCTCATCTTGTACATATGTAGTGTAAATAGGAATGCTAAGTACACTACCGGCCACATCCACAACACACCCCAAAATGACGTCGCTTCAGGGACATCCCAAAAAAAAAAAAAAATGAAATCAGAACGCGTGTTTCGACTCCCCTACGCTTCAGTCGTTCCAGAGGAAGAGAGAATGAGAGAGAGAAGAGCACCACACCCAACCCACTGCCAACCACCACCACTGCCGACAACATCGACGAAGAAGACACCTCCACAATTGCTGACCATCACGACCTCCGTATGCCAATGAGCTTCAAACCACAATCATTGGTATCGAACTCGAACGCTAACGAAGGCACCATCAAGCTGCCGTACGCCGATGAAGGTCTCTCTCTCTCAATCTCAATCTCAAAAGCTGGTATCGATCGAACTAGGGTTTCAATTTTTATTTTTATTTTGGTAAACTAACTAGAGTTCCAATTTCAATTTGTAAATATTGGGGATTTTTGCACAAAAATTAGGGTTCCAATTTCGATCAATTTTGATGGTTTGCCTGTATTTAGGTAAACTAACTAGGGTTCCAATTTCATATTCGAGATCGATACTAGTGATTGTGGTTCGAAGCTCGTCGGCGTTCGGAGGTCACGGTGGTTGGCAGTCGTGTAGGCATCTTTTTCGTCAATGTTGTCGGCAGTGTTGGTGGTTGGGTGTGGGTTGGGTGTGGTGCTCTTCTCTCTCTCACTCTCTCTTCCTCTGGAACGATCGAAGCGTAGGGGAGTCAAAATGCGCGTTCTGATTTCATTTTTTTTTTTTTTTGGGACATTCCTAAAACGATGTCATTTTGGGGCGTGTTGTAGATGGTGTAGTAGATGTGGTAGTGTACGTAGCACTTCTGATAAAGTAAACAGCCAGCAGCATCAAGTGGCCGGCCCCTGTCAACCATTCTCTCTCCCGCCTCCTGGCATAAGCACTTACGTAAGTCATTGGCCGACATTTGGTGGTGGACGGACAACTTGGTCCATTTTATTTGTGGTCGATCGGGGCGGATAGAAGATGGTGCCGGCACCTCCACAACTCTAAATATTTTCACGAATCATACTATTTTAAAGATATATTGATTTAGACAAGTTTTAGGAGGTTGGCCCAGCCCGCTAAATCCCCTATGGAATCAAATTATTAAAATTCCTATACGTATGTTGCAAAACTCTCCTAAAATTTCAATGCTTTGTTTGGATCAAGATTTGGAAAAAAAATTCTTACTCAAAAATTACTCATTAATTACACTTACTTTTAATTATTACCCTTCACTCATTGCGCATATCTCTAATCATTATTCTTATTTCTGTCTCTATCTCTTTTCACTACTTCCAATCATTACTTTAATAAAAAAAATTCTTCAAAATTTCTCAAAAACTCATCCAAGTACTATACAAGTTATAAAACACAAAAATAAAACCAACTGAGATTAGCTGAGTTGGTTAGGAATCTCAGGGACTCTTATATCTTAATACTCCCTCCATCCGTGTTTGTTCGTTGAAATAAGTTACAACGATTAAAAAGGATCCAAAGATGCATCACAATGGGGAAAAAAAAAACTGACGGCCCAACAAAACTGGGATAGTGCTATACACCTTGGTCGGTATAGTTTTTTTTTTTTCTTTCAAAATTAAAACAGCCATATATTGATACCAAATTAGACAAAGTATCAAAAAAGATGATCATCTCGTCCTAAAGAGCGCAATAACCATGAAGGAGGTCTAGCTTTCCAAGTCTTAGAACCAGAACTTTGCACACCATGACTTGCCAATGTATCAGCCACCACATTAGCTGATCTTCTCACAAACCGGAACAAGCAACTCACAAACCGTCTTGCCAATCCACGGATATCTTCAATTGTCACTTCCACGTTAGTCGTACATAGTATATCCCAATTCAAGATCCGAACAACCTGTTGCGAATCTCCCTCAACCACGATAGTACCTATGCCCAAGGTGTGTGCAAGTTCCATAGCTGTTTGCCAAGCCCTGGCCTCCGCGCACAAAACAGAGCCCATCATCCCCAAATTAACTGCTCAAGCAGCTACAAATCTGCCAGATGCAGTGCGCATGCACCACGATTCCTGAGCAGTTGGCCTTTCCATATTTGTGTATAGCAGAATTTATCTTGTCACTCCGAAACAGTACTTGATGATAAATTTTAGGGAAAATGACGGCCCAGGACGTGTTTTGATAATTAATACCCGTCAAAGACATGCTGAGAACATTTGAGAACATTTGTTAATACTGAAAATGTCCTTGGAAGGTATTAATTATCAAACACGTCATTGGCCGTCATTTTCCCTATATTTTATGGTTCCTAAACAGAGCCCATTGTAGAAAATTTTCGATGTTGTGAATTGTGATTGATTAAAGTAATTATCGTTCATGTACCCAATCTACCTAATTTAATCAATGGCAGGAGCCTGGAGCTCTCCTCTGGTGGGAACTCAAGCCTAGAGGTGAAACCCTGAGACTTAGAAGTTCACCCAGTCCAATAGAAAGCTTTGTTTTGCTTTGATTGGAACCTCTACAAATTATAAGTGAAATTGATCTCCCAAAATTAATCGAAGTGTGTGTAAGCTAAATCAAACACCTGAGTTAAAAAAAAAAACTCACCTAATGGAGGTTGGCATTGTCATAGTAACTTTTTTCAAAGACGAAGGCCAAAAAATGGGATTTCATCGGTCCAAATCAAGGGAAGTTTTCCTTCATCTTTGTCACCAAAAAAAAAAAAAAAGGAAAGAAAAAAAGGGAAAACAAAAGAAATTCCAAGCTACACAATTCCAATATCCTACGTATGTAGCTGATCGGGCATGGCGCTTGACATGCAAATTAAAGCCAGTAGAAATTAATTTTAATTTGATCCAGAACTAAAAGAAACTGAAAACTTACTTTAATTAATAAGATAAGATAAGATAAGATACTAGTAAAAACACACGTGCATGCATTTTTCTCCTTCCTTTCAGAAGCCAGTTACAAAGCTCTCTGCGGAGAGAGAAATACAACGATAATTAAAAACCACAGAAGACTCCCTTCTCCTTATTTTTATATATATTATGCATCACAAGTAGTAAGTAGTCCATTTCATCTCTCATTCGTAGGAAATGAACACTTAAATTTTGTGACAAATTACACACCATGGAGAAGTTTGATTACTAACAAGCTATCAAACTGTGATATTGAAACTTAAGTAGGCAGGCCTGAGAATGACGAGCCCCGATGTGAGGATCTGTGGGGCTGTCGGCAAACCATTGCACGTTCTAGTTTGGATCCCTGCGGTGGCGAAGCATAGTGATGGGATCGGGATGGTGGTGTTGACAGCCACGGTGACGGTGCCGGTGACTCCCGTCACGCCCTGGGCAAGTGTGGTCTGGCCCCCGTTGCAAGACACTGAAACATTAACCCCCGCGATGCCCATACCGGTAGCCAAGCACGTCACAGTGCCGTTAATGGTGACCTGGGCCGCGGTAACCCCACGGAGGCGGTGGCGACCACGAGGAGGGCGAGGAGGACAGTGGAAGTGTAGGCCATGGGATGTGTTTTTGGTTTTGGTTTGGGTTTTTGTTTTTGTTTTGGAGGTTGTGTTGGGGAATGCATGGGAAGGGACGTATTTATAGGCATTTTCCCCCCCTGTTTACAGTGGTAAAATAAGTTCATTTCCCAATAGTAACCCTTAGATCGCTTTATTAATTTGTGATGATTCAGCCTAAGTTGGCCAATTGTTTTGTTTCCGCGGTGCTCGAAACGGAGTGCTTTTCAGGAATGCAACCTTGGCTGGAGGTTGGATGTTTTTTCGTTTGTTTACTGTTCTTGGCAAGCTAGTTTTCTTACCTTTTTCCCTCAATGTAGTTTTCTTACCTTTTTCCCTCAATGTGTACTTATCGAATCGAGTTTAATAAAATACTTCCTTTCCCGATAAAAAAATAAATCCAAAAATAGTCAAACTCGAGCTCATTTGCAAACCAACTTGTTTTTCATCAGTTTTAAATCTTTTTTCCTAGCCCCTTTTTATCATAGGATTGGTTGAAATATGGAACCAATGCTCTTCCGGCCAAGAAGTTTGGTGTAAAAAAATAAAAATAATATAATATGTAGAAGTATAATTTTTTTGAAATTTAAAAATGCACGAAAAATCGTAGCAAACATTTAAATTGGAACAGGTGGAGTAATAATTAGGTATATTTCAATATGGCACAATGTAGCAAAAGTGAAAAGTGGATCATCCACAATTTGTTAGATTGCCGTACAGCTCAATTTTCCTATATCAATGTTATGCCTTGCATGTTCTCTTTCATTTTTAAAAAGAATTTTTCAAAAAATTCCCTCTAGATTCTCTCTAGATTTCCCCTACTTTCAACTTTTCTTTCTCTATCTCTCTCCACTTATTACCTCTACTATTTTTCAAAAAAAATTTCAAACTCTAATCCAAACAAAGCTTACACTTTGGCTTAGTGTGTGAACCACTTATTATGTCTTTGATTTTTTTCTTTCCGCTAAGAAAAAGATTTTATTAATTTTTGAAAAGAATTACAAATATTAAATGGGTCACAAGCACACCAACAAAAAGAAGGCCACCCACGAAACAAAACCAGAAGAAGCAAGATGCCAACCAATACACCACAAAGAGTTAAACATCCTAAATAAGCCAACAGCCAACACACCCTTTCCGTCAATAACAAACGGATTTCGTTAAAGGCTCCTTTAAATAGCGTCTCGATGGAATTTCGATAATCTGAGCCGCTCATTTTGATCAAAATGTGATTTTAAGAGTACTCACGAGAAATCAGCCAAAAAAAAAGACCGAGAATGGCTTTATCTGAATAGTTCCAAAAAAGAACTGCTCAAATCATGACCTTTTCGGTTATTTTTTTTTTGCTAAGTTCATGCAAGTACCTTTAAAATCACGTTCTCATTACATTGAGCGGCTCGGATTATTAAAAGTGGTTCGGAAAAGGGGAGGAGTGGACCGAAGCAAAATTCGAACGTCCTGACTTGATAAAAATCGGGATCAGTCCACACCTCCCATTTCTCGATTAAATTTTGATGATTCAAACCACTTAATATATTCAGAACGTGATTTTAACGAGAAATCAGCAAAAAAAATGACCGAAAAGGACTTGATTTGAGTAATTTTTTATTGAACTGTTAAATAAAAAACTGTTCGGATGAAACCCTTACCAATTATTTTTTTTGCTAATTTCTCATGAGCACACCGACAAAAAAAAGTCCACCCGCAAAACAAAACCAAAAGAAGTAAGATGCCAACCAATACATCACAAAGAGTCAAACAACCTAAATAAGCCAACAGCCAAAACACCCTAAACAAGCCAACAACCATAAGGGAAAATTTAAAAATACCCCCAACTTTTAGTCTAAATTTCAATTAGATTCCCAATTATTTCAAAAAATCAATTTTACTTCCAACGTTATCTTACGTTAATTAAAGCGCCCATTTCCGTCAATGAAAAACGGATTTCGTTAAAGGTTCCTTTAAATAGCGTCTTGATTGAATTTCAAAAATCTGAGCCGTTCAATATGATCAGAACGTAATTTTAAAAGTACTAGCGAAAAATCAGCAAAAAAAAAAAAGACCAAGAAAGGCTTTATCTGAATAGTTTCAAAAAAGAACTGCTCAAATCATGACCTTTCTGATTTTTTTTTTGTTGCTAATTTCTCGCAAGTACCTTTAAAATCATGTTATTATTACATTGAGCGGCTCGGATCATCGAAAATAGTTCGGAAAAGGGGAGGTGCGGACCGAAGTAAAATTCGGACGTCCTGACTTGATCAAAATCGGGATCGGTCCACACCTCCCCTTTCTCGATTAAATTTTGATGTTTCAAACCGCTTAATGTATTCAAAACGTGATTTTAACGAGAAATCAGAAAAAAAATGACCGAAAATAGCTTGATTTGAGCAATTTTTTATTGAACTGTTCAATAAAAAACTGTTCGGATGAAATTCTTACCAATCATTTTTTTTTACTGATTTTCCACAAGCACACCGACAAAAAAAAGTCCACCCTCAACACAAAGCCAAAAGAAGCAAGATGCCATCCAATATATCACAAAGAGTCAAACACCCAAAATAAGCCAACAGCCAAAACACCCTAAACAAGTCAACAACCATAAGGGAAAATTTCAAAATACCCCCAGCTTTTACTCTAAATTTCAATTAGGTTTCCAATCATTTCAAAAAATCAATTTTACTCCCAACGCTATCATCCGTTAATCAAAACGCCCCTTTCGGTCAATGAAAAACGGATTTCGTTAAATGCTCCGTTAAATAACGTCTCGATCGAATTTCGATAATCTGAGCTGCTCAATTTGATTAAAACGTGATTTCAAGAAATACTCACGAGAAATTAGCTAAAAAAAAAAAATTGACCGAGAAGGGTTTTATCTGAATAGTTTCAAAAAAGAATTGCTCAAATCATGACCTTTTCGGTTATTTTTTTTTGCTAATTTCTCACGTATACTTTTAAATTCACGTTCTCATTACATTGAGTTGCTCGGATTATCGACAGTAGTTCAGAAAAGGGGAGGTGCGGACCGAAGCAAAATTCGGATGTCCTAACTTGATTAAAATTTGTATCGGTCCGCACCTCCCCTTTTTCGATTGAATTTTGATGATTCAAACCGCTTAATGTATTCAGAACGTAATTTTAACGAGAAATCAACAAAAAATGATCGAAAAGGGCTTGATTTGAGCAATTTTTTATTGAACTGTTCAATAAAAAACTGTTCAGATAAAGCCTTTCCTAATTATTTTTTTTACTGATTTCTCACGAGCACACCAACAAAAAAAATCCACCCGCAAAACAAAACTAAAAGAAGCAAGATGCCAACCAATACACCACAAAGAGTCAAACACCCAAAATAAGCCGACAACCAAAACACCCTAAACAAGCCAACAACAATAAAGGTAAATTTCAAAATATCCCCAACTTTTACTCTAAATTTCAATTAGATTCCCAATCATTTCAAAAAATCAATTTTACTACCAACGTTATCTTCTGTTAATCAAAACTCCCCTTTCCGTCAATGGCAAACGGATTTCGTTAAAGGCTCCGTTAAATAACGTCTCGATCGAATTTCGATAATCTGAGCCGCTCAATTTGATCAAAATGTGATTTTAAGAGTACTCACGAGAAATCAGTAAAAAAAAAATGACCGAAAAGGACTTTATCTGAACAGTTCCAAAAAAGAACTGCTCAAATCATGACCTTTCTGTTTTTTTTTTTTTGCTGATTTCTCGCGGGTACCTTTAAAATCACGTTCTTATGACATTGAGCGGCTCGGATCATCGAAAGTAGTTCGGAAAAGGAGAGTTGCGGACCGAAGCAAAATTCGGACGTCCTGACTTGATCAAAATTGGGATCGGTCCGCACCTCCCCTTTCTTGATTGAATTTTGATGATTCAAACCGCTTAATGTATTTAGAACGTGATTTTAATGAGAAATCAGCAAAAAAAAAAGACCGTAAATGGCTTGATTTTAGCAATTATTTATTGAACTGTTCAATAAAAAATTGTTCGGATGAAACCCTTCCTAATTATTTTTTTTGCTGATTTTTCACGAGCACACAGACAAAAAAAAGTCCACCGGCAAAACAAAACCAAAAGAAGTAAGATGCCAACCAATACACCACAAAGAGTCAAACACCCAAAATAAGCCAACAACCAAAACACCCTAAACAAGCCAACAATCATAAGGGAAAATTTCAAAATACCCCCAACTTTTACTAAATTTCAATTAGATTCCCAATCATTTCAAAAAATCAATTTTACTCCCAACGTTATCTTCCGTTAATCAAAACATCCCTTTCCGTCAATGACAAACGGATTTCGTTAAAGGCTCCGTTAAATAGCGTCTCAATCGAATTTCGATAATCTGAGCCGCTCAATTTGATCAAAACGTGATTTTAAGAGTACTCACGAGAAATCAGCAAAAAAAAAAGACCGAGAAGGACTTTATCTGAACAGTTTCAAAAAAGAACTCCTCAAATCATGACCTTTCCGGTTAATTTTTTTTGCTAATTTCTCGCGATTACCTTTAAAATCACGTTATCATTACATTGAGTGGCTCGGATCAGCGAAAGTAGTTCGAAAAAGGGGAGGTGCGGACCGAAGCAAAATCCGGACGTCCTGACTTGATTAAAATCGGGATCGGTCCGTACCTCCCCTTTCTCGATTGAATTTTGAATATTCAAATCACTTAATGTATTCAGAACTTGATTTTAACGAGAAATCAGCAAAAAAAAAAATGATCCAAAAGGGCTTGATTTTAACAATTTTTTATTGAACTGTTTAATAAAAAACTGTTCGGATGAAACCTTTCTCAATCATTTTTTTTGCTGATTTCTCACGAGCACACCGATAAAAAAAGGCCACCCGCAAAACAAAACCAAAAGAAGCAAGATGCCAACCAATACATCACAAAGAGTCAAACACCCTAAATAAGCCAACAGCCAAAACACCCTAAACAAGCCAACAACCATAAGGGAAAATTTCAAAATACTCCCAACTTTTACTTTAAATTTCAATTAGATTCCCAATCATTTCAAAAAATCAATTTTACTCCCAACGTTATCTTCCGTTAATCAAAAAGCTCCTTTCCGTCAATGACCAAAGGATTTCGTTAAAGGCTTCGTTAAATAGCGTCTCGATCGAATTTCGATAATCTGAGCCGCTCAATTTGATCAAAACATGATTTTAAGAGTACTCACGAGAAATCAGCTAAAAAAAAAAAGATCAAGTAGGGCTTTATCTGAACAATTCCAAAAAAGAATTGCTCAAATCATGACCTTTCCGGTTATTTTTTTTGTTGATTTCTCGCGGGTGCTTTTAAAATCACGTTCTCATTATATTGAGCGGCTCGGATCATCGAAAATAGTTCGGAAAAAGGGAGGTGCGGACCGAAGCAAAATTCGGACGTCCTAACTTGATCAAAATCTGGATCGGTCCACACCTCCTCTTTCTCGATTGAATTTTGATGATTCAAGCTGCTCAATGTATTCAGAATGTGATTTTAAGGAGAAATCAGCAAAAAAAAAAGACCGAAAAGGGCTTTATTTGAGCAATTTTTTATTGAACTGTTCAATAAAAAACTATTCGGATGAAACCTTTCCCGATCATTTTTTTTGTTGATTTCTCACGAGTACCCTTATAATCACATTCCAAACACATTGAGCGGCTCGAATCATCAAAATTCAATTGAGACGCTATTTAACGGAGCCTTTAACAAAATTCGTTAGTCATTCGGACGGAAGGGGACGTTTTGATTAACGAAAGATAACATTGGTAGTAAAATTGATTTTTATAAGGTTAAGAGTCTAATTGAAATTTAGAATAAAAGTTGGAGGGTATTTTAAAATTTTCCCCAACGATAATGGTATAGACGAGGCACTATCTAATAATTAAAGAATCCACAAATTGCTGGTTTATGTTTTCCCAAAAAAGGTAAGGAGATCTCAACCCATTCCATTACAAAAGGCAAAGTGATAAATGTGCATATTCATTTTAATTTGTTCTTATGTCCCTAACCAACAAGAAGAGGGATCGTTGGCCTATTTATATTTTGTTAGTGGATATTAGGGATGCGATATATAGGGATATAGAAGAGGGCCTCACGAGGCACTATTTACTCTTTTTTAACTTTTTTGGGAGGCATTAACTTAGTTAAAGAATCCACAACTTGCTGTTTGGTGTTTACCGGCTCAAAATGGAAACGAGATCTCCGCCCATTTCCATTACAAAAGACAAAGAGATAAAAGTGCATAGGAATGCTTATTTCTTTCTCCAACAAGAAGAGAAAAGTACTATAGGTCCGTTTGATTAACGAGATAATTGTAGAAAGTGCAAAAAAGTAAGAATTTTTTTTTGGATTTACTTAGCATGAATATCTTAGAAAGTAGTAAAAAAGAAAGTAGCATATGAGTTTGGACAGCCTCTCCACTCATTGTCAATTGGTTTTGAGTTGAATATTTTAACAGGATGGCTGGATGGGCACAACACGGTGCACATCAATTTCGGCACATCACCTCTATCTGGACCATTGCATGATTGAATGGATGGCCTGAATGGACACAACACGGTGCACAGCACCCTGGTCACCACACCTCCCCCCTTTCCATGTAGGAGCACCAATAAGTTATCGGTTGTTTTTTTTGTTACCTATCTTCTTAGTGTGATAGAACGCTTCATCTTCCATTTATATTCCAAGAATGGGGGCGTTATCGGTTGTTTCTTTTGTTACCTATCTTCTTAGTGTGATGGAACGATTTATCTTCCATTTATATTCCAAGAATGCCCGTTATCGGTTGTTTCTTTTGTTACCTATCTTCTTAGTGTGATGGAACGATTCATCTTTCATTTACATTCCAAGAATGGGGGTGTTAATAAAAGTTTCGTTTTGCTGAGCAAAACAAAAAAAATAAAAGAGTCTCTATGCCAATCCTTCCAGAGTTTCAGATCGTGAGAAGATTTGAAGCGATCTTCAGTGAGGCCAAAAAAAGAATCTGCGTGTGGCGGATTTTATCTACCACACACAGGTGCTCAATTGTTGAAGTCAGAGGTCTTTCCAGATTCAGACCAAACGTGGTCCTGGCACACCCGCGAATCTCTATCACACGGCCGTTGTTTCGCTTTCCGAGGGAAATAGATATTATTGTGACTATATCATCACCATCTAGAATAGAATGCTTATGTAACAATTAACTCAAAAAACAACTCACCATAACTCACACGATCGAATACATTTATCCAATTAGAAGCAGTGCTTGGTGCAATAACTTAAATTCAAAAATCAAATGACGAGATTCTATATATGCGTCAGGATGATGTTAGGGTTTCTTGAAAAATTGACACAAGACTTTGGAATGCAATTAAATGCTTCAAATAGAGAAATTAATCAACATGATTGTAATTAACCTCCGGAAAAATAGATTTACACATTTTTTGTAGATTAATTGGATCTGCTATACACCTTTTCTTTTTTCCAAAGCTGGGATAGTGGTATGAGAGCTTTTTTATTTTTTTTTTTGTTTTTTGAACCAAACAATAACATTAAAACTTGAATATAAATAGTCTTGCGGTATTTAACTCCAACAGAGTCTTCAGCTAATTGTTGCAACAAAAACATAGTAGGTTCAGCTAATGAAACATAAATATGATTAAATAAATCAAAAGCTTTCTTTGAGAGCCCATTAGCACTTTTGTTTGCTTCCCGTCTAATATGACGGATCTCACGGACACGGCACATCTTCAGAAGGTGCCTGCAATCACAAATAATAGAGCTAAAAGACAACAGCTCTTTTGTACAGATGGCTAGAGCGAGAGAGAGAGAGAGAGAGAGAGAGAGAGAGGTCAGGCCGGAGAGGACCACGGGGGCTGGATTCCGGTGATAAGAAATCACAGGGGGCCAAATCTGAACAAGGAAAGAAGCCAGGGAATTGTTACACTGTATATGGACAATATCCCTGAGTACAAAGATCAGTTTTGGTTGAGGAGGACTTTTAGCAAGTTTGGGGAAGTTAAGGAAGCTTTTATACCTCGGAAGAGAAGCAAGCACACAGGCAATAAATTTGGTTTTGTCAGGTTTGAATGCTTCGCGGCAGCTTGAATGGCAATCTCTCGACTTAATGGTATTTGGGTGGATAATGAGAAGCTTTTTGTTAAAGAGGCCAGCTTTGGGTTCAAGAATGAGAAGCCTAGGGTGAAGCATTTCAAAGCTACCCCACTGAAGGTGAATGGAGTCTCTCATGATCAAATACAGAGACATGGAAAAGAGGTGGGTCTGATAAATAGGCAAGAGGTGGAGATGATGAACAAGAGGGGTCAGTCCTACGACAGAGACAATGGGAACATTAAGTCTTTTGCCCAAGTTCTAAGGGGTGAATCATCAAGAGCAGGGGCTGCTCTGAAGAACACGCTTAAGCTCAAACCGAGTGGTAATGGATGGCTCCACAGGAGTGCAGTAGCGGTGTTAAACAGAGTCGTACCCATGACTCTGAAGGTGAGTTTCAGCCTGGAAACGGATAGTGTGGCCCAGTTTCGATCTCTGGGCGGTAGGTCAGTTCTGATTACATTTCAGAACCAGGAGGTGAGGGACGAGATGATTCGAAAACAATGGATGAACTTGTGGTTTGCCAGTGTGAAACCATGGAGGGGTGAACGAGCTTGCTTCGAACGATTTGTGTGGTTAAGTTGCAAAGGAGTTCCACTAAATGTTTGGAATGCAGTAACTTTTAAGTTGATAGCCGAGTTATGGGGTTCTTTCATTATGTTAGATGATTCAACCCTTAAAGAACTCTTCTTTGCAGAAGGAAAGTTTTGGTAGCCACGATGGAGATCACGGCCATTGATAAGTGGATCCAAATGGAGGTTCAGGGTCTGACTTATGATGTAAAATTCTCAGAAATTTCTTCGTTTGCTAACCCGGATGAGTATGAAGATTTCTGTCCTTCGAATACGGGTAGAGGTGGTGGGGGAGAAGCCATGGTGAAGGAAACCAGGTACCCTGGCGTCAACAGTGAGAAGGAAGAAGTTGCTGACGTGGCTACGAAAAAAGGGTCCAATGAAATTAGGTGCGTTGGTGTAGGATGGGACTACTCCACTGGGAAAGCTGATGGGGGAGTCGGTGGCTCGAAGCTAAGGGAGGCAGAAGGGCATTTAAAACCTGTCATAGCATGCCAGCAAGCCAGTTCAGAGGTGTTTGAATCTAGAGCAGAGGACTCGGTGGAAAAGTTGGAAAAGCGAGCAAATGAAATGGTTTCTGGGGTCCAAAATACTATCTTATCTAAGGAGGATTATCTGGCCCAAGAAGGGGTAATGGACCTTAACACAGAAACTGGGCTCATTATCCCCTTTTCCCCGGTGAAGTCTTTGGGCCTCAATTTTTTTCCTAAGTCTCCTCCCACTGATGCTGGTGGAGATGTTCACGGTCAAGAAATAGGAGCCTCAAAGATTGCCGAGGTTGAAGGAAACCGATGGGGAAATGTAGCTGAAGGCCCATCTGATCTGGTGCGTGTGTCTCAGCTCCTTAGTATTCATCTACTAGTGGACCTTAATGATGTTGGGTGAAGAAGAAAGAGACGCAGTCAACTGTCCAATCTGGCAAGTATTAGCGAGGAGGTTGAGCCGAACCCCAAGCAACAGGAAACAATTTCCTCTTATTCCTCCGACGATCCAAGCGATTCAACCGTCCTCAGGGAGATTAGAGCTACTATGGAAGTGGGAGAGAGGTGAAAGGAGCTAATAGACATATCGATGATTGAAATGGAGGCTCAGGAATACTCAGCTCTGCTGGAGCGAGAAGCGAGAGGTGAAAGGAAAGGGTGTCAACGGATGGAGAGAGGAATGAAGGATTTTGTGGATTTTTGCAATTCTATAGAGTTAATAGACATATCGATGATTGGGAGGAAGTTTACTTGGACCAATTACCAAGATCATGCCATCCTTAGTCGTTTGGACAGATTTTTGCTCTCTCAACAATGGCTGGACAGATTCAAAGTTCTTCAATGGGGGCTTCATAGGCCCATATCTTATCATTGTCCTATTATGCTGCTTGATGATGGAAGAGATTGGGGCCCTAGACCGTTTAAATTCATGGATATCTGGCTATCAAACCCGAAGTGTATGGCTATTGCTAAGGAAACATGGGAGAATACACAGGTGAATGGATGGGTTGGCTATATTATTTTGCAAAAACTAAGAGCAATCAAAGACAAGCTCAAGGTATGGAACAAAGAGGAATTTGGGGATGTCAATGCGGCTTTACAAAATAAGGAAGCAGAAATTCATCGATTTGATCTTTTGGTGGAGGAGAGAATGCTCAATTATGAGGAGAATGCCTTGAGATGTAAGGCTAAAACTGAATTTTGGAGGCTATCTCGATTGGCTGAAACTATGTGGAGACAAAAATCAAGATTGACTTGGATGAAATTGGGGGATAAAAACATGAGATATTTTCAAGCCATTGCAAACAATAGATTTCGGAGGAATATGGTGGGTTCGGTAAAGGTGAATGAAAGAGTGCTTGAGGATCCCCGGAAAATAAAGGCTGCTGCCATTGATTACTTTAGTGATAACTTTAAAGAGGAGAGAAAGCTTAGACCAATGTTGGGGTGTGTGCTCCCTAAAGTTCTAAATCCGGACATTTCAAGTCAGTTAGATAAAGTTTTTGAGGAGGGGGAAATCCTTGGGGCTTTGAAGGAATGCAGTAGCATCAAGGCTCCGGGCCCGGATGGTTTCAATTTCTCGTTTGTTAAAAAAGGGTGGGTTTTTATGAAGGAACTACTGGTGCAATTCTTCTCTAAGTTCCACTCTAATTGCAAGCTCACTAAAGGTATCAACTCTACTTTTGTAACTTTAATTCCAAAGGTCGATTGCCCCAGGTCCTTTAAAGAATTCCAACCCATTAGTATGGTAGGTTGGATTTATAAGGTGCTGGCTAAAGTTCTAGCTAATAGACTCAAATGCCATTGCTTGACCGATTTCTAGACCTAAAATAATGGGTTGCCATAAGCGTAAGGCTGAGATCAATGTAGCACAATACCCGGTAAAATCGGAGTCGAATCTACTAAGGATGGTGAAGTGTGTGCTGTGGAATCTCAGGTTGTAGTATTAAAAATTAGCTCTTAGGTAGCCACCCCTTGTCGATTTGATTAATTAATTACAACTAATAGATAACTTGCGCAAATAATTAAAAAGAGAGGCACGGTCGTAGGGAATCAGACACTCGCCACCCAATTAGAATCTACTCGCTTTTCAAAGTTCTAAAAACGGTTAAATTTAGGGAGAATTGGAAACTCCGAAAGATGCAAATCCTAAGGTTATCGGTCCCTTACACAGTGGCGAATAGGTTTTGGTTCCCTCTTTCTGCTCACATGAGCCCCTATAATGCCTCGGATTCGTCCAACGGACGTAGTTTTCACCAACTAAATTTATTTAATTAAATTAATGTACAGAAAAATTGCGAGACAAATCCTAATTGGGTCGCGACGCTCTTTTATCCAGCGACCAAATCTCAGAAAAACTACTCACTCATTATTAAAAATAAAAGGAATAAAACTCTAGAATTAATCATGCTTCTTTTTTTACTGGAGAAAAAAAATAAACAAAACATCTAAATTAGACAAGAATCAACGAAAAGCTTTTATAAAGAACAAAAATTAAAATGAATTATCGGAATGTGAATCATTGAACAGAACTTAAAAACTAAACAATGTTAATGGCAGCCCCCGTTCCGTCCTTCCTTTCGTTCGCAGCTCTCCATCCACCTGCTCTGTTTTGCGTCGTCCCTTTTTATAAGATTCTGTAGTGTCCTTTTACAAACCCTATTTTCTGCTTTTTTGGTCAAAGCCGTGGGCCACCACTGCCGAGAATTTGGCCAGGCCTTCCACTCCTTTTTCTTTCCTTGGTCAGTCTAACAAAGTAATACTCCTTACAAAACCACTTTGGGCCCACCAAGACGTTGGGTTATTTTGCTCCCATTTCCACTTTTATGACTACGTGCACATAGTGGAGCAAAAGTAGTATGGCCTAATCCATGATCTGCCAACGTAAATAATCACGACTTTAACGTATTAAGGTTCCAAACTCCTACAACATAAAAATAAAGTATTAAACTCCAAGTAATAATATAAATGGACTTAACAAATATAAATTAGAGGGTACTAATATGAACATTTACGTGCTTATCAGCCAATTACCTCCTCTTATTGGTGAATCCCAAGCTGCATTTATTGAGGGCAAACAGATATTGGATGGTGTTCTTATCGCAAACGAGGTTATTCATGGGTGGAAAAACAGCTCTCAAGGAGGTTTGATCTTGAAAATTGATTTCGAGAAAACCTATGATTGTGTCAATTGGGGATTTTTACTTGACTTATCCGCAAAATTGGGCTTCGGGGAGAAGTGGTGTGCTTGGATTAAGGAATGTTTGTCCTCGGTGACTATGTCTGTACTGATAAACGGCTCTACTTCTAAGGAATTCCAAATTCAGAAGGGCATTCGGCAGGGGGATCCTCTATCTCCCTTTCTATTCAATATTGTGGTTGAAGGGCTAAACATTCTGCTAGAAAGGGCGAGGGAGCTAAACTTCATTGAAAGGGCTAGAATTGGACCGATTGGAGCAAATGGGATAGTGGTTTCTCACCTCCAATTTGTTGACGACACGATTATTTTCTGCAACAATGATAGGGAGGAGTTGGCTAATATCAAAAGAATTCTGCGATGTTTTCAACTTATGTCAAGATTAAAGATAAACTATTCCAAAAGTTTTTTGTGTGGGATTAAGATGAACCACTAGGATGTTACCACCCTTGCTATGGTCATGGGATGCAAAATTGATCATTTGCCAATCAAGTACTTGGGGTTGCCATTGGGAGCTAATCCAAACAGAATCAAAACATGGGATCTGGTGATTGAAAGAATGGAAAAAAGGCTAAGTGTATGGTGTAGGAGATTCAACACTTCTGGGGGTAGACTTACTTTAATGAATTCATCCATTGGAAGTTTGCCTATATACTTCATGACTTTATTCAAAATGTTGTTGTCAGTTGCCAAGGCATTAGCAAAAATCCAGAGACAATTTTTTTGGGGTGATACGGTGGATAAGAGAAAGTTACACCAAGTCAAATGGGATGTGATTTCCAAAAAGAAAAAGTATGGAGGGTTAGGGGTCAAGAATTTGATGATCCAAAACCTAGCTCTTCTGGCCAAGTGGTGGTGGAGATTTTACAACAACAACGATTCTCTATGGGTGAAGGTGATCAAATGTAGATACAATTTGGAGCCAAGGTGTTGGTTACCTCGATTACCCTTTTCTAGTAAAGCCTCTATTATTTGGAAGGACATCAGTTCGGTAGGGGAGACCAATTCTTGTATCAGATCCATTCTCCAGGAGGGTTTTAAATAAGAGGTTCACTCGGGGCAGGAAATCTCCTTCTGGAACCAAGTTTGGTTAGGGAACTCATCCCTTAAAGAGGAGTATCCTCGCCTCTTTCTCATCTCTACTCAAAAAGAGATTGTGATTAGTGATATTAAAGTTGATAGATGGAACTTACTATTCCAAAGAGGGCTACGGGATTGGGAAATTCAGCAATTTGAGGATCTGCTTTTGAGACTACAATCAGTGCATTTGGATCCAACCAAGTGTGATCTATTGAGGTGGAAATGGGCTCCTGATAATTGCTTTTCTGTAAAATCTGTGTATAATAGATGGGAACAAGTGGGCCTTACAACAAATCGGGTGTTGGGTTCAATTTGGAAAAGCATTTCCCCACCTAAAGTGGAATTTTTTTCCTGGATGGCAATCCAGGACAAAGTGGCAACGAAGTTAGCTCTACTCTATCGCAATATGTTACCTGAGGGCCAATCGGTGATGTGTCTGTTCTGCTCTTTGACTGTAGAAATGCCAGAGCACCTCTTTCTTCATTGTCAATTTGCATGGGATGTTTGGTCATTGATTTTAGACTGGTGGCATGTCAGTTGGGTTTGTCCGGCCTCCTTGTTAGACCTCTTTACATGGTGGTTAGATTTTGGTTTCAAAAATCTGGAGAAATTCATGTGGGAAACAACCTTCCACGCTACTATTTGGTCCGTTTGGCTAGTAAGAAATGATATTGTCTTCAACAATGCTTCTTGGCGAGTAGAAGACCTTGGGGAGCTAATTAACACCAAAGTTGCTATGTGGATCAAAGTGAAATTTGATATTAAGGTGCACTCGGTGGAGGATTTTAAGGGTTATCTTGATGGAATGAGGAATGTCAAAGTGTAAGTTCTTTTTCGTGAGGGTGGTTTCGATCCAACTTTCTGTTGGATGGTCATTCCCTTCTTCCTTCTGTTTTGTTTTGTATCTGCTGCTCTTTAAGCATTTGTTGCTTATTGAGTGTTCTCTCGATGTATCCTTTTCGAGCCAATAAAGTTTTCGTTTTGCTGAGCAAAAAAAGATCACAAATAATAGAGCTAAGAGGATGGTGACCAATTTCCTGGGATTGCATCAATGACATGGCTTGCAAAGCATCCATTCCCACTTCAATACCGAGTAAGTTGAGGTCCAGAGCCAACTTCAATCTATCCCTAAGGCCCCGTTCAGTTGTCAGGAAAGTACAGAAAAGGATGAAAAAATCAACTTTTTCATAACTTTTGTAGTGTTTAGTTGCCAGAAAAGTAATGGGAAACATGTTCTTAAATTTTTCTGCAAGATTTACTTTTTTGCAAAAGTGATCCGGCCAAAAGTATAGGATTTTGCGGAAAAGTTTTTTCCATTGTGGGACCAAAATAATTGACGGGTAAAAAAAAAGCAAATGACGCCAATACCAAAAAAATACAAATTAGATTCTTAGAAAGGCTCTTTGAGATTTATGTGAGTAACAACAATTTTGACTACTGTGGTGCTTTCTGAGATAATTGTTGTGGAAAAAATTAGTAATTGATTTTTTTTGGAAGTATTTATTTATCTTGTCATTAGTCTTCAGTTTTGTTTTGCACTTACTAATCATCAGTTTATCAATGAGTTTTTGTATCGGCAACTTATCAAGTATAGTTGTTTAAAATTTGTTTATTTAGTTATCATCTACTTATTTTTTAAGCTTCATGTTAAGGCTTTGCATTAGATAAAATACATTTTTAGGTATGTGTTAGCTCTCAAAGTTACTTTTAGTCATGGAAATAAAGAAGTTTCTCATAAGTGTCTTTTCCCGACAAATGAACCACTGAACTTGAGTTTTCCTGCAAAAAAATTTTGTCAAATGAACAATCACAGAAAAAATAGATTTCTTTTTCCTTTACTTTACTTTACTTGACTTTTTCTGAAAATAACTTTCTTGTACAACATTTATGGCAAGTGTCCAAAGTTATATATATATATATAAAATAAAATAAAGCAGCTCAGTATTTAAATTCTATGTACATAAATCTAACAGCATCTAACAGCCCAAACTTATCCCTCATAAATCCTACGGCTGCAAAAAGTCCTAAGGCTGAAAAATTCTATTTTTAATCTTCTTTAACCTTTTCTATTTCAACTCTCTTTTGTTATGGAAAGATAGAAATCAATAATATTTCATTGCCAAAAAAAAAGAACCAAATTTTGAAATAAGAAAGCGAAGTAATTTTGGAAACCTTAGCACTCTCTCTCTCTCTTTGAAGCAAGGCGAAATCTTTTCTAACTTTTTCTATCCCAACTCTCTTTTGTTATGGGAAGATAAAAAGTAATAAAATTTCATGTATTAAATTAGTGCAAGGCAGATCGTAAACTAAACAAAGGGATAAGAAATATTTTTGTTTATCGGTTGATCAATTTCAAATTTTTTGGGGGTGTGGGTTTTTTTTTTTTTGTAAACTAAATAAAAGGGTAAGAAAAAAAAATCTGTTTGATCCTAATTTAAGAAAAAATCTTCCCATATAAATCAGTTTTGTTGGCGAGTGTGATCAATAGTTTCGCAATTCATTTTAATTGTGTTCAAAACACGTTGCGCCGTGTCTTCAGACGTGGGCAAACTCTAGTGTGTGTGTGTGTGTGTGCGTGTGTGTGTGTGTGTGTGTGTGTGTGTGTATATATATTGTTAGTGGTTGGGTAGACATTGCACTATGTCTACCCAAATCAAGCCTTTCCCGGTATACATATGTTAATTTCTCGCGGGTGCCCAAAGTTATATATATATATATATTTTGAACCGTTCATCAGTTATATATATATATTTTGAATCGTTCATCAAATCTAAACTAAAAATTGCTCAGATCAGGCCTTTTCCGATCATTGTAGAATTTTTCCAATAAAAATTACCCTATTTAAATTGTTAGTGGTTGGATAGACATAGCACCACGTACCTATATACATAGCACCAACTACATACATATTTGTCCAGAAAAAAAAAAGACATAGCACCACCTAAAGAATCTAGCAACTTGCAGTTGGGTACTGTTTGCCAAAAAAGGGGAAGGAGATCTTCAAACATTCCATCAATGTTACAACTTGATAGTGAGTAGTTTGTTTTAATTAATTAATAAGAAAAAACTGAAAATCTCATACACTGTGTAGTGCGACCGATTCGACTGTCTGAACAATAGATGGCTCGAATCAATATGAACTCAGAATGCAAACCGCACATGCTTTGTCAAGTCGTCTTACTTAAAATAGGAAGAAATAATTAAGTCACACACCTAATTTGCTGCTGAACTCAATAATGGAAAAACCTGAGTCCTGGCCTCCTAAGGAATTGAGAGATTCGATTGGCAAGCAGTTCAAACCCTCTTGGAAATTAACCCTCTTGCTGAACATAATATATTGAAAGTCCTATTATTAGAAGTGGGAAGCGATCATGCATTCATGAGGGATATGAATTTTGTGGCAATCTTGAGAAAGTACTTGTGCCTCCCTGAACCATTCGAAGCGATCCGGGCCGAGCGCGGCAGTAGGTTTCATAAGATTCTAATGCTTAAACATTTGGAAATCAAAATTTGGCAATGAACGGTTGCATCTTTTCCTATTATTCTTTGCTTTATTCTCATATTATTCTGCAATTTTTCCTATTATTCTTTGCTTTATTCTCAATACTCATATTTGGTTCAACAGTCTTGTACATTGTAGTGTTACTTTCACAAGTTGAGACCGTTGCACCTTGGAAGACGGGCACTAGCTATTAAGAACTCGTAGCACCGTAGCGAAGGCGAATCACGTCTTAAGGAGATTGATTTTATTTTCCGTTTGTTATCTAGTATGTACGTACGTGCGTAATTCAATACAAATTGCATATCAAGTTAAACTACTATTAGTTGTTCCGAACGACCAGTGGAAAATCCATTATACGTACCATCATTAATTTGTTGCAAATTTTCAATGGAAAAGGCCTATTTATATACGGGTTTGGATTCTCTCCGGTCCAAGTTTCGAACAGAGACGGAACAGTCCAAATCTAGATTATACACATCAATATATGAAAAGGATTTTCTCAAACTCTTACCGGTAAGAGTCTCTAGCCAATCGTCCCACACCGCTTGAGAAGATTTGATAAGTTCTCTTCGGTGAAGCAAAAACTAATCTAGGGGGAATTTCATCTATCGCGCACAGGTCGACTGTTTAGAAGTTGGTCTTCCCAAACCCGGACCAAATTAATATGGTCCTGACACATCCGCGCATCTCGATCACGCGGCCAAGGCATTGTTTTACTTTTTTGAGGGAAACAGATATTATTATGACTATATCGTTAACTTCAAGCCTCAGCCTCTAAATTAAAATGGGATGCTCATGTAATTAAAATAACTCACCATAACTCACACCATTGAGTACTGCAAACCACCAAATTTATTTATTTTTTTGACATCAAAAAAGAACTTCATAGATAGATAATTAAAGAGTCATTATAAGAGTTCAAAGATAACGTCCAAATTTATTTATTTAAGTAGTAAAAAGTAAAAGGCATAAAATACATTCTCCACTCCTTTATTTAAACGAGTTCAATCCCAACAGTTTTTTTTTGTTTGTAAGAATGAACTTCCACACAGCCATACTTCCACAGTACGGTTCGGCAAAACCAAAACCGGAACATAAACCTAAAACCAGAACAAATGGAGGATAAATCAGGAAAAATAATAATTAAAGAAGCCTTTTAGTTATTGACCTCTCCGGGGAGTAAAGAGACACACTTGGGAATGTTTTGAATGACAGCACGTCTCTGATGCACGAGCTTGAGGTTGTTGCCGTCACAATATTCACCGGGAAGCTAATAGTTGTGCAGATGTGTTGGCAAATAACACTCCGGTGTTAGTGGTAGATTTGCATATCTACCCTTATTTTCCTTTTTGTATTGCTACTTTATTATATGCCGATTTGATTGGGGTTGCATACCCCTAGAATTGTAAACGTTTAAGTATATATTTCTTTTAATGAATCGTCTTTTATCCAAAAATAAGAGAGACACAGTACGTGTGGTAATGAAGCAAGAACAAAAGAAGATACAACTTGCATACTGGAGAGACAAGGTGCAAGTCATCATGATACAAAAGAAGATACAATTGGCATGGGGATCGATATTTTCGCAACTGCATCAATGATTAAAGGGTTTCATGAGACCTTTTACCACCCCAAAAAGAAAAGTTGAGAAGAAGAAGACGAAGACGAAGATAGAGGAAGTACTACCACATGGACAAGTTGGGTTTTTTTTAATTTACCACCCCAAAAGAAAAGTTGAGAAGAAGAAGACGAAGATAGAGGAAGTAGTACCACATGGACAAGTTGGTTTTTTAAATTTTTTTGTTCAAACGGAAACTGCCATAGATTAAACTAGAGGAACAAAGTCATAGAGACAAAGTAACTTAGGGGCATCTCCAATTCATCTATTCTTCAAAAATAGAGAATGGATGTGATACATTGAGAAGAAATTTTATAATTTATTTTATATTTTTTTTCACTTTTTGTACTTTTAGAAACAATCTTTGAGGGACCCATTGTCCTTTTTAGAGTATAGTCCTCCAAAAGCAATATTGATCCTCTATTCAAAAGTGAATTTGAAATACAAAATTCTTCCAAACTCTAAAAAGGACAATGGATTTGACAAAAATTCTTCTAAAAAGTACAAAAAGTGAAGAAAAAAAGAGAATAAATTACAAAATCTCCCCTCAATGTATCACATTCACCCTTTATTTTAGAGGAATAAATGTGGATTTGGAGATGCCCTAATACAAACAAGCCTAAAAGGTAAACGAGAACCATACCTAGGTTTTAAGATGGCCAATACCCATGACATCAGCTAGAACAAACTCCCTAGCTAGCTAGCCGCAAGAGGAACGTTTGTTGTGACAAACAGCTCCTCCTCGATCTTGTTGAGAACCCAGACGAGCCAAGCAGTCAGCTGCTTGGTTAGCTTGGCAAAATATGTGGGTAGCGGTAGCTTCGGTCCTGACAGCAATACGCATGGCCTCCCTCTTCTAACACATAACGATGTTCATGTCCTGCCTTTTTATATATCCTTCAAAAGACTCCGGGAGCACTAGCTAGTTGGGTTGGGGTGTTCACCACTCATAAAGAAAACTCGGAACGTCAGAAAATATTTTTCATGACAAAAAAATTTGTCATAATATGTTTCCCGTAAAAACCAAACGGAGCGTGAATATGTTATTGGCTTATTACATTATTACTAGGAGAAAAATCATGCAGGAAAACATATATATACCAATCATTATTCTCTCTCTCTCTCTCTCTCTCTCTCTCTCTCTCTCGCTCTCTCTCTCTCTCTCTCTCTGCCAGATGATAAGAAGAATGGGAAACGCTTGGGTTCACCAGCCAGCACTACACCGTGTAGTGAGGTCGATTCGGCTGTTAGAACAATGGATGGCTCAGAATGCAGACCTCACCTCCTCTGTCAAGTCGATCTTACTTAAAATAGGAAGAAGTAATTAAGTCACACGTACACGTAATTTGATGATGAACTCAATAAGGAAAAGCCAGAGTCCTCCTAAGGTTGAGATATGAGAAGTGGGAAGCGAATGCAGTCGGGAGGGATATGAATTTAGTGGCAATCTGGAGACTTATGCCCTCTCCCACACACCACACTCCCCACCCCCCCTCCCCCCCCCCCCCCCCCCCCCCCCCCCTTCCCCAACCCCAAGGCCATTCAAAAAAAATTTTTTTTTGCAATTTTTCCTTTGCGAGTGGGGAGTTCAATACTGATTTTTGGTTCAACTTGTACATTGTAGTGTGCTACTTCTACAAGGTGAGGTCGTTGTATCCTGGAAGGCAGGCAGTATTTCAAACTCGTAGCACCATAGTGAAGGCGAATCTAGTCTTAAGCAGATTGATTTTATTTTCCGTTTGTTATTTAATTTCGTACGTAATTCAATACAGACTGCCTAACAAGTTAATTAAGAGGGATGCCCATAGTACTCTCTCTTATCAGTTGTTCTAAATGACCACTGGAAAATCAATTATACCATCATTAATTGTTGCAAATTTTCAATGGAAGAGGCCTATTTAATTAAATGAGTTTGGATTCTCTCAGGTCCAAGTTTTGAACAAGATGGAACAGTCCAATTCTAGGCTATACACTGATATATATACTTTGGATTTTCTGATTAGAGAGTCTCTAAGCCAATTCTTCCGCTGAGAAGATCTCTTTCGTGAGGCAATAAAGAATCTACGGCGGCCGATTAATTTTCATCTACGGCACACAGGTCCAATGTTTAGAAGTTGATCTTTCCAAATTCGGACCATGGCACGCCCACATCTTGATCACACGGCCAAAGCGTTGTTTCCCTTTTTTAAGTAAAATAGATATTAATACGTATGACTATTTCGTTAACTTCAAGCGTCACCTTCTAAAATAGGATGCTCATGTAATAATAAACTCAAAAAACAACTCACCATAACTCACACGATCGAGTACTGCAAACCACCAAATTTATTTATTCGAGTAGTAGTAGAAAGTAAAATGCATTCTCCACTCCTTTATTTAAACGAGTTCAATCCCAACAGTTTTTTTTTTTTGTAAGAATGAACTCCCACACAGCCATACTTCCACAAAGATAGGGATCATCGCTACGGCTCGGCAAAGCCAAAACCAGAACATAAACCTAAAACCAGAACAAATGGAGGAGAGAAGTAATTTAGTCCACAAGAGTCATACATCATTCCCTTGGTCCTAAAAAGACACGAATCGTGGCGTCTAGATATTAACTTTCAGTTTCTTCACTAACCACGATCTCACCATATTGAAATTCAACTCTCTCTCCCTCCACAACGGTAAGTTCACTGCCGATCGAGTATTGGGACAGATTGATCCTCTTCAGTGGTATGATCAGTCACCAACACGTGAAGATTCCGATTCTTCAGAGAGAGCACAGTTTCCAGAGGCGGCAGCCACCTTAAACTTAAAGGCTCCGGTAGGGCCGGTCATAGCTCGAGTACCGATGGTGGTTGCCTCTCCGTCACATGATAAGCTTACGTCTGCTCCGGCAGCGCCTACGGTTGGGTTGGCCGCACGGGTAACTACGCCCTCTACGATGACCCCGCTGTACTGTACACCAGAAATGGAGATGGTAGCTTGGGCTCAAGGATGGGACCAAGGGGTCTAGTGGCGGCAACCGTCATGACAAGAATTTTAGCAAATGTAATTATTATACGTAAAAAAAAAATTATGCCCAACTTTTATAGTCTCGTCATCACTAAAATTTTTTTAACATATATTTCGCTACTGTTAGGATAAAATTGTTGGAAATACTATCTGCGAGATTTTCTGAGAAGCGAAGAGGAATATACTAGAAACTCAATTTTTGTATTCCACTTAGATAAAACCATGTGGTACATCAAGTATTTATAGACTCTAATAGATAAGACTAGAATTAATAGGCTTCTACATCCAAAGCATCATACATGAACCTTCCTAGATACATGATCCTAGGAGTACGTGACCTTTCAAATACCTGAATGAACCTAAAACATTCTAGAAACTGTGTGGAAAATTCCAAAAAAAACATAAGTCAAGTTTATCTTTTCAACACCCCCCTTTAAACTTGACTTTCTTAGTAACTCCAAGTAGCGCCCGAAGCCTTCTGAAGTCCTCGTACTTGAGCGGCTTTGTGAAAATGTCTACAATCTGATCATGAGTCTTTACGTACTTGAGCTCTACCTCCTTATTTGTAATGCATTCTCTAAGGTAATGATACCTTGTATCAATATGTTTACTCCGATCATGAAAAACAGAATTCCTCGACAAAACAATTGCAGACTTGTTATCAACAAAAATTTCTGTAGCTTCCTCTTGCACGAAAAACAAATCCTTTAATAAGTTCCGAAGCCAAACCGCATGACATGTGCATGATGTAGTAGCACCATGCTCTGCCTCACAAGTAGAAAGTGCTACAATAGACTGTTTCTTTGATCTCCATGTGAAAGTAGCATCTCCCAAGAAAAATACGAAACCTGTAGTGCTTTTTCTGTCATCTAGATTTCCAGCCCAATCACTGTCGCAATATCCCACGAGCTTTAATTCCTTAGAAGATGAATAAAGCAACCCAAAATCCAGCGTGCCTTTAACATAACGAAGAATTCTTTTTGCAACTTTAAGGGGAATAGTAGTGGGTATTTCCATAAAACGACTAATGAGCCCAACTCCAAACAAAATATCTGGCCTTGTACATGTCAAATACCGCAGACTGCCAACCAAACTTTTGAAAACCGTTGTATTTACCTTTTCTCCATCTTCATGATTTGACAACTTCATTCCACACTCCACGGGGGTGTTTACTGGATTGCAATTAGCCATCTCAAATTTCTGGAGTAGGTTTCTTGCATATCCTTCTTGAGAAATAAAAATGCCATCCTCCTGTTGTTTCACTTCAATCCCAAGGTAGTAGGCCATAATTCCTATATCAGTCATCTCGAATTCTCGAACCATCGCCTTCTTGAATTCTTCGAACATTTTAGGATTATTTCCTGTAAAAATGAGATCATCGACATACAAACAAACAACAAGCATATCTCCTTTTTTATTCACCTTAGCATAAAGAGCATGCTCGTGTGGACATTTGGTGAAACCATTAGCAATGAAATACTTATCAATTCTAGTATTCCATGCTCTCGGCGCTTGTTTCAATCCATACAACACCTTTTTAAGCCGCAGAACTTTATCCTCATGGCCTTTGACCACATACCCCAAAGGTTGTTCAATGTACACCTCCTCCTCAAGCAAATCATTTAAGAACGCAGATTTTACATCCATTTGGTAAATCTTCCATTTATTGTGAGCAGCAAGAGAAATCAACAACCTTATAGTTTCTAAACGAGCAACAGGAGCAAATACCTCTTCGTAGTCAATTCCAGCGCGTTGACTATATCCCTTAGCCACCAATCTTGCTTTATACCTTTCGACCTCTCCTTTTTTGTTCTTCTTTGCTTTGTATACCCATTTCACTCCAATAGCTTTTTGCCCTTTTGGAAGAGTAGCAAGCTCCCACCTATCATTCTTTTTAATGGCATTGATCTCTTCATGCATAGCACTTCTCCACTTCTCATCTTCCATAGCCTCTTCAAAGTTCAAAGGCTCACTTTCTGCAAAAAGACAAAATAGATCCAGTGGTTTAGTTGCTTCATAAAGATCACTGAGACTCCGCATGTTTGGTGTTCTCTCATTTGAGCTTTCTCCTGGTGATGGTGGTTCAATGCGAGGAGAAACTGGAGGTGTAATTGGCTCTTGTGGTGCTTCAGAAACTGATTGCTCCTCCTCAAAATAGAGGAAAAAATCATAATTCTCTCCTTCTTGAATATCCCACTCCCAGGTGCTTTCTTCGTCAAATTCCACGTCTCTACTAATTACAATATTGAGTGATTGGATTGTAGAGCTTGTAACCTTTGGAGCTTGAATCATAGCCGATAAAAATGTATTTCTCATTCTTTGAATCCAGCTTGGACCTTTTTTGATCTGGAACATGAACATATGCAATACTTCCAAAAACTCGTAGATGTGATATATTGGGCTTTATTCCATTCCAAGCTTCTTGCGGTGTCATGTTCTCCACACTCCTTGTAGGACATCGATTTGACAAATATACTGCACAATCAACAGCTTCTGCCCAAAATTCCTTAGGCATTCTTTTACTCCTCAACATGCTCCATGCCATATTTAAAATTGATCTATTTTTCCTTTCAGCAACACCATTTTGTTGTGGCGATCTAGGTACCATTAAAGGAAGACGAATTCCATTCATTTCACAAAAATTCTTAAATTCATTGGATGTGAATTCGCCTCCTCTATCGGATCTCAAAGCTTTAACTTCATAGCCACTTTGCTTCTCAACCAAAGCTTTAAATTTCTTAAAAGTTCCAAAAGCTTCTGATTTTTCTTTCAAAAAATAGACCCAACCTTTTTTGCTAAAGTCATCAATGAAGAGCAGAAAATACTTGTTCTTACCAAATGATGCCGGTTTGATTGGACCACAAATGTCTGTTTGAACAAGTTGAAGCGGCTCAATAGCTCTTGAAATGGATTCTTTTGGAAAGGGCTTTCGAGACTGCTTGCCGTATTGGCATCCCTCGCACAACTGATCTGGATGGTTGATAGAAGGCAAGCCATGTACCATATTCTTTTGAGCCATCATTTTTAATCCTCCAAAGTTCAAGTGTCCAAGCCTCATGTGCCATCGCCATGACATATCTTTCACACTTGCCTTCAAGCACTTGGCCACATCAGTTTGAAGATTTAACAGAAACATTCTATTCTTCGTCATTGATACCTTTGCAACCGAATTATTTCTTTCATCTTTTAAAGAAAGACGACGATCTTTCATTCTAATTTCATAACCTTTTTCCAAAAATTGACCCAAGCTTAAAATGTTGCTCTTCATTTTTGGCACAAAATATACGTCTGATATGATTCGATGATCACCATTCTTCAAATGAATTAGAATCGTACCTTTTCCCATGATTGGAACGTTTGAGGAGTCGCCAAAAGTGACATATCCTTTCCATGTCTCATCAAGCTCTACAAATTTGCTTTTGTCGCCGCACATATGATTACTAGCACCATTGTCAAAATACCACAAATTTTCTCCCAGCTCTTCATTTTGCTTGACCGCAAGCAACAAAGTTGGTCCTGCTTCAATCTCCTTTTCTTCAACAAAATGCTTCAACATGGTTATTGGCATCTTCACATTCCCAAGAAAAATGTCCATATTTGTGACAACTGTAACATTCTATTTGAGACTTGTCATACCTTCTCGGGTTTGAATGATTATCTCTTCCACGACCGGGGCCTCTTCCTCTTCCACGCGACCTTGATGTTGAAAATTGACTTCTTGGTACAAAATCATTATTGAAAGAGCCATTGTTACCTCTTTCTCCTTCTCCTTGTCCACGACCACATCCATATCTGCGTCCTCCTGGTCCTCGACCTTGTCCTCGGCCTTGTCCTTGTCCTCGGCCTCGGCCTTGTCCTTGTCCTCGGCCTCGGCCTTGTCCTTGTCCTCGGCCTCGGCCTCTTTGGGTGCTTCCACCTCTATCATTTCTCCCTCCATTACCTCGTATGGAGAGTTTTGCTTGCAAAGCTTGTTCAACTGCTTCATTTCCATTGATCTTAAGTCTTTCCTCATGAGCTTGTAAAGATCCCAAGAGTTGGTCAATAGTCATCGAGTCTAAGTCTTTTGACTCTTCAACAACCACAACTGGCAGAAACTTTGGTTGCAATGAGCGAAGAATTTTCTCCACCACTCGAACATCTGGCAAGCTTTCACCATATCGCTTCATCTGATTCACAATGACCAACATTCTTGTGAAATAATCTGAAATGGACTCAGATTCCTTCATGCGAAGGGCTTCAAACTCTCCTCTAAGAGTTTGAAGTCGTATTTTCTTCACTTTATCAACTCCTTTGAAACAATTCTGGAGGACTTCCCATGTCTTTTTCGCGGTGGTTTCACTAGCCACTTTTTCGAACATTGAATCATCCAAGCCTTGATGGATGAGAGTAAGAGCGTTTTTATCCTTCGTTCTTAACTTCTGTAAGGCATTCTTTTCAGTAGCATTCAAAGTGGAATCATCTCGCTCTTCATAACCTTCTCTACAACCTCCCAGCAATCTTGCAAACCGAGAATAGCCTTCATCCGTAGCATCCAATTGTCGAATTTATCTTTGGTTAGTCGAGGAAATTGAAATCCTATCCAACCATTTGCCATTTTCTAGACCTCTAGCAAGGTGGCTCTGATACCACTTTGTTGGAAATACTACCTGCGAGATTTTCTGAGAAGGGAAGAGGAATATACTAGGAACTCAATTTTTGTATTCCACTTACATAAAACCATGTGGTACATCAGGTATTTATAGACTCTAATAGATAAGACTAAAATTAGTAGGCTTCTACATCCAAAGCATCATACATGAACCTTCCTAGATACATGATCCTAGGAGTACGTGACCTTTCAAATACCTGAATGAACCTAAAACATTCTAGAAACTATGTAGAAAATTCCAAAAAAAACATAAGTCAAGTTTATCTTTTCAACAAAAATCCTAGTTTTGTCCTTGCTTGGGCCACAGAGGCAGTGGCGACAACGATGACAAGGAGGAGGTAGTTGGAAGGATAATTAGCTGCAACCA
Organism: Rhododendron ovatum; assembly: GCA_019656835.1. Taxonomy (NCBI): domain Eukaryota; kingdom Viridiplantae; phylum Streptophyta; class Magnoliopsida; order Ericales; family Ericaceae; genus Rhododendron; species Rhododendron ovatum. The sequence goes on from CM033791.1 coordinate 5,667,481, forward strand.
TGTTTGTTGTTTTGAGGATTTTGTGGGATTATTGGTTTGTGTTGTTGTCTTCGAAATACATGGGAAAAGCCCTATTTATAGGAGAATAAATTCTATCCACTATCAGTGTAAAATTTTATTTTTCCATCACTATCTATTATGGGCCCCACCGAGCGCTTATTAATATAATCTAAATCGTTCATATTATAAGACCCGAAATATAGTATTGCCATGTAAAAATTTAGTTTCATCAAAAGTCAATAGATATATCAAAATTTGAATTTTTGTTTATAAAATGGTAGATCTGATTTCTGTCAAAAATAATAAAGATAAAATGTCCATTTTTCAAAGTAAAATTCAATTTTTGATACTCTTATTTATGTCTAATCTAGTTTTTTTTTTTTTTTGCATGAATACACCATTATGTGAGGTACGTTTTCAAGATTAACGGTTTAGATCAACAATAAACACACGATAGGACTGAAAAAGGCGATTGTAAAAAATGAGATTTTTCACCACCGGTGGAAAAGAAATTTTAGGTATTGAGATTGTGTTATGAAAAGTAACAAATAAAAAATTCATTTATCCAATTAGAAGTAGTGCTTGGTGCAAAAATTTAAATTCAAAAATCAAATGATGAGATTCTATGCGTCAGGATGACGTTAGGGTTTCTTGAAAAATCAACAAAGACTTTGGAATGTCATTATGTGCTTCAAATAGAGAAATTAATCCACATGATTGAAATTAACCTCCGAAAAATAGATTTACCTGCTGGATTAGTTCAACTAATTAATTAAAGTGGGATACTGTGGGAGGAGAAATTCTGGCTCTCTCTCTTTTGTGTTGAAACACTATCTCATCAAACGTACAACTTCGATGGAGCATTGAATTTAATCGTATTCAAATTTGAAACCTGTAACATTGTGAAACCTCAATCAATAGAGATGTGATTAAGTCGTTGCATTTTGTCCTGTAAATTGTAAGATTTAAGTTCAAAATATGATTTTACTCATGTTACATATCATAATGCAGTTTGTTCGCGTGTGTTTCAAAGATTATTAAATTCTTTGTTGTTAAAAAAAAAAAAAAAAGGGTATTAGAAGATAATTGTATAGTTCACTATGTTTGGATCAAGGGTCAGTTCACCAACTTTTTAAGTAAGGGTTAGAATCCATTAATTGTACTTTCTAAAGTGTGAGGTCATGACCCACTTGTGGAGATCCCAATAAATACTCGAGTAAATAAATCTACACTACGTGATCAGACCACCAAAAAATTACTTCTATTTGGGTTAAAAATATGTGTTGGGGTGGTTTTAGAAAATACTAAAAATTAATCTACACTAGAAAATGAGCCAAGTGTATGTTCAGTCCCCTTTTTTTTTTTACCGGCAATTTTTTTTTTTTTTTTATCTTTGAGAAGCGTTACTAAGATTAAATGGAGGCACACTCACAATAAAGCCACACCCAAGAACCAAACCAAAAAGGATGGCAAGAAGCTAACTAAACCACCACAAGCAAAGTGGAATCCTCACAACCAAGCGCTAAAAAGCCCCACAACATACATCCAAAGCAACCTAAAGCCAAAAGGAAACCAAAAAAAAAAAGGCCACAAGATCCAACCAAAACACTGCCATACCCCAGAATTAAATCCAAGAGAAAGGGAGAGGCTCCTTCCTCATCAAACTCCTCCAAAAAATATTCTTCGTCTAGATCATCAAGAGCATTAATTCTTTCCGCCTTCATGGTCTCCTCCATTTCAACGAATTTCTTCAAATTAACGTTCTTCCCCCCTTTAAATTTAACGCCCAAAGTTTCTGCTATGTCCTACACCCTATGCGCTTTCTTGAAAAGAGAATACATGTTTCAAATGTCTTGAGAAGAAATAGTGATCCGTTAGCAGAATAGAGATTTGGATCAACCACCATTTGTTAGATTGCCGTACAGCTCGATTTTCCTATAACAATGTAGTGTGTGAACCAATTGTGCCTTAATTTGAATTATAGCCTTTTTCCATTATCATTTCTCTATATATACACACCAAAAAGAAGAAAAAAGATCTATATCATTTTGTCCACTTATATATGTAGGGTAGACTCAAACCGGCCCATTGTGCTATTTTTTACTATTTTTTTTTTTGGTAAACCAGGAACATTACATAAATTAAAAAGAGTCATATAATAGTTTAGGGTACTCAAACCCATTTTGGTCATCGCAAAGATGCTAAATAATACAATATGGAGCAACATCGAAAATATAAAAGTCTAAGCACATCATTGAAATCCATATTAGCTAATATATCCGCACACTTATTTCCTTCACGGTAAATATGATCAATCCTCTCCACTCCTAGCTGCTTCATCAAGTACTTGCAATCATGGATAATTTTACTCAAGACTGTGCCGTGGTTGAGTCGGTCCCCATAATGAATTGGATGGCTGCCAAAGCATCCATTTCCACACAAATTGGAGCAAACTGATTATTGATGGCCAATTGCAAGCCATCCCTAACAGCCCGGCCGCAGTTCTGCCTCCAAGCTATGCATTGGCCTCGAAGAGCGGTGGAAGCCGATAACCCATCCCATAGTTCTATTAAACATTAACAACTAATTTTTTCTTTTTCTTTTTCCAAAATTAGATGTGCTATACACCTTTTCCTCCTTTTTTTCCAGCTGGGATATTTTTTTATTATTATTAAACTGGATTACATTCCAAAACTTAAAACATAGTCATGGGGAACATATATAACTCCCTTAGCCCTAACAAAAATTATTCAAGACAGTTTGGAACCGAAAGAAAAAGAACAATGCTACTAGCATTATTACAACAAAGAAGTTTACCAACAACATCACCACTTCGATTTGCTTCCCGATGAATACAGCAGGCTCTTCCTTTAAGTCGATCCAAGAAAAATTTGCAATCATTAAGAATATTACTTAACTAATGAGGACCCAATCCTTTCTCGTCAAGGAGATGCACTAAAATGATGGAATCGGTCTCCATAAGAATGCCATGTAATTACTATCCAAAGTTAGTTCTAAACTATCCCGAAGTGCCCAGCACTCCACAGTGGTACTAGAAGAAGCTGCCTCAATTCTCCTTTGGAAAGCCACAATCCAATCAGCATTACCGTTCCGGTTTGAACGCACCATCAGTTTTTAAGTTTGAATTGTCGGGAGGGGGGTTGGTGGTCCAACCCACTAAAAGAGTCTATATGCCTCCTAACCAAGTCTATATGCCACGGTTAGGAGGACCACCATCACAAGCAAGAAACCATTCAGAGGCTAAATTTATACAATTTCTGGTGGTGACTGATGCGCACCTAATATTGTAAATATTTGGTGTGACTAATCCCGTTTTATGTTGCTTTAACTTGCGTTTATTTAGCTTTTATAACGATATTGCACGTAAGGTGTGTTTTTAGTGTTTTCAGGTAAAACGTACAAATAAGGCGCATTTCAACGCCATAGATTGCCCAAGTGCTTCCAAGTACCCGAAGACCCTGTCGGCCCCTTAAAATCTGTCTAAGTATGGAAAATGACTTTCAGAAAAAGTATCGATTCTCAAGATTAAAAATGGCGGTAATTGATCCTTGAATTTTCCTAAGAGTAACTACGAAGTTATAAGGTTTTATTTGAAAAGTAAGGTCATGTTTTGAGCCATTTTCTCTTGCGAAAAATGTGCAGATTTCCATTTTACACTAAAAGTGAGGGGTTGACATTTTGATTTAATTGGAATCTTCAAATTCTGGTAATGCCATTGTTTACAAATGGGGGGTACTTTCTTATTTTCATTAAATAAATTAAAGTAAAGAAAAGGTAAAAGAAAGGTTTAAAATGTAGTTTTTACTTAAATTTAGAGAATGAAAATAAGGTGCTGAGATGCTGTGGAAGTTGCTGGGAGCCGTCAGGTGTCAAGTTCTGGAGGCTGGCCTGAAGACTGGAGATATGCTCTGCGTATCGATACGGATTAAGAGCTGTATCGATACGCGTTGGTTAATTGGGCAGACAGAGAGTTTCGTATCGATACGGCCATAAACTGTATCGATACGGGATTGTTACGGGAGATTGGCCTTTTCAGCTTAACGATGTGGTATCGATACTTTGCATAATCTGTATCGATACGGGGAGCTCTGGGCCAGATATTTGCTACTTTTTGGACTTTCCATTTATGAAATAGTTGCTACTTATAGTATGTTTCTAGGATATTTGTTGGGAGAGAAGTTGAGTTGTATAAATACTCTTCTCTCCCACTTTATCTCATATCTACTTTATGTTCTAGTTTTAGTTCTCTCTCTAGGAGAGATCTCCATTGTTGTTCATGCTTTTCCTATTGTAATTTCCTTAGAACTCAAGTAAGTATTTACTTTATGTTAATTTCTCGTTTATTAATGTTGTAGTTACGCTTTAGATCTTTGCATAAATCAAGTTTATTTTTATTTTTTTCGGTTAAATCTTTCGCTCCATTTTCTTACCATGTCTAGTCTTTTAGTTATGTATGAGTAGTCTTTTAGCTAAGTCTTGGGCTAATCTATCCTAAAGATCTAGGCAGTTATTTGGTTCTCGAAACTTCGGGCTCGTGGTTTTCGGAATTGGATTAACGTAGTCATTTTGGTCTAAGCGAGGTGTGTTAACTCCTTGGTATGAAGTTTAGTCAAGCGGTCTTGGCAAGCGACATATTGAGGGCTCGTGGCCCCCTACGTGTTAGATACATTAGCAAAAGTAGGTTGATTTAATTCCGATTAATCACATCTTTCGATAAACGTAGTCATTAAAGCTAAATCTTTCGGGCGTGAGCACGCGGTCGTGACTCTCGCCTGAGTTATAACCGAGAACCGGTAGCGGCTTAAGTCGAGGGTTAGATGATCTCTAGACTTGCCTCCTTTAGTTTATCTAGCTCATTTCTAGTCTTTTGTCTTAATTTTCCACCGTTTAAAGCAAAACCAAGTTGGCCGTCTTAAATGCCATAATCCATCTATAAAACCTACAATCCAATTAAACTATATTTGAATTCTCTGTGGGTACGATCCCGGACTTCCGGATATTATGCTACCGACGATCTAGCCCTACACTTGGGGTATTTCAACCTTATTTGAAGGCGAGGTTGGAGGCGAAGCAGTGACCAATGATATCACTAGGAGGCCTAGGACCATCAAAAAATGCGATAGTTTCTAGTAAGCCAAACGAACCTAAGGACAATCGGGAACAGGACACACCAAAGAACACCGCACACGGGTGCAAACCCTTAGACCTACAGTTGACATGGACCCAAGGCTCAAAAGGGAGCGAGAAAGAGTTACTAATGTTAGAATAAATGGATATTATTGTGATCATATCATGATATTGAGATTTGATTGCAATTAGGATAATTTTCTTTCATAATTAATTGGTATGATTTTCTTCCTTAATTAGACTCTTTCTCCTCTATAAATAGAGGAACTCATTCTATAATATTATCGAAGTCAATAAAATATCTCTCATCTTATATTTAACAACTAACAATAGGTGGAATCCCAAGTCCATTTCACAAATGTTTGGGAACAGAACAATCCCAAAGAACATGGGTAACAGACTCTTGGTTGGGACAACCAGTCGGACAGAGATCATTATCAGAAATTTTACGAAATCCCAAGCAAATTTGTGCATGTATTGCAGAATTTATGTTGTCACTCCCCAACATTACTTGATGATAGTTTTTGGTTACTATATATCCCCTAAACCCCTTTCACTATAATAATCTTTTTGGTTCCAAAACAGAACCCATTGTTAGATAAATTTCAATACCTAATTAATCTACCTCTTTTTAATTGGTTCCTAAACAGAACACTCCCTTGATTTATTTTTTCTCCTTAATTCCTTTCATGAGAAGCCAATTACAAAGCTCACTGCGGGCAGAGAACTTATTTAACAGGAAATTAATTTACGAAATTAAGGTCGACGTCGATACATAAGAAGAAGGTACAACCCTTATTATTTTTTGTTCAATAATAAGGGTTGTTCCACAAAAATAAGAAGAAGGTACTACCCTTTTTAGAATTTATATAGGTACCAATGGGCGCCGGGGAGAGAAATCGTACTGACGGCCGCGCCTGGCCTTCTCTGGCTACCGGACGGCCGATCCGAACAGTCCAAAAATTCTATTAAAAAAAACCGAGGGGGCTTGAGCGGGAATCAACGGCATCCAAAGTGTGTAGGGTGTTTGATCCGAGCACCCCTTTTTCGTCAAACACCCTACACACTTCGGATGCCATTGATTCCCTCGTAGGCCCCCTCGGTTTTTTTTTGTAGAATTTTTGGACTGCTCGGATCGGCCGTCCGGTGGCCGGAGACAGCCCGGCGCGGCCGTCGGTACGATTTTCCTCTCCGGCGCCCATTATGCATAGCAGAACTCCTTATTTTTAAAGAAGGTAATTTCAAGCTCAAAAATTATGTGCTTATGCAAATAATTTTTTTATCAATATGTATCTTATTTGATAGATCTTATTGAGATCTGTAATACGGTGCAAAAAAAATTGAATTTTTTCTTTCATTTACATTATTTTTTAGTTTGAAAATATGAAATAAACTTTTTATTTGGATTTTGTAGAATGTCCCTTCTTATTTTTCTTTGAAAAGTTCTAAAATAAGTACTTATTATTTAAGAAGGTTCCGAAACATGGCCTAATTCATTTCCTTTCATTTGTAGGAAATGAAACACTTTATTTTATTTTTATTTATTTTGATAAAACGCACGACGGTGAGAAGTTTGGTAATAATCAAACGTACATCAACCCGAATCCACACGGATCTTAAGAGTCATTCATACATCAACCCACTAGTACAAAATGTCCAGCAACCTTGAATGCCGCAATCGAGCTACCAGCTTCTTCACTAACCTGGATCTGACCATTCACAACTTCAACATTTTCTCCCTCCCAAACGCGAAGTTCAGGGCCGAATATTTCGGCAGTAAAATTTCTGCAAGATCCACTGAAGCGGGACCAGGCATCGACGCGTAAACAGCACATTTCGATTCTTCAAAGAGAGCGCCATTTCCAGTGGTGGTACCCACCCTAAAGGCTCCTGTGGGGTCGGTTAAAGCTCGAGTACTGATGGTGGTTGCCCATCCGTCGCATGATAAGCTTATGTCGACTAAGGGAACGCCTACAGTTGGGTTGGCCGGAAGGGCAAAGACACCATCTACGATGACCCCGCTGTACTGTACGCCAGAAATGGTGATGGTAGCTTGGGCTACGGAGGCAGTGGTGACAATGATGACGAGGAGGAGGAGGAGGAGGAGGAGGTAGTTGGAAGGATAATTAGCTGCAACCATGTTTGTTGTTTTGCTGATTTTGTGGTATTATTTGGTTTGTGTTGTTGTGTCTTGAAATGCATGTGGAATGCCCTATTTATAGAGAGATCGAGTGTGTGTCTGTGTGTGCAAAAGAAATTTTTGGCATTGAGATTGTGTTATGAAAATTGAAAAGTAACAAATAAAAAATTCATTTATCCAATTAGAAGTAGTGCTTGGTGCAATAACTTAAATTCAAAAATCAATAGATAATTTATAGCTCACTATATATAGATGTTTGGAATCCATTAATTGTACTTCCTAAAGTGTGAGGTCACAATCCACTTGTGGGGATTTCAATTAATACCGGAGGAAATAAATCTACACTAATAGTAGTTAATTAGACCACCAAAAAATTATACAGCCGGGTTAAAAACATATGTGTTGGGGCGGCATTAGGAAATACTACAAATCTACACTAGCAAGTGAGTCAAGTGTATGTTTGCTCCGGAATTTTTATCAGAAAATGATAAAAAGATGAGCGGTTCGGATCATTTTGTAGAACCCCGATATTGGCCCCACAAAAATATATGTGCAAAAACATATGTGTAGCCGTTCAAAAAAAAGGGGAAAAAAGTACTCCACAAAAGGAGAAAGAAATCTACTATATGTCCACTCTTTTGGAGCATCCATAATAGAATAATCAAAAGTGGATAATCAAAAACTGACACATCATCTTTTGGTTATCAAATTAAGAGGTTATTAAGGTTAACAATGTAAATGTCCACAATGACATAATCTAAATTAAATAATCAAAACTTGCCACATCATTTTTTCAACCTATAAAAATTTTAAAATTGTCACCATATAAATATTTTTTTAAATAGTTTTCAAACTAATAAGAAAGGTTATTAGAAATAGAAAATAATTTTTTGAAAACTTTTATTTTGAAAAAAATACTTTTAGCAAAAAGTTTTAAAAAAACAGTTTTTTGAAAAAAAATACATTTTTTAATAAAAAATAATTTTTGTAAAACGGTTTTACTACTTTTGCCAAAAAAAAAAAAAAACCTTCTTTTAAAATATGAGAGGGAGAGAAATGGAAGGGAGAGAAGATTTTTGTGTGATGATAGGTTTACTTGATTGAGAAAATATGGGAATCACTAAATTTGATTATTTGTAAAAAGTTGTTAGTTTTAATTATTCAAAGGCTAAAATTTAATGAGTTGCTAAGAGATTATTAAATTCAGTTATGTCACTGTGAGCAATTTTTTGAGGAAATATTGCTAATTTTAGCAACAAAAAAGCTATGAGCAGGGACAATCCGCAGAGACAAACGCGTTTGGCCTCATTTGGATCCCGAAAAAATCTAGAAAAATATTCATAAATTTTTGAATATTATTTTATGGGGCCTTGGAAAAAATCAGCTCCAGCGAATATCGGTAAGTATTACTTTTGGATAAGTAGGGGCGAAACTGCTTAGTTCGCCCCTACGAATCCAAAAGTAATACTTACCGATATCCGCTGGAGTTGATTTTTTACAGGGCCCCATAAAATAATATTAAAAAATTTATGGATATTTTTCTAGATTTTTTCAGGATCCAAATGGGGCCAAACGCATTTGTCTCTGCGGATTGTTCCTGCTCATAGCAGGGCTGTTTTAGCAACTCTATGATTTTGGTTATTCCACTGTGGATGCTCTTATAGGGTAGATTACTATCAAATGCAATCCATAGTGCTAATTTTTTTATTTTTGAAAAGATGCAAAATTAAATTACAAAATAACAATAAAACCCCTACAAAGTTTTCTTGTAATTCGCGCATTTGTTTTTTTTTTCAGTATTCATGCTTCATTCCCACCGACGAAAAAAATCAAAGTCCTACTTTGTCTATACCTCGGGTCAGTCCCCCATGGTCTGCTTTGATTTTCTCGAACAGTGCTGGTCTGCATCAGGGGTTCTCATGCGAGCCATGCAACGTTCCTAGGCAGGAACTGCTCCTTTCCTTGAGCTCCCGCTTTCTAGGTATGGTTTCGCTTGTGCTTCTTTTAAATGGATGTCTGAGACGGATGGGGCAAGTGAAAGAACATCTAACCCGAAGTGGCCAACGGATAGTGAGCAAGCTTCGTTGATTAAGTGTATTGCCTAGGAGGGCAGCGCGCTTTGGGATGCGGAGGAGCTATTATCGCCCAGCTCCCTAACCTAATGCGGCACCGGGTTCGGACCGCGGGGAACCGTAGCATGGGGGGACGTCTAATCCTTTTGCCGCCGCAAGGCTGGCTAATCGTACGCAGTAGGCTCGAAGACCCCTGGTTCTAGAAGGCACATGAGTCCGAACACTATGTTGAATGTGTACACCTGCATTCACAGATTAAAAATTGTACAAAGGATGCGAATAATAGGTGCCGTGATCCTCTATTAAATTCATCAATGATAGGTTATCCAAGCTAACTTCAACAGAAGGAGATAAAGTAATTCACAGAGCGATGCAATTTCAGTCATCTATTCACGCAATCAATTGCTAAGATTAATTGTGACCTGTCATAATTGATTTTCAATCTGAACTGTCCAAAAATACTTTAAAAGTGCACAATTAACCTCCGTAAAGCCTTCTTTATAAAATGATCTGCAAATAAGTTTTCCTCCAATAGAAGACCAATTTTTATTGAGGGCAATTGATAGCCCATCTCCCAAACCCAACAACTCAGCTACCAACACCAAACAAGAACCAATGTTATGTGGAAAACCCATCATGGAATTGCCGAAATGATCTTGATAGGCACATAAATGTTCACATAAGCGCCTCCTAATTTATCATTGCTAAGTCTATTTATTTTATTACTTGGTGTTTTAATGTTTGATTTTTGTATTGTAAGTATTTGAAAGCTTCAACGCCACAGATCGATTATTGAAAGCTTAATAGGTTAAAGTCGATTAAATCATGGATTGGGCCATATTTTGCTCCCACTATTGCATGTCTCGGTGAGCCTCAAAAGGCTATCTTTTTTGGAAAAATGACAGCCAAGAACGTGTTTAGATAATTAATTCCCGTCAAAGACAAGTTAAGAACATTTGTTAATGCTGAAAATGTTCTTAGCGAGTATTAATTATCCAAACACGTCCTGAGTCGTCATTTTCCACTACAAGAAAAATGAAAATTGGTGACGAAAAAGTGGCGACGAAATTATAAATGAGTATATTTGGCAACAAAAAAATAAACTTGTCACTATTTTAACAACTTCCGCGACAAAAAAATTTTGTTACCAATTATATTTGTTTAGCGACGAAAAAAATATTTTCGTCACCAAAGGATATACCCATTTGGTGACGAAATACATTTTTCGTCACCGAAAACTTAAAAAAGATGACGAAATTATTTTTCGTCACCAAAGATAATCATTTGGTGACAAAATATATATTTTGTCACCAAATGAGATCAATTTAGTAACGAAATATTTTTTTCGTCACCAAATGCTTAACTTTGGTGACAAAAAATAATTTTGTCACCATTTTAACGCTTTCAGTGATGAAAAATATCTTTCGTCATTAAATGGGTACCTTCCGTGACGAAATTTATGAATTGCGCTCTGTCACTAAATATATTTCGGACATAACTCTTTACTAAAATCTCCGATTGAGATAATTCAAATTGGGTTTAAACAATAACTCAATTGCCTACAACTTTCATGTTTTATCAAAATTGCTAATTTTAATATTTAAAGGTTCAAAATTACATTCGAAATATATTTTCATGTTAAACATATATATTATATATTAGCTATTTCAAATATTTATTGAAAAATATGTGTACTGCAGTTGGTTGGGACTTATGCGAAAAACTCAAGGGATTCAGGATCGAAATCCAGTAGCAGCAAGAAAGAAGATTTTTTTCCCTATATGAAAACGTCTTTTGTAACAAAAAATTTCGTCATCGATTTCTTATATTGGTGACGAAAATTTTCGTCACCGATATGACCCATCGGTGACGAATTTTTTCGTCGTCAAACAACACAATAAGTGAGAAAAAAAATTTCTTCACCAATTATTCACTTTTCGGTAACGAAATATTTCGTCATCAAAAGGCATTATAGGCGACGAAAAATAGATTTCGTCACCAGGTAGGAATCCTCGACAACCTTTAGTCGACAAATTTTTTTTCGTCACTTATATTATTTATGACGAAAAACATACAATTTGTAACGATTTTCATTCGTCACCCAATGTAATTTTTCTTGTAGTGTTCCCATCCTTTTACCACTTATTTTGACTGGAGTCTTGGAGAAAAGAAAAAAGAATTAGGCCTAAGCTAATTCTCGGCCCACGAAGGTTAGGATTAATCGGCTACAGAAATTTATAAAAGGGTCATCATTACTTCAGGCAGAGGATGGACGCCCGCAGAAACGAAGAACGGGGCTGCGGCATATGTTTATTTTTCTAACAGGTTTTAATGGGGACTGCTGGAACCCAACGAAACGGAGAACGAGAGATAGCGTACTGCCTCAGGGACGAAGGCTTCAGGGTTAATCTTTTACTATTTTTTTCAATGGGGTTATATACTTGCATGATTATTTGTTCGAAGTTTATATTAGCAGCTTTTAGACTTCTTTCATTTGGAGCTTTTCCGTTGAAGTTTTTAACGTTTTGTTTAAGTATTTAAGCATTCAGTAATTGATTTCAATTTTTGTTTTTAATTAAAGTTATTCGTTTGTGTTTTCTTGGTATTAATCTTTCGTTTATTTTATTTCCATCTCAAGAAATAGAAGCATGTCTTAAATTAGGGTTTCTTTTATTTCAAGTGCAATGATTAGTGAGTAGTCGTATAGGTATGGTTACGGGGTGATTAGCACACTGTGGCCAGTTCAGGCACTGCTCCTTTTTTTTCAAACATTGAAAAAGACAATTTTAGATTGGAAAAATACTTCCCGCAGACAAATCCGGGCATTGTTGGAGCCCATGTGAACAGGGAAATGGGGGTCCAAAACTCATTCTCCGTTGTGCATGGGTAAACGGCGACTATAGGGTTTCGCATCTTGCAGGGTATCTTTTTCAATCTAAAATTAAACGTTTTTAAGTACACGGAATAAAGTAGGTTAATCCGGACTGGTTGCAGGTGCTATGAACCCTACGACCATGGCTCCTTTTAATTATTTGAAAGAATACAATCAATTTCTTAGTTTTTATTAATCTCAACCAAATCGACAAAGTGTGGCTATCTGAGAGCCCATTTAAATTATAACAACCTGAGTTTCTAAATCAACAAACATCAACGTCTTTATGAATTCGGCTCCGGACTTACCAGATATAGTGCTATGTCAATTTTAGCCATACGCTTGGGACAACCCATTATTTTAGGTCTAGAAATCCGTTAAGCAGATCTCTAAAGAGACTACCAGCGGCGGCTGTACCATTACCAGCAACAGCACCGTCTGTGTTGAGTTTTGACCATCCGAATTGAGGGGGGAATCCAACCGAACCCTAGCTCTCTGTAAAGTCCTTTTAGAGTTCTTCGTATTGTAAACAGTATGGAACCATATTAAACAATCCGGGTTCCCCCTAAGGGATCCCGGATGGATGGATGGTGCAGGATGTGATTGTCAGCCGTTGGATTTAATCCAACGGTCAGGAAAAGAAAAGGCAAAAAACTCGCAAGTAATTACACTTTTCCCCCTCAACACTCACACTGACCTCCCTTCATTTCATTCCACTTCCACGGCTTCACAGTTCACACGAGAGAGAGAGAGGGAGGGAGAAAGACGAAGAACGCGAACGAAGACCAGAATCGTGGAGGATGCCGGAATTGCAAGGCGACTTAAGCCAATTCGAAACAGAAATGGTGTGATCAAAGAAAGAGGAGTTAAGAGCTGTTGACGAGGTTAGTCCACATATCTCTAGCTGCGGGGCAGCCTCTAATGACGTGAATAGTGTCCTTGATCGTGTTGGGACAATGCATACAGAAAGGGTTGGAGTGATATTCTGAGTGAACAAGTTATATATCCTTGGTGGCTAGCCGCGCGACCATGGGCAACGAGCCACATAAAATGAACAATGCGGCGATTTGCAGGAATTTTCCAAATCCAACTCCAGTTCTCAAAAGGAGGAACGCTTGCCCCATCAATACAATTCATGAGATAAGCCTCCTTGCTAGAAAAACGACCCAAAGAGGAAGTTCCATCAAACTCCATCGGGATCATTGCTGTAACTCAATCCGAGCCGGGTGGCTCAAAATTAACTTTCTAATGTCAGAAGGGATATGTAATGAACTCCTCTAAAGAACCAGACACCCTCATCCCACAAGTCTCTTAACTTTCAAGACACAATCCTGTCTAGTAAGGGGACCCTCAATCGGGCTCTTGTCGAGCAGATTTAGTCCTGTTATAGAGCGTACGTATAGCGGGAATGGCAATGGACAGCAATGATACGCATGAAGATAGCCTTCGCCAACGTGATGCACGTATAATGTGTAAAATCTCATGCGGTTCTCATGTAATGTAGTGTAAAATGAGACCCATAATGATTTTTACCTAAATCATGACATGAAATCAGTAGCCATTTCTTATTTATTCTGTTCAAAACATTTAGGAAACCAAATGGAATTCAATTTCACTATGTATAATGTGTACAATCACATCACAATGACTGGATCCCATTTTTGCTCTGTACATTCTTCTTGATCTTGTTTTACAAAACACAACTACCACAAGAAAACATTTAACTGAAAAGAAAACGGAGAGGGCTAAGAGAATTTCGCCTTTCAAATTTAAGGCCAAAAAAGAAAAAGGAGAAAAAATTAAAATAAAAAATAAACTTGCCAGGATCAGTCAGGCGACTCAGACCACAGTGAGCCCACTGTATCTGGGCCTCGTTCTATCTTGCGAGAGCCCATCTTCCCTAACCTTTCTTTTGTTATTGTAGGATTGTTGCTGAACCTCTGGTGCTTCTGTTGCTTCTTGATTTTCTTGCTTTTGCTGATTCTTATGCTTGGTTTTCATCAAATGGGGTTTAAGCTTATTAACATCTGCTAATCTCACTGGTTTGAGAAAAAATTCTTCCGCTCCTTCTTCTAAGCATCTGTAGATAATAATAAAAACTAACCATTAGTTCAATTCACCTCAACTATGATTTAAAAGAGAAAATAAATTTCCAGGTATGCATGAATCCATATGCATATGAAAATTATGTGCACAAAGGGAAATATAAGAATCGGATCAAATTTATCGAAACTTTGGCTCCGTTCAGTTGCTGAAAAAGAAAATAAGATTATGAGAATGAATATCTTTCCTATATGTTTTGTGCTAATAACTAAAACAGTTGTGGGATGCACGTTGTTAACTTCCGCGCCATAGTTTGTCTTCTTTGAACATATCATGTTAGAAGTACAAGATTTTCTATTAGTTCCATGTATTAATAAACTTTTGAGCATAGTACGGATTAGCTCCCTATGGTTTGGCCGTTTGACAACTGACCTCCCTGAGTTTTAATAATGACCAAATCACCTCCCTATGATTTTGAAGTAAAGTGAATTTCTAACTCTTTTAACAGAAAATATTAAATGACTACGATACCCCTTTACTTTGTTTAATTTTAGGATAAATTACATCTCTCTCTCTCTCTCTCTCTCTCTCTCTCAATCTTGCTTAGAAAACGTAAATTGTCAAAAAAAAAAAAATGTATTACTTTTTTCAATAACATTGGCTAGTTGTTTCCTGTTTTAATTTTCACAATTTTAGAAATTAATATGTAGTTGGAAAAAAAAAAGACTTGAAAGTAGAGAGAGAGAGAACACGAGAGCACAAGAGAGAGAGAGAGAGAGAGAGAGAGAGAGAGAGAGAGAGAGAGAGAGAGAGAATGGAAATTTCGACACCCGATTTCAATCGAATACCCTTTGTAGCATACCCAATCCAAAACCCAAACCAAAATTATACAATTTCTATTTCCATTTTGCATTACTTGAATTAATTTCTACCGATCAGAAATTGGGCATCAAACCTCTATCTGAATTCTGAACCCAAATATCAGTATCACAAATCGAATCGCGAATGGGTTAGTACAATTGATGCTTTCCTAATAAAAAATCGGTATAATTTTGTGTCTGGGGAGCTGATCCTCCATTGGATTGTGGACTGGCTTCTCAAATATTCACGCTATGAAATTGGAGATGTCCTGCTTCTCCTGGTGTGCTAGAAAATCAAATGGGGTAGCTAATTGGGTTGCCCAAGCCATGCATGAGAAGAATTTATCAAAAAAGGGGACCCAGAGAGAGAGAGAGAGTCCAGCAGCGGCGTCAATGTTTATACCAGATCTCGAAACCCAACCTTCTCTTCAAGAACAGGTTCTTCCATTTCAAGAACTGTTCTGGGGATCGACTTCTACACTAGTTTTGATCCATTTGTTCACTCTTTTGATTGATTTCATTTTCTGCACATTCGGTTTGAAGAAGCACAAAGGAGTCGACGGGATGCAGAGGAGATGGACAATGAGTGGTGATTTCTGGATCTATTCTGGACCATGGTGGAGTTTGGCAGAGAGGGTTTTGTTGTTTGGGAGGATATTGTTGGGGAAGAATGAAGATACCGGAGAAGGGTAGTGTGGTCATCTTACACCAAAATATACCTTTATTTTAATTTTTTTTTCCACTCCCACTCTCAAAATAAGAGTGTGTTTTACACCTTCTGTTAGTTTAGAAGGAAAATGTAACGGTAACACTTTAGTTCAAAACCATAAGGAGGTGAACTGGTCATTAGAAAAACACAGGAAGGTCATCTGTCAAATGCCCAAATCACATAGAGATAATCCGTACTTTTTCCTAAACTTTTTGTTTTGCTTTTCTAGCCAACTTTTTTTTATCAACTGGACACATAGGGAAAGACGGTTCATTTTCCTTCACTTCGCTAAAATTTTCTCGTGAAAAAAATTTCTGCACCAAATTCTTGACATGTTACCGGGATCGGTTGTCTATCGAATACGAACATAACTACCAATTACCCAATTTAATTCTATGGATGAGACTTTTTGTCAGTATAATAATACGAACATGGAAGTCGTTATTTACCTGCTTATTCTTGAAGGAACATTCTCGGATGACATTATAACCACTGGTATATTTCTCAGAGATGTCGATTCCTGCAAAAGTAGATGTGTATTCTTCTCTTTAATACTTTGTCAAATCTGTTTGCTACAATGGGATAAACAGAGGAGACCAAAACATTCACTTAAAGCACTCCACGGTCTATCAATTTAATGGTAACAAAGCCCAAGGGGAAGCTCAAGCGGCAACAGGTACGAGCTATAAATCTAGACCTTTTGAGTTTAAAACTTAAAAACCTCTTAGGGTTTGGTCATAAGAAAGAAATCTCTTGTGAAAATGTATCTCTAACGTTCAATTCACCAATTGAAATAGAGATACTCCTTTGATAACTTGATTTTGTTGCTTGGGTACAAAGTAGGTGGAAATATTTTCAAGTCTCGTTCCGCTAAGGTTCTTATATTTAAGTAATTTTCCATTTTACGAAACTTGTCATTCTCTCGTAATACATCACCTTTAATTCTCCGAAAAGAGGGAAGGTTACATTAGGAAGCGGAAGAATAATGTTTTGACCTTATATTGCAGCGATTAGTCCTGGTTTGGCTTAAAAAATAATCCTACATTTTTTTATTAATTATTAAAGATTAATAATTCTGTCAAATTGGCTTATCAATTGAACCTGGACATGGGAAGAATGAGTTTACCTATTTAATTCGGCTTATTGGCTGAATAAGTCAATAATCCAGATTATATTTTTAGACAAATCGGAGCTTAAGGACAACGATTAGCGTTTTAATTGGCACAGAAACAATTGAAAACATCTTTATTAGCCACACAAAAAGAAATTAACACGACTTTCAAACACGATACGAGTTTAGAGGGATTAGTAATGAAAAATTAAACGCACCTTAATTTTCTTGAGCAAATCATAGCCTGTCATCCCAGGCATACAGTAATCTGTAATAATCAAATTCACCTCCATTTCCTGTAAAAATCCACCAATTCAAAGAACACCATTTAGATTTAGAAAACCCAGATAGAAAATCACTTAAATTTTCAAGAAATCTAAAGAAAATAATCAGACTTCGATAACAGAGGAAAAAAAAAAGAGCAATGATGGAAAAAAAAGCAACTTCGGACACAATTGCAGATAGAGCCGTTCAATGCACAAGGACTCGTACACAATTGTGTCTAGAAGTTGTGTTTCGAGACTCTTGATAAACAAAAGGTAGAAAAAAAACACCGTACCTGCTGGATGTTTGGGCAAACAGAAGGTTGATTTGGGTTCCTCAGATCATCTCCATCCAAACCCAGAAATTCTAAAGCCTTGGTGCCAGAATCCACTGTAGTTACTGCCAATCAATGGGAAAAAAAAAACAAAGAACACCCAATTAGTTTTCTGTTTGGTAGCCGAGAAAATACGATAGGAAAAGGAAGAAAGGGAAGCTTTCATCTGTTTCTCATTCTTTCTGTTTGGTAGCCGAGAAAATACCTTGATATGACGAGGTCTTGAGAAGCCTCTCGATAAGTTTTCTGTCTATGATGCTATCATCAACAGCCAAGACATGGAACCGTGACTCTATGGCCAAACCCATTTCTCCAATTCCCAATCCAATCTCAAAATCTAGCTGACCCCAATTGATCGGGATACGCTTTGCCTCGATACAGTAATCTCGAAATCTCAACAGAAAAGAGAAGCAGTGGGGAAATTACAGGAAAAATAAGTGGAATCCTTGTGGATTTCTTTTCCCTGCTTTCTTCTATAGAACTTGCTGTGGTTTGAGGTTTCTATGAGGGGAGAGAGAGAGAGACAGAGGAGAAGATGTAGTTTTGTATTGAAGTGAAGAGTCACCAAAATCCACAACCCATAAAGCACGATCTGGCCAGATTTCACCCAAATTTCAAAGATCTCCCCGAATTTTCCAAAGTTGATTTTTTAATTACGTGACAAGGAATGCGAAGGGAAAGCGACAAAGAAACATAGAGAGAATCAATTAATACAGTATCCAAATCTACAAAGAAAACAACATGGGGTATTAAATTATTGTGTTTAATTTTAGAGGTTCGGATTTTTTTGGCAAGAGAGAAGATATGAGAGGGAAAAGTTATATTCACAATTATGTCGCAACACATATTTGAACATAGATGTGTTTTACAGTATTTGATGTATGTGACTTCACGTGCATGTGCATCTAATTGAGTCCACGTGTACATGTATCGAACAAGTTCGAATGCATCTATCTTTGGATTTGTAGCTAAATAAGTGTCTGTTCGATGCGTATGAATTCATGTGCAACATATTGGGGTGTATCGAATAAGTCATCATACATCCGTTTTCGAACATGTATCCAAAATATTGTTCTAAAAAACACTTACAAGGTTTGGCCTAATGGTCAAAACGTGAGACATAGAATTTTGCTCCGTACCCAGGGATTTGAACCAAACTTCTCAGGTGATGAACTCATTTAGGACTAATTCACACGAAATTTTGTTTCAATTTTAATTCGACTCCCCACAAATAAGCGGCAGAATCTTTGTGTACCTAAACTTTTTGTTTTGAATGTGTGTGGTTGCAGATGCATGTGATGTCAGCAGTGGTCCCTTTTGCCCTTGTGGAAAAATCTTGTGCGATTGCCATATCTTGAGCAGGTGGGTGGGTAAGGCGATGGCAACTTCATTTGATTCCCTTTCAAGATTTGCTCCCCATGCCCATTTAATGTGTGCTCCCATCAATATTGTCCTATTCCATAATCAAGAATCCAAGATACACGCATGATATGCATCATAAGATTATCTCCAAATCTGAGTTGCCATTACTGTTTGCTTTTGGCAAAGAGATACTCCAGTTCTATACAGCATTTTTTTTACTAAATTTTTTTTATCGGTAATCTTTGTTTAGTTTTTGGTCATAGTATTTTGAATTATTCATTTGTCTCGAATAGATAAATCGAAACAATATGAAGATGTGAATCGAACTTGAAAAAAGTTAATATAAGACAACATTGTAGAAAAACAAAAACAAAAAACACCAGCAATATGCAGTTTTTTGTCTTTAGTGAATTTTTTTTATTTTAGTATAATTTTTTTGCTTTTTAGATTTCTCACGTTGAGATAGATGATTAATATAAAAAATAAAACATGAATTCAGCAAAAATTAGAGAAGACGGGGAAAAAAAATCTGAACAAGAAATATAAAAAATATAGGGTGAACTCACCATAACCTCTCAATGTGCAAAAAGAAAATTGGCATAAGAAAGAAAGTTATGGTTACCCACAAAATCTCTCATAAATGTTACAACCACGAACACGTAAAAACACTTGCACAAATGCATTGACATGTTATGTGAGCCCCACACAATATGTGAGTATGTGTTCGTAGTTCTAGAATTTTTCATATTTCCGTGTAACCGTGTACATTTCTTAATCTTCGGATTTTTCTTTTTTTTCCAATACAATAGATTAAAATTTAATTAAATTAAGTTACCGAATTAAGTATGGGAAAAACTTCAAGAGGAGAGTTTGACATTTTGCCCTTGTCAGCCAATAATTATTAGTGCTTATAACTGTATTTTATATGATTAACCCTTTTGGCTTTGCTTGATGAGTGAATAGACAAATGAAATTCGAATAACAATCATTTAAGGACAAAACAAAAATCTTAGTATTTGACTTCTAAGCATTAGTTAATGTATAAATATTTTGCAAACTTCAATCATTTTTACTAAAAAAAAATGGAAATAATATTTATCTTAATCATGTAATTTGCAAATTGCCGTACACGCCACTGTAGCCATTGTATTAAAAGACTTGTTAAAGTTATTAGGTCAATGTCAATTAATTTAATGACAATATTGAAGTCGTGACAATTTTATAGGAAGAGAAAATATATGAGGATCGGATTTGACTAGACACTTAATCTTCAAAGCATCAAACATTTGAACTAGTAATTAGTATGAAAGAAGATGTTTTACAAATATCACGAGAATCACATATATTATAGTAGACAATATTCATGTTATTCATTAATCTTCCCATTCAAGCTAGTTGAATATAACAAAATCTCATACACATGTCGAAAAACATATTCTTTTCCATGCACAAGTGTTTGCTCAATCGAAAGATCAAACTTGTCTACGTAATATGTATATGTATGTATGTGTCGGTACTATTTATTTGGATACTCGAATGTTAATACACTAAAGGTGTTGGAAAATCTACATTAGTTGTTTCATTACCCAAGAAAAGTAATTACGCAAAAGTAATTTAACTTCCTTTAAAAAATCTAAAGATCCGAACATAACAAAAATATTTCATTCGCGCATGCACAAATATATATATGTTCATTATGGTCTTCATGAAAAGGTTTTCTCTATTCTTCTCCTTCCTTTTCCATTTTATAAAGGTTAACATTTCTAAGTGCACATTGCGAAAAATAAAGGAAATTAATTTTGCACTTTTTCTGTTACGATTTTGCATTCTTTAGTATATTAAAAACATTGCCCATCTATGTATCAAAAATTAAAAATAATAGAATAATATTATAAATCAACATCAATGAAAAAAGAGAGAGAGTACGTGTAGATAAAATAGAGAAGCGTGGAAAACTATCCTCGACTAAATTGAACAAGTCATCCATTACCATGACAAAATTAAGAGTAGGAAAAAACTTCAAGAGAATGCACTTTGACATTTTGCCCTAATTGTCAGCCATTAGTTTATTAGTGCTTTGAACTGTATTATTCGAACCTCTTTAGACTTTACATAACAACAATTTAAATAAATTAACAAAACAATATCTTGTTATTTGACTCGATCGAAGGCACTAGATATTTGGTCAATGTCACATAATTGAAATTATTGATAGATTTTGTAAGAAGTGGAATTATACGGGGGATCGGTTTCGATTACAACAACTAAGAGAGAAGTTGGAAATGATTAGATTAAGATTAATTATACTAATCCTGTAATAACTAGCTAGATACGTTGAACCCTTCACAAAAGGCTATTACATGCGGGGAAGGTCTATCCATACGGCCATACAGATACTCCCAGTATGCCCGTGGGGATGAAAATGGGGTGCGGAGAGCTCCTATGGTGCCCTTTTTTGGCATTCCGGAAGGACTAATTTTTTGTAAAGACTAATAAAAAATTTAAGAATATTGAGCGATTTAATTTGAAGGTTCTTTGTTGTTGGATCCTAAATCTATTAGTATCTATTACGTTTTCATCCAAACAAGCACTTAGGCCCCGCACGAAAAGAATGAGAAAAGACGGAGAAAACAACTTTCTTGCAATTTTCTGCGTGTTCAGTTACCAGAAAAGTTGTAAGATCCACACCTTCAACTTTTCCACTGAAAAACACTTTCCTGCAAAATAGGTCTTGCCAAAAGAAAAAAATTCTTGTTTTTTGCAAGATTCCTCGTCAACAAAACACATAAAGAAAAATAAATTTCATTTTCTTTTACTTCATCTCCCTTTGCTTTGCTTGAAAACCAATTTTCCACACTACATTCCCAATAATTAAACGAAACCTTAAGGGGTGGAGTTAGAATTTGCCAAAACCAACACCGTAGGAGTTCTCCTAGGCTTGTCAATGGATCGGATCCGATCCGAAAAATCCGATCCGGAACCGAATTCGATAATATCAATCCGATAATCCGAATCCGGTAATTCAAATACGGATCGGATCGGATTAAATCCGTTATCAATCCGAATCCGAACTTCATTTTTTTAAATTTTTTTTTAAAAAACAGTAAATTTTTAATTTTGATAAAAAAATGTTTAAAAAGTTGTATTTTTGTTTTTACTTTTTATTTTAAATTTTTTAAAATTTTTTTGCCAAAATTTTTGAAGTAAAAAAAGTTTTCGGATTGGATTCAGATTTTCGGATCGGATCCGAAGTTTTTGGATTCGAATCCGGATTACCACTATCGGATTCGAGTCTTATCGGATTCGGATCGGATTTGGGTCTTATCGGATCCGGATTCGGACCCGGCCCATTGACAGGCCTAACTGTTCTCCGCACCTCCTGCCATTCCCTACAGCCAGCATAGTCCCGGCCCCAAACTCATTTTTACAACGAAACTTACAATCGATGTCACATTAGCATATAGGCTCCATCATTTTAATGATTGAAAACGTTTACCTTATAGAGCACTTCAAAAATAATATGAATAAAAAATGTCGATAAAATGCAACACACAGTAGCACCAATGTCCAAACTAACAATTTGAAACCTTTTTTTCTCTCTCTTTTTTTATCCCTTTCGCAAGGGATTCGACAAGTTATCACACATTACATGGATGGTATTGGTCTCCCAATGTCTATCTTTATTATTCCAACGAGGGATTTGCTCTTAGCCCAAAAGGGATTCGTCCTTGGAGGGTAGTTTTCAAAATCATGATTCTTGCCGGGTATTGTGGGTCAAGGCTTCTCTGTGCACATTGTTCTTGTTGGGGCAATATTGTCCATTTCTTGCAGCAAACAAAACACCAATTTAAATGAACACCACTAAGTTGAGAAAATAACAATAACCGAGATTATTATGCTTCACCTTGCTATATGAGATTACGAGATGTGATAAACGAACTGAAAGGTATAAAGGTTTTGTCCATTTCTTGTAGCAAAAAACGCCTATCGTTGCCGATGAAAAAAAAAACACCAATCGTTATGTAATTGATCCTTCTTTTTTTTTTTTTAAAGATTTAAATTTTTACTTCGTTAAAAGCTTTTAGCACGTTGTTATTGCTATATTTATTATTTACCGAATTTCAGAACTCAAAAAAAAAAGAAGTCAAATAAGCTCAAAAAAAATAAGAATGCAGTTAACTTTAAAACCTGAAATTGGTTTGCGGAAAACTCAAAATTTCCTTAGCCTTTGGAATTAGAGAGTGCTATACTGATGCTCCCTCTTAGAGAACTACGTTAGAAAATT